>CAHIKZ030000086.1:335000-767500 GCA_903632075.3 Acanthosepion pharaonis | reverse complement strand
AATTACCATCCATAATTATTAAACTTTCAAGAAAAAGGATGAACAAGTATCAAGAATGCCTGAGAGCCCTGTTGTACACTGACAGGTCAAAAGTATCACCTTTACTGACAATCATCAAACAATGGGAAGTTAAAAAAGAAAAAAAAAAAGTGAAATTTTTTTTTTTTTCTTTTTTTTTTTTTTTTATCCCTGCTACTAACCAGTCTCTATATAATTAACCATGTGGAGAGAAGAAAACAGAAATAGGCTAATTGATGGATGATACATGGTAGGATTTTTTTTTTTTTTTTTAAACATTTCACCCACAAGCAAGGCAACAAAGCCAATAAGACACAGGGTGTTATCAAGTGTGAAAGAATATGAGAAAAACAAAAACATTAAGGAGTGGGAACAATAAAACAGAACATTAAAACAGAAGATAACGATTTAAATTTTTGAGAAGCTGGAAGAGAGTTCCACAAGCGAGAAGTGCAATAAATGAAACTTAACATAAAACTTAGTTACATCTAGCCATTTCAACTGTAAAATGATGAAATCTTGCCACCAATCTAGTACTGTACTTAAATTCATAGAATCTTTGTACCGTAGAGGATAGTTTATCAAAACAAGTGCTATGTAAGTATTTATAGAAAAAGCACGGGAAACTACATTATGGTGGTGGGAAAGTAACTATTGCCAAGTCAAAACCAATGACATTGCAGATTCTTCGGATTTTATCAAGAATCTCTAAATATATAGAAGAAACACCAGACCAGATATCTCCAGTTTTATAATTTTTTGTATATCTGATCAAAAATTCACAAGTCTTGAATTTTTAGTTTTCGTGGGGGTGAAATTAACTTCCTACTTAAAGTTTGTTCATTCCTCTTGGTAAAAAAAAAGTCCATGGCATACAACAGGTACTTCTACTAGACATCACATCTAGAGAGAGAGAGCTTGGTTTATTTTGTGCATAGATAAGCAGAGCAAGAGCAACTCCAACATCATCAGATCAATAGATAATCATATATCAACTTCCTCTATGAGTAGATATCAATCAACTCAGAGATCAAGTAAGTGAAAATCATCATTGTATCTATGTTCAAAACAATGGTTTTATACAAATTTATAAATACAATATTATTACAATTACATTACTTAATGAAGATTGGTGGATAGTAAAATGACTAATTCAGATAACAGAACATAAAATTTACATAAAATCTAGAGATTGTTCAATCTCAATAAATGGAAGAATCCATTACTCTCAGCAAGAATTTTTTTTAAATTGAATTTTTTTTGGTGGGGGTGGAAGATTTTTAAAGTATTGAATAAAATTAAAATCACTTCATTTGTAAATGACTAATAACTTTATATAAAATAAATATAAAAAAGTCAATTTTGTATGAACTGTCCATCCACATATTCCTCCCTAACCATTTTGCAAAAAAGTACTTAATTCCCTACCCCACAGATCCTGAAGATTGCCAATTCCTGCCCTGATATAAAGAGCCCACATTATTCACCATCATACCAGTAATTATTAGTCATATTCAATTATTTAATAGTAATTTGAAACATCTTTTCATGTTGTCGGGTCATCAGGAGGGGTTAACCTATTTTAGAACTCTGTTATTCTAATGTATTTGTTTTTAATTTATTTTTTAGTACACAATCCGCAAGTCAAAACACTTGGAAAAAAATAATTACAAATTGGGTGTGGTAAATATTAGCCTGTAAGAAAAGTATCAACATGTTACAGTTAAATGGTTATACAAAATTATATAGATTACAAAGTATTAATATAAGTTGATATCTCAGAAACAAAACTTTATCTTATACAAAATTACTGGCAAATAGTCTGTAGAACAGACTATTTTATTTCATTTAAATTACCAACATCAATCCGAGTTTCTATTGTTTTAAACATTCATACAGGTTATATAAAATACAACAGTATTTTCATGATGAAACACTTAACAAATTAAATATTTTTTCTCATCTTCATGCAGATTTTTAAACATTTGATATATCAGTTTAATATATATATACATATTATGTAAAATATTGAATACTTATAAATAAACACACACACACATATATATATATATATATATATATATATATATATATATATATATATATAATTCTTTGAAGACCATGTTACAGTAAATAGAGACAAGCCAATCCTAACTTAAATTTTACAAATTTCATTAACTCTGAAATTGCATTAGTAATACAAGTACTTAAATATGAAAAAGTTACTTAAAATTAAGTTAAAAGGTTTCTGTAATAATCCATACAAATTTCATACTAATCATAAGATCATGATTTAACATGCCAGAATTTGTAGAAGTGATTACAAAGTCATTTTCAACAGTCTTATAAAAAATTAGGGAAAGAAAATTACTTTTAACTGCCAAATTAAAGGCTTTTAAAATAGTTATTATAAATGCTTCTAAAAAGCAACAAAACACTACAAAAGTAAAGTATATAAAGTGATTTTGTCCCTTTTTTTTACAGATTTTTACTTCATTTTGCCTGACAGAATTAATCAATATTAAAATTTGCTGTCACATCAGCTCTTAGACAATTGCATCAAATTACATGATGTTACAGATAATAATGTTACTCAGATAAGTAGGAAATGCTTCTTAATTCATAAATAAATTTTGTCTATCATTTGTAAATAAAATAAAATTGTTTATCAATTATAAAACTGAATAAAATCAATATTTTGATTTTAAGTATACAAATATGTCTATTTTGTGTACTTCTTTTTAACATAGAAAAAATATTTTGAGCACAATGTATCTGTATAGATTCGTTATTACTTCTTTTCATTTCACAAAGGTTGACACATATCAATACTATCATGAAAGGATGTAAGTGTATGACCTAGAAATAGCCAAAACTAGATACGATTAACAGATGTTAAACACAACCAAGATTTTAATCCTACAGTATGATGACTGAGTTTAGAAACTCGTTTGTCTGCTTTTCAGAAACAAGAACAAAATATGCAAATTAAACAGGTGTCACATAAAAGCTAAAAGCTGTAGATGTTGACAGCTTGTTCAAAACAATAGAAATAAAAATAAGAGCTTATATAAATTTAAAGGTGGTGAAACAAAGAAATTTGGGCATATTTAAAAGGTAATCAAATGTTCAAGAGAAAGATATTACTTTCTTTCTTCTTTTTCTAAAAACATCTTAGTAAAAGATAACAGGTCTCATCATCACGCAACCTATTACTACTAGCCAATGTTGATAACTTATGCAATGTTTTTTTTTTCAGTGTCCTTGTCTGTGGTTTTTTTTTTAACAAACTCTTAATCTCTATGTGCCATATCCGTTCAAGATTTTAGCAATCATGGCTCTCCACCATGTTTTGTCCTTTGTACCTATTAGTAAATTATCATTTTGCTATATCTATCCTAAACCCGGTTCTGCCATCCATTTACACAAGCTCGTTCCAAAGGTACATTGGGATAGTGAAAGATGCCTTCCAAGAGCTAAGCCAAGTATTAAGAAACAGGAAAATTTCATTAGAAACAAAAAAAGATTACTGTTATGTCTATCAGTCCTCCTATATGGCAATAAATGCTAGACAATCTCACAGACATAGAAAAGACTTGAGGCTACAGAAATGCGGTTCTACAGAATACTGAGAATACCATGAACAGGTGCACAACGACAAAATTTTAGAGAAAATGGAAACAAAAAGGACATTTATACTTAGCATCAGAAAGAGATAGTTAGAATTTCTAGAGCACATAATGAGGAAAGAGGACTTGGAAAATTTGATACTCACAGGACATGTTGAAGTCAAGAGGGACAGAGGAAAACAGTGCATAACTCTTAACTAGTCCCTTCAAATACAATCTACTTGAAGAGTTAACATTTCCAATGCTTTTGACTTACATTTTTATGAAAATTACATTGTGTGCTATTAATATGTACATTTTCAAAATGCTAAAATACAGATCTCTAGTATTTGCCTTATAAACAAACTGGTGCTATTACGAAACCAGTGTAGACATATAGTAGCAAATAATTAAATCTACTTTATGACATTTTTGTTTTGTTGTGTGTTAGGCATACCATTTGCCTTAATCTATATTGCAGAGCATCCAATAGAAACCAAAATGGCAATTTCCCATTTTTCCAAAAATAGGCCAGTACAGCCAAGCAATAACAATACATCAGTGAAAGTGTTGATCGGTGTTAACAGAGAGAGAGAGAGGTTTTGTTTGTTTAGCAATATATCAACTCCTTATGGGTCATTTAATGCCGAAATTTAATTTTCTCAGTAATTTTTCTTTTCAAAAATGCATTGCTGGTATTTTTATGCTTTCATAGTGTTTGACCCCAGTTTGGGGGTTAACTATTTGCCCATAGCTGGGACTCTAGCAGGTGCTACCATGCTCTAAGTCCCTCAAAACCATCAATCTCTTGATCAAAGGCCTTGCTACCAGATGTAGTTTCTCATCATACCCAAGACAGGAGAGAGAAGAGAAAAAATAACCATGAGATTATATATATCACACACACAACTATTACAAAGTAGAAAAGGTTTTTGTGACAGATTTAGAACTTCATCGGACTAAAGTGATCCAACTACAAAGGAGAGGGGACACAGAATTTTAGTTGCATCAACGTAAACATTACTATAGCCTGATGAAGTCCTAAATGATGAAACATGTTGCACAAAAACCTTTTACACTATAACAGTTTTCCATTAAATTTTTCTTAATTTATATATCGGTTTCCCCATATGACAGAGACAGCGAGAGATACATAAATACAAAAAAAAAAAAACACACTATGATGTCTCCATATGCATAAGATCAATCCAGTTATACAGAGGTACAAATAAATGTAAAGAAGCCAATCATATAGTTATTTACTAATAATAATAATACACCAGTACAAATTTAACACAAAAGAGAAGAGTTATTAGTGACCTAGTTCTAACCAAATATACACAAATTAGATATGATTTCACATGTCAAGACAATCACAATACAGAAAATTTCACATGACAGTAAAAATCAGTGCTGTATTTTAGCACCAAATATATTTGAATCTGATATGAACAAGCAAAGTAATAAAATGAAAACACATCTGACTTCACACACCTAACATGGTGCAATGGCTAGCAATTAAGCGGAATAAATTTAGTGCCCACTACTGTGGTTTTTAACCAAACTAATATTAATAAATATTCACTGACACAAAAAAAATGCTATCTAAAGTCCAAGCTGCTGCTAAAAATACTATGAGTTAGTCTTCCTTAAAAATAATAATCACATGTTAGCATTTGTATAAATGATTACAAATTTTTTCAGCATTCTTAAATACAGAAGAAAAGTGAATAATCATTGAAAACTTCATTCTTCTTATAATTCTGGTTGAAAAAATTAACGGTTTTGTTTTCTTAAGAACTTCTACAGAACTAAAATAAAAAGTGATCAATTTCATTGACCAAATTTGTATTATTCTCTAACCTCATTTACCCAACTGTCAAGTCAACTAATAAACAATCACAAAACTTTACATTAATTTCAGTGAATAATTATAGAGGTGACAGAGTGAGGTCAGTAGCAAGTATTAACTACTTTATTTATATATTTCTATAAATTGTAAAAATTTACCAAAAATTTTAGATTTACTATATAATGAAAAAAAAAAAAATTAACTTTTTTAGTTTGAACACCACATCTAAAATGTGATTTTATTCTGTTTTAAGCTACTAAATTTCTATCCTTTGCTTTTGTTTTAAATAACTAACAAAAATTACAACAATTAACTAAACTGTATCAAATTTTCTGTTGTGGGCCACCCTGTAGAATAGTTTTGTCTATAGATTATAAATAACTTTACTGTATAAAATAAAGATACTCAGCCAGTTATGTGCCATACATGATACATACTTAGGCGATCATGTATCTTTTGATACATGGCTGACGAGGCAAATTTTTTTTCCCCCCACAGTAGGTTGCCATTTTTTTCTACGGTAGACCACTTGCCATCCAAGGCTATAGAACCTGGTCTGTCCTGTTATTTACCCATAACTGTGAGGAGAAGAAAAGGATTCATACCTTTCTCAAGGGTATTAGCATGTAAGTGAATGTAATGGATTCGATTGGAAATCAAACTCACGTCTCCAATTCCTCAATCCAAGATGTATCTTTATTTTAATTCTTTTATTTATTTCATATTGCAAAGAGTCAATAATACCATACAAAGATATATGTGATTACAAAAAGCTAACTCATCAAAAACAATGCAGGATTTTTAATCCCACTGTATATTGACTGAGTTTAGAAACTTAGTAAACGTTCCAAGTTGGTAAATAGCACTTTTTAGCTGTGTAGCATGTTGACTGTTGGGGAACCACAAAATCTTGGTAGAGCCACTTAACCACAAGTAGTTAGAAAAGCCAAACTTGTCAGATCTTAAGAATTCAGTTTTTTCATTGTTTTTAGAGTTGTTTTCACCATAAATTCTCTCTTTGCAGAAGAAAAAGTTTATAATGACATCTTAAAATCACAAACTTGAAAGCTCCTTTGGTTTTTAAATAAGAAGACTGTTCAGCAGAAATATTTGAGATTTTCATTTACCTTTGCTAGTTTATTGCTTATATAATGTTTATTTTTGCCAATTCGCTTTTGATGAAGCAATAGAAGAGAAAGAATAGATAAAATGGTTTCAATTTTATTTGCAGAACACATAACAAAATGCACTTTAAGATCAAGGTGCAGAAGTTGTTTTTAATTTCTAAAGGAATCTCTGTATAATAACTACTTTTAAGATCAAAAATACTTGCATTGCATTAGAAAATATATTGGTCAAACAGCTGTGCCTTCAATCCAGAAATGTTCCAAAATCAAGGCTGTGCAAAAGACTTAGTTTAGGGCCCAAACGAGTTTTAATAGAATTTAACATTCAAAAACTCTATATATAATGAAATCTTACAAGATTACATCTAAACCTTAAACAAAACAATGCCAACAGAGAAAAATAAAATTTGCTCTGGCTATTTTTATTTCAGCCTCTAATGCAAAGACCATTTTGGGAAGTGTGCGTGTCTTAGATTTAAGGTTCAGTAGTACACAGAAATGAAATTACAAAATCTCCTACAGAAGGTAGAGACAGAGAGTGAGAAGAAAGGACTAAGCATAAACTACAAGAAGATGAAGTGCATGGTCATCAATAAGAGGATGAGCCAAAAATGCAATCTGAAGGTTGAGAACACTAGAATCAAGTAGACGCGTAAGTTTAAATACCTGGGAAGTGTCTTGACATAGGATGGTAAGTGCGACACTGAGATCTATAGGTGTATTGGGACAGCCAAGGACACATCCCAAAAGCTGTACAGAGTACTGCAAGACAGGAGGATATCTTTGGTAACAAAGAAAAGAATACTGAACTGTTACGTGACATCTGTCCTCCTTTATGGCAGTAAATTTTGGACAATTTCCTCAAAGAAGAGACTCAAGGCGACAGAGATGTGGTTCTACAGAAGGATGCTAAGGATATCATGGACAGAGCATGTGAGCAACAACGAGAGCTTAGAGAGGTTGCAAACAAGGAGGAGGTTTATACTTAATATCAGGAAGAGGCAGCTGAAGTTTCTGGGACACATAATTAGGAAGGAGGGCCTGGAGAATCTGATACTCACAGGTCGAATAGAGAGAGAGAGAGACAAGGGAAAACAGCGCATGACATAACTAGCAGGCTTAAGCAAGTGGATGACAGACTGTGGTCTTGGGGGGGGGGGAGGGAAGCAGAGGAAAGGAGCTTGTTCATAGCTGAAAGGGATAGAGGGAGGTGGAGAGCCATGATCACCTATGTCCTGAAAGGACATGGCACATAAAAAGAAAGAAAAAGTGTTTGTTGTAATTTGGCATATTGATTTGAGAACAGATGGTTTGTAGGAGTTCTCAAGGGATTTTTGCTTTTTTAAATTGCATTTTCTTGTAAGACTTTTTTTTTTTTTTTTTTAAATCATTTCATGCCAAAGCAAGGCAATAAATCTAAGATGCAAGGGATTACCAAGTATGAAAGAATATGAGAAAAATAACATTATAAACAAGAGAGAACATGCATTAAGACAGAAAATAGCAACTGACATCATATTTAAATTTTTATATTGCTTGTGTTGGTGTTGTAGAATAGGTCTTCTAAGTTATTTGATTGGACCAAAGACTCTTTATACACAAAGTATGTCAGTCTGGGGAGAGAATTTTTTTCTTCATTTTTAGGAGGAATGAACAGTTAATATAGGTATATCCGGCACAAATTCTAGACAAAACCACCACTACTTTTCTTATTTTTCTAAATTCCGTAACCTATTCAACTGATGGTTGGTTAGATATTATGAAGTTATTCACATTATTCAGACTATTGTCCTCATCTTTGTCACCATTTTTATTACATTTTGGCCGTATAAACCTAATGTCTTCAGCATCATTTTTTTTTTTTTTTTTTTTTTTTTTTTTTAAGTGCACATATTGCAATTTTTGCTATTATCACTGTATGTTTTTACCAGAGCTCAGATTGCAATTTTTGCTGTTATTATCGCTTTTCTCTGGCACTCCTTATTACTGGTTTATTAGGTCTATAATACCCAGAAATTCATACACAGAGGTCCTCAAGGACACATGGCACAGTGGATAAAGGCATTGCTTAGATGCAGTGACAGGACCCAAACAGTGTGAGTTCAATACCTGGCTAAGGCAGTGGAGAACTTGGAGAGGGGAATTAACAGGAGATAACTGATGACATCCACATGGAACTAGAACAGTCTACCCCAGTGAGTGAAATAAAGGGTTCAGTTCGACATTCCAACCACCTGAACAAGGCCGGAGCATACAACGGCTGAAACTTTATAATAAATATGGCAACAAAGATGAGGACAATAGTCCAAATAATGTAAATAGTGTACATAATACCTCATCTCAGAAATATAGACAGAAGTTTGTTACAGTTATTCCATAACCAATGCCACTTATTGATGATGAATTTACAAGTGATTGGTTTCAAACTGGTGGGATGGATTTTGTTGCTTGACATGCTAATTTGAAAAGATTATTTGCAGCTCTACCTGTTTTTTTCATTTCCATGGATGCCAACATGACTATTTTCTTTTGTGTTTAGCAAATTGGGGATTAATGGATTTGTGTCGTCTGTTGCTCAATGCTATAAGTATGGATTTTGAGTCTGAGAAGAGGATTATTTTATTTATTACATTTGTTTTTTTGTATGACCAATGTTAATGGTCATGATCTCAATACTGTATATTGCCAATCCATCAAGTGCTCTTGGTTCCCTTAAATAGTGCCACTCCCACTCAGTTGGTGTATATTTGTATATAATCATGATAGTTAATGTTGTTTTTCATTATTTAGAAGAGTTACTTAAATTTTTTTTTTCTTTTTGTTGTCTTTTTTTACAATAATGTTCAGCCTGTACAAGGCCAACAGAGTATGAGGCACAGTTTATGGGAATATGTGGAGAAGGTAATAATTAACCCCAGAATAGAACAGATTAAGACTGTAGTGATCAGGGAAGCATCCTGTTGGGAGTCAGTTTCACATAGTAAAAGTTTGTGGGATGAAGCTGCTCGAGTGAAAGTTGCATCTTACTAATGGAATATAAAGGGAATGAGGGTGGTTCACTACAATGTGCATGGCATGCCGGGTCTTATCCATGAAGATTAGGACTGGTGGAACTAAGGAATGCAATTCATTTGAACACTTTCCATGGAAATAGTGATAGAAAAACAAGAGGCTTGTAACGTTTCATCTGTGGGAAAGGGATTGTAGGGTGGAAGATAATTACCCACAAGGCCAGAGAGTCCTGCATCTTTAGAGTAATAGATCATAGGTACAAGTTCCACTTGAGATCTGGGTTGAGATTAAGTCCCAATAGGCATGAGATCTCCATGAAAGAATATTCATTCATTGTGATAGACAAAATTTCAGGGACTGCTCAATGATAGAACATCACTAGTTTGGTTTTTGAAGTATTGAATGTGACCAGCCAGTCAATGAGCTATTAGAACTAGGTCAGCGGAGAGGTTGTCCCTATTGAGGTGATCAACAACCTTCTTGTTGATTATAGCTTCAAAAATTTTGCTAATGACAGTCAGGAGGCTAATGGGTCAATACAGAGATGGGGGATGATCACTCACCCACATTGTTGAAAACAGGGCATACACTTGACACTTTCCATGGGCTTGGGAAGGATTTCTCCTTCAAGCAGCAGTTAAATAGTTTTTCTAAGATTGGGGATAACTCAAGGTTGATCTTCTTAAGGACAACCACTGCGATTTTATTCTGGCCTAGTAGCCTCTCTTCTTAGTGATGAAAACTTTTGAAGAAGTCAGGAAAGGATGAACATCTAAACAAAAATTGTAGCAAAGAATTTTGCCATATTAGATAAGGATGATATGACCTCAGAGCCATTTATAATAGTTGGCACAGACATTATGCTTCTATTGTGAATTTGGTTGGGGATTTTTCAGAACTGGGATCCAAGTGGTTTACTTTTGACCTTGGCAACTTATCCATAGCTGCATTTTTCATTTTCTAGAATTCTCTTGCAATGATTGCAAGCAGTTCTGAATGCAACAAGTGTCCTACTACACCATTCCCTGTGATAGATATTGTAGTAGTGGTTACAGTGATCTAGGTCTGCAGTATATTCAGGATGGCTGTTCAGTTTTTGCTGAAATTTTTTTTCGATCTAAAACCCACCATTCCAGAAAGGATCCATTTCAAGATAAGGGTTATAGTTTTGGAGGCAGTATATTTGAAGAAGGTCAAGATCTCTATTTTTTTTGTTTTAGTGTGTCCAGATAAAGTAACCACATTTTATTGGATCTAACATAACATTAGAAATGGTGTATTCATGGACTTGTTTCTTGTCTATTACTGTTTTATTTATGAGTTCTTTAATGTGAACGTTGAATGGCTTAACAGCCTTCTGCTTTTTATCAAACAGGGAGTCATATTTTACTTGAAAGACACAGTTGTAGGTGTTATTTTATATAGTCTAATGTAACCTTGAACAGATAGCTTTTCCCACCAGAGATGTAAGGAAATTCATTGGCTTCAATGAACTTTGTATTGGAATTGTCTGGAAACAGATTCCAAGTCCCTGGTTCTGGATAGGCTGCAGTCTATTGAAACAATTCAAAAGCAGAGCCTTAGACTGTACAACGATAGTCCAGTTTCAATCTCATAAGAAACTGTATAGACATAGTAGTATCGACCCTTCAATCCATACCCAATACAACCTTTTAAGAGATCCAAGGTTTGTCACTTTTGTTGCAATAATAAATAATTAATATGGACACTGAAATTTAACTATTAAAAGATTATTCCTAGGTATTCTGTTGAACAACTGGGATATTGTAATTATTTGAAAGAGGAGTGTTCTTTTGTTGCAAAAATGCATTCAAGCAATCTTTGACTTAGAAAGCATAAGCCATTCTCATTGAAGCATCAATCAGTTTTATTAAGACAATTTTGTATATCTTACTGCCATATGTAATGATGAGTAAACAATTGAGAAACCCAACATTAACAATCTAAATAATTATTTTTTTTTTTTTTTAAGTAAACAGAGTGATAGAATGTTGCCCTGAGGTAAACCCATCTCTTGGTTATGCAACTCAGACAACAGTTCCAAATAAAGACTGAAAAAGTCTGATAGAAAGTTTTGAATCAATATTGCCATTCTACCTCTCAAACAAGATTATATAGCTCTCTTAGGATGCCATACTTCTACATGGTACTAGAGGCATTTTCTATATCAAAATATAGACATCACATGATGTTTGTATATTAAGCATTCTAAAATAAATGATCCAAATCATTTCATCTGTTGTAATTTTGTCAGAATCCACTTTGGTACTGAGATATCAATTTATTTCTCTCCAAAAACCAAATCAGGTGAGAGTAATGCTTTCCATAGTTTTACATAAGCAACTAGTTAGATAAGGCAGTAGTTGATTCAGTTTTAGGTATCTTTATAGTTTAAAGAATGGAATAATTGTAGCTACTTGCCATAGCTAACAGGAAATTTCCAAATGTTATAAAAAATATCCATCAATATTAAGAGGAATGTCTCAGGAAGTTATAGTGAATTTTATCCTGTCTAATAGAAGTGTCATGACATTTGTTTAGAGTCTTTCAATTTAGTAATGGGAAAATGAAGGTTTTGTATTGTCTGACATAAAATTGTTTTTGCTTTATTTTGTTTTTGAATTTTTTAAAAAATAAGTGATGATTGCTTGAGGAATTATTTTCAAATTGGTCTACTGATAATGGAATAACTCTTGAAAGAAAAATGTTTTTAACATGTTTCAAGCAGACCAGACTACTTTATGGTAATGATCACTTAGTCAGCATTTGATTTTTTCATAGTTAGGTATAAGGTCTATGCAGTTCCATTTCACTAAGGCAGCTCTCTTACTGGTTGTCATTTTAGTCTTTTGCAGATATAGAGGCTGTGAACTCTTTCTTGGGACCATTTCCTTATTATGCAAAACCTATAACAAAACAAGCAGAACTAGAATGTTTACTATGGATATCAAATTCTTTAATTCAAGAAAAATCCAACTAAAAATTAAATACCTGTCAAGAAGAAATAAGAGTCACATATACAAGTTTTTATTCATTAATGTAGTATAGCGAGAAATCAAGAAAGAAAAAGACATTGCAAAATTTCACTAACATTTAGTACATTATTAACAAGTCCCAACATAAATAGCTACATCTTAATGATAAAAGAGTATCAGTGACCACTGCTAAGTCTTAAGAAAATTACATAATTCATTCTATATAATAATTCAAGTATGAATCTGTATAGTCAAGTTATATATAAAACTTGACAAAAAAAAAAATCTTAATTTTTATTCTTTGTTACTAAAAGGGTACAAATTTTAACAAGTAACATTGCCAATTTTATTAACAAAAGTATTGTAAAACTAATTTTCTTTTTTACTTTAGCACTAACAATGATCTTTTATTTCTTTAACTGCACTCATGTCCCACCCTGGTTGTTGCTGGAAAAATTGAAATAAAGTAAAAATGCATTTTGGGGGGTTTGGTCTTAACCATACAGAAGACATTAACTCTGAAATATACAGTTCATAACATTTCAAAATGACAAAACCACATGTTTTGAAATTGGTTTCAAAGAAAGGACAGAAACAGAGAGTGCAAGTAGCAAAAGAAAGTGGTGATTAGAATGAGGTTGAGGAAACAAAGGAAAGCAAATATATAAGATGTAAAACGTTTATCCCTCAAATTCTTTTCTCATAGTTTAATGTGGTGGGAATACTGTTAAAAAACTATGAAATTAATACATGCATGCATGCATACACACTTACATACATACACACACACAGAGTAACTACAAAAAAAATATCAAAGCCAGAAAAAACTACCATCCCAATTTTAACCTTTGAAACAGGGTTGAATTACAGAACCAATTCACAAGTGACTGAACCATATGACACACTAATATATATATATATATATATATATATATATATATATATATATATATATCAAATGTAAAAGATGAAAGTGGACTTCTTAAGCCACACAGCTTAAAAAAAAAAAAAAAAAATTAAAAAGAGATGGGGAGGGGCAGATGCTGGCTGTACAATGACAACACATGAACGTAAACCAGCTTCAGCAATGTCATCTTGTTTTGCATCAAATAGAATCTCCAGTTGCCATTACAAACCACCACTACCTCCTATGGTCATTTTCACACATACAAGACACTGAAAGGAACCTAGCAAGTTTTCCCAGTGATTTATATGCAAGATTATATCAAGAAAGATCAAACTAAAGAAAAGAAAAACAGTAAATAAAAAAAAACAAAAGTAAATTATGAAATGTAGATAGGATGCTTCCATTTTTTTTTTCAATAAAATACTCTTGCTGAAGAGTAAAGAGACAACAAAGAATATTTGCTTGCAAGTCAAAAACCAGAAGAAACAAAATAAAAAAATCTAACCAGCAAATAAATCAACAGATGCAGTGCAACAAAGGAAAATCTATTGTGCCGAGCTTGCACCAGTTTTATGACTGCTCACATAGCTCTTGAGCATTATAAATCATACATATCTGGGATTGATTACTGTGAGAAAGACTTCCTTAATTTCAAACAAGAGCATTCATTTTGCAAAGTAATAATTATAAGCTTCTTAAAGTAGAACCTTTGTTCTCTTTGGTACAAGTTCATTGCTCTACTTCTACAATTTATATTTAAGTTACGAACGAATGCAAATTAGATTTGCATAATCAAACAAAGCAGACATCAACTACCAAAAAAACAACACAAAAATATCTGACGCTCAAACCTAATCCTATTTTCATATTCATTTTGAGAATTTATTTAGTCACAATAGGATTTCTCAATAGTCAAGATTACTTACTGCTTTTCTTAGTGAGATAGATATTTTCCATTGGTGTCTATGTATGAGTCTAAATAAAAGCCAGGAATGTAAATGCAGATTTTCATGACAAGCAAGCACTCTCCACTTGAAAATAATCTTATTCAACCTTGTGCCATGCTAAACTAAGTTTAGTAAATATTACTATTACTTGTCAGCTATAATGATGCCCAGAATACATCATCAATCCTTCAAGTGCTTCATTTGTTGGGGGTACATGAGGGCAAAAGAAATGGACAACACTCTTCAGGCTGATCTGGCATTGATTCTTCCTCATTATGATCCTTTTAGTTGGATTTCAGATAGCATGATGGCATCCATCTTCTCTTCAAGCTCTTGATCCACAACTGAAGATCATGGAATATGGCAGGAGTCACACTTGGTCAGTACCCCAAACAACCCTCCTAAGTATTTAAATTCTCCTAGACCAGTTGCCACCCAAGGTTATAAGACCCAGTTTGTCCTATTTACCCATATCTGAAAGGTGGAGGGGAGCGAAGAGATTGATTCATATCTTTCCCAAGGGTATTTGCAAATAAGTGAATCTAATGAACTCAACTGGAATGCAAACTCTGCTCTCCAATTCCTCAATCAGAGCTGCTATCCATTGTGCCTCCACCATGTTTCAGGATATATACAGTTAGCTAATCGTTTCTAATAATTTAAAAATAAAGTAATACTAATATCAATGAATTTAATGCTTCCAAAGTCAGAGGAATTAAGTTACACCAAGTTTTAATGGATCATTTTTAATATTATTTGAGTGAAGAGTAACAACAAACAAAAAAAATATATTTTTCAGAATTAAAATAAAATTGCCCAAAGTTGAATTTTTTGACACATAAGCAATAAAGCAGATAAATAAAAATTTAAAAAAAAAAAAATCTTAGTTTGAACAAAAATTTTAAAGGGTTTTCCACAAAAGTTACAAACCCTCCCACAACAAGCAGAATAGCCTGCATAAGTGAAGAGAACATGTTCACATTACCAACACTACCCCTTTACATCAAAGGGGTTATATTACTATGGTCCAGTTAGGTCCCATGGTCATAAGTTTTCTGTTGGAGTTTCCCATCTCTGAGGGAGATGGCCAAGCTGGCTGTAGGAGTATGCCACGCTTCTGAAGGAGCATACTAACAGATTAAATTACTTGTATTAACTTTAACAAAATATAATTTTTATTTCTCTTTGTTTATTGTTTACTTATTTTTTTATTATATTCTTTATAAATCAGTTTGTTGTTACATTCAAAGATAGTCATTCAAGGAAGACTAACTAGAGCTTTTCTTCATACTCCTTTATGAAACATGTGGAAATGTAGAAAAACGTTAAAGTGAATGAATAACAGGTCAAAGCTGAAGTAAAAGCCAAGAGTTTGAATGTTGTTTTTCTATACAAGCTCCTTCACGTTTGTTTTTCTTGTTTTAAATAATTGAATGTATCAATATTATTTGAAGAAAATAATTTAGAAAAATAATTACAAATGCTAAAATCTAAGAAAAGTTAAAATTCCAAAGTGAATTTGACATTTCTGCAGCAGAATATCACTTGCTTGTTTACTTCTAGACCAGAAATTCAAATCCAAGCAGGGTTCACTTAATCGATTTGTTTTAGCGTCACAAAACCAACAAATGACATTGACTTTTAAATTATTTTTTTGTTTCTTTTTGGACATTACTAAAATATAGACACTTGATACATCCCCAATACAAAACATCAAAGTTATAAATTTATTCCACATAAAATTTTAAACCACTTAAGGTGTGTGCAAATTAGACATCAATCCCTTTTTACTGGATGGACCAGCCATAACCAATACCAGATGACTCTTCTAGACTGATAAGACTATCAGAAATATACATGAAGTGTACAGAGAGCAGAGCCCTCCCCACATCCAGGCTACTGCTTAATTAGTTGTGGTTATTGCTTTGAAATAACAAACAGAATTAGGCAGAAGAGGCTTGTGTGCACAAGATGTTGACTGTAGATAAGAACATTTTGATTAAAAGAAAAAAAGTAATTAAATTAAGATATTAATCAGAATTAACAAGAGTCCAGGAGTGTCAACTGAAAGCTTTTTTACTACTAAATATAGCCATATAAATCAAGCTTGGTCTAAGGTCACAATTAATGGAGCATAGAAGCAGAAATCAAATTCTTTCAAGGCCAGTCTACTTAGCAATGCACTACAAATATTTTATTCAATGTTTTGTAAATAAAATTAAATGAAATAGAAATTGAAACCTTTTAAGAAAATCTATTAAGTGGTTGATTTTTATATCTCACAATCTTCAATCTGATACCAAAAGGCATTAAGCTAAACAAACAAAAACAAATATATTTGTGTGTTCGTAAATTCAAAGTGTTGTATCAGAAATTTTAGTATCTTATTTCTGTAAAAATTACATTATAAAAACATGAAAAACTAAGTTAAAAAATAAAAAAAATAATTAGTTATGTAGATGTTAAAAAAAAAATTCTACTGATTTGAAACAATGATGACAAATTATTAAATTAAATGAAATATTACACATTAAACTTGGTGCAGAATTTTCAATAAAATAGAACGTCTAATACAAAATGACTTGACCACCCACTGCACCTCCCCATTGTACTCAAAAGAGAAAAATCAAGATATTCCCTAATACTTGTGACATGAAAAGGCAAGTGTCAAGGGAATGATACAGTTTTTGTCAAAATTCACATGTAAATATGGGCTCCAGATTTTAAACTTACCTTGTTCTAATGAGGAGAAATGAATGACATGCATTGTACAAAACAGGTAGTGGGGTGGGATTCACCAATTTGCCAATAAAAACAAGACTGTACTCATCCCAGGCATCTTTTCTAGAAAGGAATAAAAAATTCCTCCTACCCAAAAAGTGGATGATGGTCAAAGATTAGCCTACATCATCAATTGTATCCCCCACACACACACAAAAAAATATTACATCACTACTTAATGACGCTGTGTGTGTCTAAATATTTCAAAAAGATAAAGCAATGAAATAAAAACTTAAGAAGCAAGTAATAACTACATTTTTTTGAGAAGCAAGTATTTGAGAGCAATGTGTCAGTCAAGGAATTCATGCATTTCAGTCAAATAATAAATTGCACACTGATGAAAGCAAAGAAAGGGGAGGGGCATTTTTAAGATAAAAAGCAGCTCAAAAAGACATCTTAACAAGCCAAACCTTTGTATTCAAATATAACACACAAAAGACACAAAATATCAAACAAAATATAGAGGAAAAAAAAATAGTCTACAGTAAGAACAGAATTTAAGTGATTTTTATCTGAAATTAACAAGTAACACATTTCTAGAAAATGAGCCAGAAATAGTTTTAGTTTCTAAATTTGATTTTTGGAGTGTTTTCCAATGAGATGTTCAATATAAATTTTGATAATAGAATCCATTGATACCTTAGAAAGTACTTTGTGTTTTGGATATGGAAGAAAAAAAATGAACAGATATAGGCTTTCGAGAAGATCTGAACAAGAGAATATACATTCTTCAAAAGGATACTTGAACCTTGCTGGGCTGTAACATTCTCTATATCCAAACAGTCTAAAGCACACTGGATTAGATAGTGGTTTCTCTTACAAAGAGGGACTCAATTTCAAACCCTGCTGGACAGTACACACACACACATATATATATATATATATATATATATATATATATATAAAAACCTTTATTTCTACATTCAACACCATCACTTGATAAAACACCAGAAGTGTTGAAACAAAATGGCTAGGGATTTTATAACATATTTATGTTATAATTTTCAAATAAATAATTGTGTATATATATATATATATATATATATATATATATATATATATATTATATACACACATCTACATCGAATGCACAACTCTAGAGTTTAATATTATTTGCAATCTTCAGGTACAAGTCTGCGTGACATCATTTGTTTAATATTTCTGGTTATCACAAGATATTTAAAATTTCAAATGTAATGATTTTTTTTAATCTGCACACAAAAAAATACAAGTCATACTTCCTTATGAAATACGTTTATTTTGTTTCTTTTAAATCTCCTAGTTACAAAATCTGTATTCTGTTCAAGGGGGATATGCAGGTAGTCTAACATATATCGATGCAGAGAGTGGAACCATACAAGTTCAGATCTCAGAATAGTCCAGTATGCTTTCATACAAATGCCCTTGGGCAAGACATTAATCCATCACTTCTCCCTCAAGCTATGGTTTAAATAACAACATAGACAGGGTTGTCTAACATAGGGTGGCAACCAGACTATTAGAAGGAAAACTTAATTCCAAACTGTGGAGAAGGCAAGAGGATACTACTGTACAGCTGTTTCCAATAATGCATAGCAATTTAGAGACATTATTGTCTCTAAATCTAAAGAAAAGGAATCTGTGGAGTAACATATATATATATATATATATATATATATATATATATATATATATATAAAGAAAAAATATATCTTGTTCAAAGCTGAAGCATTAAGAAAAGTCAAATGTTTTGCATATTGAATTGGACAAAGGTTTACAAAGGGTGAAGACATGATTTCTCAGTGGGATAAAGTATAGTCATTTGTGTATTTGTAGTGATATTTAAGAGATATTAGTCTAAATCACCTTACATTTGGTAATTTTATTTGAGTCTTTCAGAACAGAAAATAAATTAGAAAGTATGGCTTAATACAGTTCTTCTCGCATTTAAAATTTACAAATGTGGTTACATGGATCATATCAAATTCATTCATTTATAAACCATTAAACAATTTTCAAATTAAATCAAATTTAGCCCAGGTATACTTAGAAAGGTAACGATTTTCAATATCTTCCCAAATTGGATAATCTTTTTGGCAATTTTCTTTCATTCAAAACTGTTTCAATTAACTATAATTTTTGGAAATTTACTAAATTTAGTAAAGAACAAGAAAATTTTGAACAAAATTATCTCTATACTTAATGTTTTTATAGTTCATCTTTATGAAAGAAATTAATATTTTCTGTTAAAAAAAAAAAAAAAAAGTTGTCTTATATAAATTACAGATATAAATATATGTGCAATATACTGACACTACATCAAGTGTTCATATGCATCTGTAAGATTATATTCATGTGGTGTTGTCTTAGAATACTATCAATGTCTTACACTACAAGATTTGCTAATGTCCTCAATTTCTTCTCCTTCTCTGCGCTAACTGGTTGGTGGTCTTTTTCCTTATTATGAAAGAAAAAAGAAAGAGAGAGAAAGAAAACTATTATCATCTCTTCTTCTTACCCATCCTTTCCTATCAGTCTATTCCCTGCCCATCCTCTTCCCTCATAATTACTTCCTTCCCATCAGCAAATCTGTGTGTGTTATTCAGTGCCACAGATTCTTTTTCTCTCCTTGTTTGCCTGACACAGGAAACAAGAACTTTGGCTTGCCAGAGCAGGAGGAGTCATGGCTCAAAGTAGGATATCATTACAAATGCCAAGATGATTTTATAGCCTGACAGAGGCCTAATAATTGGAGGTTAATTATCAATATGTAAGTGTTGTTGGAGAGTGTGTCAGTACTAAGAGACAATGGTTTACAGATCTAACACCAACTTTCAATGAGGATTCTCCCCAAAAAAGAAACACGAGAACGAAAATACAGTGAAAAGGTTAAATTGTCTAACAAAAGATTTGCAATATTAAATCTTCTCAAAAGATAATGTAGTAGAAATAAAAAGCACAACCATTACTTTCAAGGTTAAAACTTATCCAACTGGAATAATTTATATTCCAGTTATTTCTTGAGATTACTTTCAAATATACACACCCCTTTCTTTTTCAGCTGTGTACCAAGCAATAAGTTTTTATACTTGCAAAATCAACTCTATATAAATAAAAATAGGATAGCTAAATAATAGTTTAGAGAGGAGTGACATTTTACATTACTTTTCCTCTAGGCTGATGCGATAGGCAAAGGTGTTGGCAAATGGAGTTAATGATTTCAATTCCAGACTGACAGAAGTAAACATTTCATTCAAAAACACCTCCACATCAAAAGGAAAAGTCATTCAAAATTTCCTAAAAATAGAACTGTTATTTCAGTTAACATAGAAAATTATTACTTTTTCACAAAACTAGATCTAAAAAGAGAGAAGGGAACCTGAGGATCTTAAGTACCTCTAATTCACCGACAAAAGACCATACTATGATGAAAAAATGCCACAAACTTGATAAAAACAAAGTTTTATCATCAAAATCTTTGTTACTATTATTAAGAAGAAAGATCAAAGTATTTTTAATTATTTAATTTTATTTTTTTAATCCTTTTTAGAACATTCAAAATTTTGGCTAAAAATCTTGTTTTTCTTTTATCAGCGGATGGACTATAAATTAGCATAGCAAATTTTAGCATCTTTTTTGCAGTGAAAAACACATTTTGATTTGGAAATTCTTGCAAAAAATCAAATAACTGTTAGATTTTAATGAAACTTTCATGACTTATTCACAAATGAATTAAATTATTTTAGAAATTTGTTTTTTTTGGTAAAATCTTTTTTTCTTTTTACATCTGTTACCTCCAACTTAATTTTATGAAAACAAAAAATTAAATGAGAATTTTTAGAGAATATATTAGTTAAAAGCAGAATCCCTTGTAAAATTTAAAACCATCAATTTTTCTTAAATTTTTTAAGAGTGTTGAGTACTTAAAAATTATATATAAAAAGGTGCTTACATTATATTCTTCAATTATTTTTTTATGGCCAAAGCCTCTATAGGACAAAATTAGATAAACACCAATCTTTCATCAAGCTGACAAACACATCAAAAGCTTAATAAACAGCTACTGCTGTGTTAAAAAAATGCCTTTCTGTGATATTTTAAACTTAAATAATGTTTCAAACCTTATTAATTATACTTTAAATCAGCTAATATTCCTCAAATTTCAGAAAAGTATATTTTATTTCTGGAAGATTTTTTAATTACGTTGAAAATGGCACTAAATTGAAAAAATTTCAGTAATTTCAAAACGAAATCTCCTAATCAGTTTAAATTAATTTTGAAATACAGCAAAGTATTTTGCTTATTGGAAATATTAAATTTTATCTATTAGCTTGAAATTGAAACTAAAATAAAAGCTTCAAAATAAATTTTTCATTTTTAAAAATTCAATTTAAACTTTAGGTATCACAAATCTGTGGAGCTACCTCTCTTTTATATATATATATATATATATATATATATATAGAGAGAGAGAGAGACACACAGGATGATACCATTCTCTAATCTTCAGGATTTCAAAGCCTTGCCAATTTAAGAATTTTGCTGGATCAAACAGAACTGCTAAACAACCAGTCATGCACTACTGTTCATGCAGTTCTTTGGTTAAAATATAAATCCATTTGTTATTAAATTATTAGATTAATTATACTCTAAGTCAGCCAAACAAAAGACACAAAGGAAAGCTGTTTACAAAACAAAAACCATTATCATGCCAAGTGATGAAAAACAGGCAGGGGAGGGGATTAAAAACCCTTAAGACTTATTAAACAATTCCATTTATTACCCTGCATAATTTTGAGTTGTCTATTCAGTCACAATGATGAGAGAGAGAGAAAGCCAAAGCATAATGCTACCAATGGAATTACAAAATAGACATATTTTCACATTTTGACATCTGAAGTGATATTCAGTTGAAAAAAATTTGTTTCATGAAAGATATCTGTTGGACTAGAGCAAGTTTAACACAAAGAGAACATAGGAATAAACTAATTAACAATAGCTTAAGAGATCAACTACTAAACACTGGTCATAAACCAATTTAAAATTCATGATCAAAATCTTCAGTATGAGCCACATAGGGCTATCCTGACTACTCCAATGTTTTTCATTAAACTGACAAAACTTGTGAACAGTCATGTTGCTGTTATTTCACTTAACATATCCACCTTTTTACAAAAATGCAGAAAGACACATTGTTTTTCATATCAAAGACAAAATAAATTCTTATAATTTTCAATATTGTCATTTGAATAACATACAATATTTAACTCTGCCAATTACACAGTTTTTTATATATATATATATATATATATATATATTATATATATATACACACACTTATGTTTGTCTACAAAGTTTGTCTTTTTCAGCTTTGCAATTTTTTTTTTTAATAATAAAGTAATAATGTCATCATAGTAAAATTGTAATAACAGCAAGGACATCGGAACAGTGATTATTACAAGCATTTTTACCACAGCATCATCTGGGAGCTCTAACTTGATTGTCACGTTTTTATATGGTCTGAATAACTTCTTGTTTAACATACAATAATCACACATTTCTTAAAGACAAAAAAAAGAAAAAAAGGTTTATAACTATACAGTAACATTCTTTATATAAAAAAAATGTATGTATGCCATTGTTTGAACACTTACACCTGGTTCATTAAATATTAGGTGCAAAAATGTAACAAAAATTATTTTGAAGGACAGACTTGATAGAAATTGCTATCTCTTAATGGTCAATATATTTACTTTTGCCACATGATCACTTTTATAACTTTAAGAAAAATATCTAAGATTTTTCTTTTGTTTCAAAAAAAAAAAAAAAAAAAAAAAAAATTGCATAAGCAAATGAGAACAAAGGAAAAATATTTTATATCCCGAGCAGGAAATAGGCCCCAAATATGCATAAACACACTATGTCAGATGTAAGTCAATATTTTCACAAAACTGGCATGAATCAAAAGATATTGGTCAAATTTTAAAGAAACACTTCTATTTTCATATATTATACCCTGTGATTTTCAGCTTATTGTAAATATAATAAAAAATAACTTTTGGTGGCTTGAAATTTAATTCATGCAAATTGAAAAAGGTTGAGTAGAGATTAAAAATAAAAAAAAATTGAAAACATTGGTAAGTAGTTGTAAAAACTGTTTAAGAATATCACAAAATAGAGATTTGAGAATAGTTAGGGTAATAAGCAAAAAAATTCAAGAAAAGATCTCTGAAAAAATAAAAATTGCTGCAAGTAATATCAAATTAAAAAAATGTAGTAATGATTAACATAGGAAATGAATTTTATTTTGAGAACATTAACTCTGATTAAAAATTAACTCATTTAGTGGATAGCCATGTTTGAAATAGACTATTCTAAACAGTGTGTATTGCATCAGCCTGCACACTCACACTTGAGAAATCTTAGAGAAAATGTGCTCTCTGCAAGATTTTCTTTATCAAGGTTCCTTGAGTATGCAGGCCAGATATATATATATATATATATATATATATATATATATATGCAAAATATCACACATGGTGCTAGTCAAATGCTAGGGGAATTCAAATGTCATATAGAAAACAAATGTATATTTTACTCTTTATGAGTTCATATATAAACACATGAAAGGAACTACTTTAAAAAAAAGTGTGTGTAAAGGCAGACTATGGACATGTAATATTTGTATATAAGCTAAAATCAACCAGAAGAATTCTATTTCTTGTGATGCCTGATACTAAGTGGCAGACCAAAAAAGAAAGAAAAAAAAAAAAAAAAAACACACACACGTGAGTGCCTCCTTGCCAGTTTCTCTCTTTATTGTAACAGCTGTATTCCCAAATTCTGCCACAATTGCACAATCCAATTTGCATGCCTCACCAATTGACATTATTATAATTCTTAGTGATAACAACTCAGTCAATAGCAGAGCTATTAAATATGAAGCCAGTCAGTAAGTAACCTGATATTTGTTTTTCTCAAACACATAAAATATGCATGTAGCCTTGAGTATTGGAGAGTAATTCAATGTTTCAAACCATAAATGTAGGACAAAAAAAAAAAAAAATTGTGTTCACTAGTAAATATGTATTTATGATAGTATTGTAGAATGTGGATCCCATGAGATTAGGTTCTTCTCCTAGATGCGTAGTGAAGCCTATAAATGAACGGATAGTTATAAAGTGTGTGGTTTTCTCTCAGATTTCAGGCTGGTAAGATTAACTAAGACAAACAAAGACAAATGAAAAATAAAAGAAAGCTGACTTTTATCAAATCATTTTAGTAATTTTTTTTTTTTTTTTTTTTTTTTTTACAAAAGCACTACATTTATGTTCCGAAAACCTTGTATTTGCTCAATTGGAAAAAGAAAAATGGATTAAAACAAAGTGTGAAGTCTAATTAAAATATAAACATTGAAATAAGTATCAACTTGAGCTATTTTTCAAAGATACAGAATAAAACTCATTTTTGGATTTAGGATTTTTTTAAATTTTTTTGAAAATAATTAAAAATTGGGAAAAAATGAGAAAATTATTTTAAGGAATCAGTACATTGAAATATGTTTGATGCAACTGAAGTGATTAGTGTTGAAGTTGTAAAATATTGGTTTCAGAGTTCACATTTTGGCACAAAACAGTTCTTAACTCCCCACCATTATAGACTTGTACTAAATTGAGCTTTTAAACTATTTCTATAAACGCACAACTGCTTTTTCAATTGGGGGAATAATTAAAATAAGCAATTAAACAAAACTATCTTATGCAAATCAGAGCAGCTTTTCCCCTTACCAAAATATATTAGCTTTAACTTTGAATATGTTTCCAGAAAAAGGTGAACAGGTGAAAATATATATATATATATATATATATATATATATATATACGAGCTGTAAAATATTGGTTTATTTTCAATAAAAGGATATATATATATATATATATATAATGAACCAAAAACTTGGAGAGATGAGCTAAAGGGAAATAACGGAGACATCCAGCAGAGCCATGGCACATGGAACTAGAACAACCTACTCCAGTGGACAAAATAAAGGTTCGAAATTCCAATCATCTGAAGAAGGCTTGAGCATGCAACGGCCGAAACAATGTGAATATGGCAATGAAGATAAGATAACAGTCCTAGTAATGTAAATAATTCAATTTTGTAAAATATAAAAATTGCTGTTCACAATTTCTCTTAATTTAACAGTTCTAACTTTTCAATCTATATATTTACTTAGCTTTCTTAAGATGCATTACTCAGACTAGTATCCCCATCTTTGTTGCTTAGATCATTATCTTGTTATCTTGTCTACAATTTTTTTAAAGAAAATTCTGACATAAAACAAATTCTTGAGAGGATAGTGAGGAGAGCTATATAAAAAAAAAAAAAAAAAACATTTACATCTGGCCAGAGAATGCATCAACTAAAGTGATCAAAATAGATAAAACTAAAAATTATTTGGCAATAAATCTTTATAATAGAAAACAAAATATTGGAAGTGCCAAATTATTCTGGGTAAAAATTAATTAGAGAAACAAAAAGTTAACACTGCAAACATTGACTGACAAATTTACTATTTATCTGATTGTATGCCTACACAACAAAGTAAATAACAAAAATATAAAAGCATAATAGAATGTAATAACGTGTTCTGTACGATATCAATAGAAATAATTATACCATTTTATTTTTAAATGTAGTTTGTGCTGCAAAATGGTTTTCTAAAACCAGCTACAGTAGTAGCAATTATCTCTTTATCCTAATCTCTTGAGATTCTCTTCAAATATACACACATCCATAGAAATAAGAGGATTAAACTGATCAAATTGCTTCTAATTATTCTAATTAAAAAAAGATGAACAAAAACAAGACAAATTCATTTCACCCAATGAATGAGATTAAGTGTTTGGGCTTCTTCACAAATTGAAATAATTTGAAATCCATTTCAGTTCTAATACAACATCTACACATAAAATTTAGTTTAATAAATAAATAAAAATAAACCAACATTCATTTTCTTGTAGCTAGATACAAGAAAATGCAAAAAGATAGGTATTTGCAGTGGATCAGTTTTAACATTTTATATTACTACAACCCATTTGGATTATATACCAACAGATTTATTACCTTTACTATATATATATATATATACATACATACATACACAAGCAAGCAAGCAAAACCTTAGTCATAATATTTAAAACTATTGTACATGGTCACCATATCTTACCCAACATTCCATTGTCATGGTTATTTTCATTCTTGTATGCCACCTAGTGCTTGAAAATGTGCAATAGTCAAAGTGAAAGAACCGACTTTTATTCATTATACAATAAGGTAGGAGCCTTACCACTATTAACAAGATAAACTAAAGATCAGGTTTGTTTTAACTTGATTAGAAAGATTTCTTTTTTTTTTTGTTATAGTACAATGTGACCACATGAAATTTAGGTTATTTCAAAAATTCTCCCCATCACTTCATAGCTAGAGCTATTTTTATAAATTCTCTATTTTAAAGCTAGCTCTAATCTTAGTAGCTTATCTCACAATAAAAAAAGTACATTCTTGAAATATTTCCTGGTCGTTCATTATATTAACATAGAAATATTAAAAGCCAATAAAAACCAAAATATAAGTAGTAACTTGAATAATAATACATCTTTATTCACAGATGACAAAAAAGTCACACTCCATTAGCTCCCATCAATAAATAGCTTAAAAAAAAAAAAAAAAAAAAAAAAATTAAACAAAATACATCAGTAAGTCTGCAGCTTAATAATGAAAAGAAAAATTACAAATATTTTTTAACAAAGTTTTCTTGTTAATGCACTTGATTCAATGGTGTAATTAATCGAATTAAAAATATAATATAAAATTTCAGATTAAAATTCAGTTACTGTGTATGTGTTTTTTAGTTTACCAAACCACTACTTTTATCTTTTTAATCTTATTTTCAGAAATTAAACAACAATTTTCCTACAAATTGAGTTGGTTTATGGGGACATATTTTAAACACTTCAGATACCAACCCATGATCCCTAAAATTAAAATTTTATTTTACACCAAAAGCGGTATCTGGATCGCAAATAACGTAAGTGGCATTAGTATTCTTTCACGCAAGTGTCCTTATTTTTTGCTAAAATGAAGATCCTGATTCAAAAGAACCGTTGAATAATTAAATTATTTTTTTTTTAAAAATTAGAAAAATAAAAATTTAATGAAGAAAATATTTTTTAAATTAAAAAAATTGTGTTTTTTAAATGAGTGTTAAACCATGTTATGACAGATTTTTATCACATTTTTTTTTTTCAGAAATACAATTAATAATTAACTTTTTTTTCTTCATGTTCTCTATGGGTCAGCCTACAATAAATCGATGATTCAATAACATACATATGTAGTTAGAGAGGGGTTGCGATGATAAAGGTAAATTTACATGTCATTTTAAAACAATTTTACGCGTGATTATATCATGGAAACAAATATTTGACAGACAATTTTTGGAGGGGACACCTAAAAACCAAAAATAAAACTATTTTTAAATAACGTGAATTTCTTTTTTTTGTCAAAAGTTTGGCAATGAATAAAATTACAAAAGATTAAAAAACATTCTATCATATTTCAGAAGATAGCTAATTAGGTACATTTTTTATTAAAAATGTTCCTAATCAGATCTATTCAAGAACCTTTAAAAGCGAGAAATAATAATATTTAACTGCGAAATCGGAAATAAAAAATATTCCCGCTATAAAGTAAAAAAAGGCAGCAAAGGCTTTTTTTAAAACAGCTAAAAATGCCGTAGAAATTCTTAAAAGGCGTGCAAAATAAATTTGATCAACTTTTAAGTTTTAGTTTATTGAATAACAATGAAAATATTTTTTTAAATGTCATAGTTAAAAAAAAAGTGATGAATTATTAATAATAGTTATACTTACAGTAAAATAAATGAGTCAATTTGTCCTTCAGTAATAAAAAAAAAACAAAGTTCTGAGTTCTAAGCACGCTATGAAACTTGAACTGCTACAGCTAGTTTTTTTTTTTACTAAAATAGTTGGAATAGTTGCATATTAATAAGACAAAAAAACAGTTTGAGTTATGATGTCACTTATTGTTTTTCTTAATAGTACTGTTGTGATTTTGAAAATGATTGAATTTTTGTTCATTTTTAATTTTTTTCCTCACATTTCTGCATGAGATGAGTGAATGACTTAAAATAAAATTCCATTCGTTCACCAAAAAAAAATTTTGAAAAACAAAAAATGCTCTCTTCACGAAATAACAAGGTATATAATAAATAAAAAAAAATATGACTACAGTATAAGTATTACATTGTGTCTAGAAAATAAAACTTAAATTAAAAGGTTTTTTAATTCACTCAATAATACTCGGTATTATTTTCCCTTTTTTACGTAAGCAACCCCAAGCAAAGTGTAATTGACTTGATACACGAATTAATTAAATTATTTAATTCTCTTTATTAACTAATTAAGGGAGTAGGGTTTTTTGCGTCATTATTACATACCACTTTTTTAATTAAAAGGATTTAAAAATACTAAATGAATGTTACGCTTTTTTCTTTTTATTCGCAATATGAATGTTAGCTTTTTTTAATTCAATAAAATAAAAAACTAAACAGTCAGAAAATTGTCCTCTTGTTTTTAAATGAATAAATAAAACTTGTGTCAGCCAGCCATTCTTTTGTCAAGAAGTTGGGGAAAAAATAAAGAAATAAAAAGAAAATTTGAATTACCTCCCGAAAGAATGCGAACAATGTGATGAAGATACTGCCTTTGTCTCGGACATCAAAATCCAACCAATAATAATTGGTTGATGATGGATACTATTTCTTAAGACGAAAAAGAAATATAATTTTTAAGAAATAAGAAGATTTAAACGAGGCAAATAGATTTATTTGCCACTTCTCAATCTTTTTTCTTTTATGTAACCAAAAATATCTTTCTCATACAATATTATTTTCAAGAAAGTGACATTGAGTCAATAACTTTTTAGTTTTTACTCAACACAAAAAAAGAAGACACGTTTCCGTCTTCTCGACGTTTTTCCGGTTCCTCAAGTCAAAGGAACGTCATCCTGGTTGGAAAATTATATCGAGAAAATCACCAAGTCCGGGGCGGGGGGAACTCAAGGAAAACGATAGGCACTTACCAAGTTATTTTGTGAAAAGAATGTAAGAAAAAATTTGCAATAAGGTAAAAAACCAAACGATATCTGAATTAAATACCAAGTAATAAAAAAATAATTTAAAAATAAATAAATGCACCGTAAAATATTTACGGAATCCTACAGACTTTTCTTTTTTTTATAATGTATGAAAATCTACAACGCTAGATAGAGTTCATTCATTTTCCTTCCCGACCCACATTTGTCATTCCTTTTCTGAATAATAAAGGACAGAGGAATGCACGTTTGCCCGCAGCTTTGTAGGGAGGATGACTGGGGAAGAAAAAAAATGATGCGGAAATATGAAAGGTATTTGTTGAGGAAATATACCTCGACTGCGAGTGATGGCATAGCGATGGATCAGTGATTCACTACCTATGCGATATTTAATATGAAATAATTTAATTGAATTAGTAAAGGAAAAAATAAGGAACCTACAAATACTCACAAACTTTACCTACAGGAAATAAATCACAATTTTTTTGTTCTATCTTAAAATTAAGTGTTAATGGAAAAGAAAATGATTTAAAATAAATAAAAAAAAATGATTATTAGAATTCACATTTTTATCCTTAGGTTTCTTGTTAAAATTATCTTTTTTTTTTTAAATCATGAGATTTTTTTTTAATTGTAAAGCTGAATATTGCTAATTTTTTTTCTCATCTCATTTAGAAACCGATTTTTTGGTAATACGTTTTTTAATAAACAATTTATCCAAAGAATATATTTTTAAAAAGGCTAAATTAAAAAGTTATGCTTAATTTCCAAAATCCACAATTTGCAATTTTTGCAAAAGAATTATTATTGCCAAGTCTTCTAGAAGTTTTTTGTTTTTTTTTATAACAATTTATTTTATTTATTTATTTAGTTAGTTATTTAGTTAGTTAGTTAGTTAGTTATTTTCTAGTTAGTTATTTAGTTAGTTTTATTTAGTTAGTTAGTTAGTTAGTTATTTAGTTAGTTATTTAGTTAGTTAGTTAGTTAGTTATTTAGTTAGTTAGTTAAACTTTTCAAACTTGAATTCATTCATTTTTTTGTGGAGAGGGAAATCAAAATCTGGAAGACAAAGAAACACTGCTATTATTTTTTTTTTTTTTTACTGTAACCGATTTACGGGTATAAATAAATAAATAAATATAACGCAATATTCAAAAAAACAAAATTTTGGTGACATTGTCAAAAATAAAAAAAATAAAAATATATGCCAATGAACAATTTGACAGTTTCAATTTTAATTTATTATTTTTTAGTTACGAAAAAAAAAAAAATTTAGGAAAAAGACCAAAATTAAAGTATTTTAAAAAGAAATTAAAGATTTTTCCACAAGAAACGCAGGCGAAAGGTGTTGTTAAAAAAAAAAGAAAAAAGGTGCTTGAGGTTTTAAATGATTAATTACTGGTAAAGAAATATTTAATTTCCACTAGGAATTTAAACAGGTACCTCCGTGCACATTTCATAGCGGCAAAAAAAAAAAAAATTCTAAAATATTAATTTTAATGAGGATATCATAATAATTTGCGGCTACTTTGTTTGAAATGCTTTATTGTAAGAAAAAAAACAACAAAAAAACACATCGTAAAATTTTAGGCGATAAACGTTAAAAAAAAAAAAAAAAAAAAAAAAAAATATATTAAGTAAAGTAAATTATTCAGTTTCAATAAAAATTTCAGTACGTCTTCATATGACTATTTTGTACGGACAGTTTTTTTTTTGTTTGTTTTTATAAAAATAAATCAATTTCAAATCACACCTTTATTTAATTTCCCAACTTTCTTAGTTTTACTTTTTAGTAGTCACTATCAATAGTGAACGAATACAATTTTTTCAATATGTGACTAAAATGTTTTTTTTTTTAAAAGTTGTAATTGTTAATTTTATTAGGATTTCCTATAAAAAAAAAAAAAACTACATTTTCTTACAAAAATTTATTGCATAAACACTAAACAATAACAAACACTGATTCAAACATTTTCGGTTTTACTTTTAGCAATGATCACTTAAGATTAAGAAGTTTCTGTTTAAGATTTTTTTTTCTCGTCAAAAATGTGAGTGGAGCCTCATGAAGAAACTTTAAACAACACCCATTCATGATCAAATATCGAAATTAAACATTTATTTTATTTGTTAGAATATTGGTTTTGTTTTGAGTTTGACGAGCTTTAATGCCAAAAAGTTTAAAACATATTTTATCCCCCAGACAGCTTTTAACTAACAACACCGACAAGATAATGAAATAATAATCTTTGAAAATCCCTAAAAATAACAATACAAAAACAAAGTTATGGATGGTTTACTTTTTTAAAACTTAAAAAAAAAAAAGTAAAGGGAAATTACAACAAAAGGCGAGAATGTGTTTCCAGGAATTGTTTGTTTTGTTTTTTATAAAACTTTTATTTTTTATGAAATAAGTGCAAAAATATTATTTATAAGAAAATTAAAAAAAAAAAAAAAAGTTTTGGTGTGCAAAAAGCAATCACTGAGCCGGCCCACCATTTTTTAGAAGCAAAATAAACATTTTTTAACAAAAGAAAATAATTATAAGACAATAAACTTTCTCTGTAACTGTAGCAAAGTAGGTGAGGATTTGGGGGGGGTCTGTTTTTCAATCGATGCTCTAGTTAATGTACAATAATTGGAAAAAAAAAGAAAAATCGATCATTTCCCCTGGCGATGTCATTAAAAAAAAAAAAGGAGGAGGTCCTGGCATAAAAAAAAAAAATCTAAAATGACTAATTTTTTACCTACAGACATTATAATTTATGTTTTTCTTTCTCCTGTCTGTACCAATATACAGCACTTTTAAAACTTGTGGCTTCAGTGTTCGGTTCAGTCTGTCCACATTGGCACGGAGGAGAGATCATGAATAAATTGTAACCTTTTGTTTTTTTTTAACTAGCTACAAAAGAACTTTAAAAAGAAAATTAAAGCTTAAAAAATAAAATACGCAATTTAAAAAAAAAAAATTTTAACCTTTGACTTGTCAAAATGAAAAGAGAACACTCACAGAAAGGCGATACATTCCTTTTTTCAAAAGGAGTAAAAGACAATATTAAATTAATTATGCTAATTTATTAAATTTAAGTAGAATTATTTTTGGGTGGAAGTATTTATTAAATTATATAACCTCAAGAAAAATACTTCTTGAAAAACAGGACTTTTAACCGAACGTAATGATAATTTTATGAACAAAATTTGGGAAAACGCAAAAATGCTTCCCTCTTTCATAAATGAGCTAAGGAAGCTGAAGCATTATTTTTGAAAAATGTATTTTTTTTATAATAATCATAAGAGATTATTATTATTTTTAATATTTGAGAAAAATTCACATGAAATTTTTAAGCTTACCTACGCAATTTTTTAAAGATTAAAAAAAAAAAAAAAATGATCAAAATATTTTTAAAAAGGAAATTCAGTCTGAAAAAAGCCAAAAATAAAATAATTTTATTTTGTTTTGGAGAAAGAAATTCGATTTTTACCAAAAAACAGAGGATTTACGAAACAAAAAAAAAAAATAGATAATAATGCACATTTTTGCATATATTTTTTTTATGTAAAAACTTTTAATTTATTTCTAAATAAACTATCTTTTAATTTCGCTGACTCAAAATTTTTTTTTTTTAAATAAAATTTTGAACGTGATAAGAAAGATTAAAAAATATGAAAAAAATATTCAGAAAATACTTTGATCTTTCCTTTTAATAACAAACATCTTTTAGGCGATGAAAAGAAAATTTAATCAATTTTGGGGCCTTTGTTCATCAGGGTATGTTAATTTTTAGCGAAGTATTACCTACTTTTTTTTAGGTGTTTAGTTTAAATATTCTGATTTAAATATTTTTTGCTCATAAAATTAAAATATTAAATAAATGAAAATGTCTTCAACAAAAAATATGAAAAATGAAAATTAAAAGAATTTCCTGTTTTCACTTAATAATACCTTCTTTAAAGAACAGATTATAAAAACAAAAAGAAAAAAGTTGCTTTCTTCTCAGATTTGTTATGGAAAATTGCAAGCCTTTTTAAGATTCTTTTTTTTGTTTTATTTTTGCGAAGCACATTTTAAATTAAAACAAATAATACATTATCGATGAAGTTTTGGTTTTTTGTTGCCGATCATTTGAATGAATTCCTAAAAAGTCTCTTAAAAAAATGATTATTATAAGAATAAGAGAGATACAAAAATGCAATATTTTAAATTCTTTTTTTCAGTAATTGTTATAAATAATAACAAAAGAAAAAAAATCCACCTGTCATTTTCATGTTGTTTTCAGTGGAACAGAATGATGCAGTCGACACCACAAACACGGTCCTAAAATCAGTGAACTATTTAGTTAATGAAATACATTAAAAACGATACCCCCACTTAATGACCACCTCACAAACATCCGCCATGTTCGAAAAAAAAAAAAACTCTGCAAAAGGCCTGAGAAAACATGACGAAACAAAATACTTTAATTTAACCAAACAAAATGAAAACTTCCAGAAAGTCATTTGCAAACATTTTACATTAACGAATACACTAGTAAATTATTAACTTACTATTGTTGACTTGAAATTGAGATCCAAGCGGAGCCCTTTTGTATATCAGAAGTCCGTGATAGTTACTGACGAATAACAATCCATCAATGCGAACACAAAATTGTATGGATGGCAAGAAGCGATATAACCATTAGATCAACCCAAATACGTCGAGTATGGATGCTCAATTAGGCTACAACAATAATACTTTGTTCATACTTCAATAAGTGAAGCAAATGATTATGAAAAAAATATTATAGCTGTTATAGCATTTATTTTTTTTAAATAAAAATGAAGATAAATTATTTTATTATTATAGAAAGATTATTCAAATTACTATTCATATTAAATATTCATTCCACAAAGTTGATAATTTTTAATGAGTTCAGAATATTATGGCTAAAGCAAACAAACAGAAATCAATTTACTATCTAAATATATACAATGAATAAAAATGCAAACAGTAGGTGCAGTAAATATTCATGTGGTATGAAATTTGAACGTTTCATCCAATAACTTCTTTCATAGATTCAAATTATGGCATAGCTAAGATACAACATAGGTAACGATACTGTGAATAGGTGGTAGGATAATTATTTTATCATAACTTTGGGAATAAAATGAACTGACTCTAGGGTTAAAACAAATAATATATTTTTATTTATTTTCTTTATAGTGATAAGTGAGTCCTTTGGAATTTGGAGTTGTAAAAAGTTCATTAATAAGGTGGATGTTCATAGCAGTCTGAAGAAATGTCCATTTCGGTAGTTTGAAGTATGACTATGACAGGGTAATAGTAATCACAGTTTAGTTCAATGTCAATCTAATGTGTTTTTCTCGGCCCTTAGCAGGGTGGAAATATTAGTAGCAAATGACCTCTTAACTGCTTCTTCACATGTCACACATGGGTGGTTTCTACGTAGTAACATTCTTTTGTTCCATCTTCTTCTGTTATCCCTTCTGCCTCTCTCCCAGAGGTACCAGGTTTGTATCCTTTTGACTAGGCTTGAGAATTTCATGCAAACATTGGTTTTGGCTAATATCAAAAATCTCTTTGTGTTAATTTCTTTGATTGACCAAAATGATTTTATTTTCTGACATTGCTTTCTTTTTTATTTTTTTATAATGGAAGTTATCTGTGGAGCCTCCATGATTTTTGGTATTTTTTAGCCACATATAAGTAAGCTCTGCTCCTGAAAACTAACTTTGTTCTTTGTCTGGGTTCAGTCTTTTTTTCTTCTTCCTCTTTTTATTTGAGGGTTGCCTTCACGTAGGTTGAGAGAAATATAGAAAGAGAAGTTTAGAGAGAGAGAGAGAGAAAGAAAGAAAGAAAGAGATAAGGGTTTTAAAGGAAGGTGCAAATGGCTTATTTTAATTTGAATTCTTTTTATTTTTTTATATATTTTATTTTTTATTGGGACTCACTACAATACACATAAAATATGAAATATTTTACGTTTGTTATTGAAGGAGTTATGTAACAAAATTTGAAAAATATAAGATGTACAAAACACTTTTAGTCAGAAAATTGTAAATCCTTTTTGTTCAATTACATTGATAGGGCAATTGTTCTGTATTAAGTCCAGATCAGCACAAGGCTATAAGTTTAGAGTGTACCCCTTCAATATGGTGTACTGGTTAGCAAGCTTGTCTCATTATATCAATTATGACTGAGTAGTGAGTTCGATCCTCACTGTGTGCAGAATTAATTTCAACTCGGAACTAATTAATGAAAGTTGCAGAAAAGATGAATTCTGAATTATCTTATCTACTAAGGATTTTTAATACTAAATTAAAAAAATTAACACCAACTCATTGCATTTTTTTAAGAATTCACGAAAATTGATAACTTTGATTTTAAATCAAGTTGAAATTAGTACTGAGTAGATGAAATTAATTCCAAGTTGAAATTAGTTTCAAGTTGAAATTAATTTCAAGTTGAAATTTGTTCCAAGGTGAAATTAATTCCAAGTTGAAATTTTTTCCAAGTTGAAATTAGTTCTGTCACTCCACACTTTCAGCCTTGTGCAACATCTAAGCCATGCTTATAAATTGCTATAAGTATAGTGTACCCACTTAGGATTGAATCCAGTAACAGTTTTAATGTTCAAGCAGATTAGCCTTATCCATTATTCCACACCAAGACACCCAAGGATAGTTACCAAATACTTTTGGTAAGTTTTGACAGAAATTTTACTCTTTTCTTCTTTGTTGAAGTTCACTAGTCCTGATAGGTTGTTGGTGTGTTATTTCCTAACAGTCATTTTTCATTCACACCTGAAATTTTTAATATAATTTAGATTAGGTGGTCATGAAGGCCATCGTGCAATGTTTTTTCTTTTTCCTCCACTTTGCCATTGATTCAGTCACTCGTTTTCATTTATGTTTAAAATCAGGACAATTTTCATAAGGTAGCATTCAAATGAAATAAAAATCTTATTTTAGCCTAATTATGTATACTAATGGATCATATGTAATATAGGTGAACAATTCAACAAGAAAAAATTTTAAAAAATACAATGTATCAAAATACAAATTAGAGATATGTCATAATAGATTGTAGTGAGTGTGAAATAATAATAATTCCCTTTACTCACTCCCTTAAAATTCAAAAGACTGAAGAAGAATGAAAGGAATACATGAGCCTATGTGAAATTTTTTTGTACCAATGAAAACCTTGCCTTCACAGAAGTTGGCTGATGAGCTGAGAAGAAGGAGGAAACGAATTTGTGGGCCTATAATTGGTTCATTTTTGGACCAATGAAATTATCTGGTCAGCTGAGAAGAAGAAGAAAAGAAAGTAGTGAGTCTACGCAAAATTCTTTTTTATATAAAATGAAGAGAAACATTAATCAGAGCAAAGTGTCTAAAGTCATATGAAGGTTTTGTTTCAGTTCTTTCTGATTAGCATTGAAATCCTCAACAATTTAAAATTACGCACCAATTATATTATTGGCTAACCAGCACACAGCATTTCAAAGAATTTTCTCTCAACAATCCAAGAAAGCTAAGTATTTCAATTTCTCTTTGTCTACTTTTGAACATATACAAATCATATATCCTTACTTTCTTATCTTTGTCTTAAACATTTTTTAATATGAACATATCCTCTTCATGACAATATGTTAAAACTACAGACTTTAAGTATTCTTATTTATTTTCCTGAAATGAGTGACTGACACTACTTCAAGCATGTAAATTTATGAATAAATTCCTTATCTTGTTTAGTTAAAATTACCTTTGTGTTTCCTTATCATTGTCAGCCTTTATTTATCTTCTTGGCATGGGTAAATCAACTGTATAACCCTAAAGCCCCATATTAAATAAATCAACAATGTTTTGCAATAACTTGAGATTTTTCTTGTTATAAAGTTGAATAATTTTAACACATTCAACATTATGGATAAAAAATAGTGAATTTTATATAGTGTTTTTTTCAGACTTACCATGAACAAAACAACTTCATGGATTTAGAGAAAAATAAAGAATCCATTATGCTGTCAAAATCGAAAAAAATGTTTCATCCTTTACTAGTAAGTTTAATTTGTAACATATATAAATGTAGGTATAAAAAGGCAAATGTTGATAAGATAGTGAGGGTCACAAAGCCCTGTCCAGAGGCGCCAATCAGGCTTCTTCCTCTGGTTGGCGGGTTTGGAGGTAGTGCAAGTTGGCCCTGCTTAGAATCATTATCTTTCTGTGTTGATTTTTTTTTTTTATGGCTTAACCTTTGTGGTTTAAGCTGAAAGATATTTTTTGTATTTGTTGTAACCTAGGGAAGGTTACTGAATAGAATAATCACACCAGTGGTGTAGCTAGGAAGGGGCAGCACAGGAGGGGTGACACAATGTCACCCCCAACAAAATTTTTCAACCAGGCTAAGGTGCCAAGAATAGTCTGAAAACAGTGGTGGTGACACAGGGTTTCGCAGGTGGGCATATGACTCCCAGAAATAATTTATGACCCCCCAGTTTTGTCCCCCCGTCAGAAATTTTCTAATACATTGTCGGGAAATTTGTGAGTAGGAAAAATAGCAATGTTTTCAGCTTTTGATTTGAACTGATTATTTTGTGGTATTGGATTTTGTCTTGGATCATACATGTAAACAGTAATGTACCGGTCAGTAGTAGAAAGTAGAGGTAGAGCATGTATGAAAATTTAGCTACAGCTAACCATTCAGCATAGGGTGAATCGGGGTCATTGGGGTGACATTTGAGTGGACCGCCCCAGGTGACGTTTACTCTAGCTACGCCACTGAATCACACAAAGGTTGGTAATGAACAATAATACTTAGGACATGAACAACACATATAAGATTCACAAGCAGCACAGAGAAGTAGTAGTCAACTGCTAGAAGTGGATCAAATGAATTCCACAATGAATCTCCAACTGCAGACCAACATACAGTATTTACTACTGTATTTATGTGAATGGGGACATACCCATTATCATCTGTAGATATGCTACAACAGTATTGTAAGAATACTTTTTTTAATTTTTTTGCAAGTGGATATTGCACAAACAATTTCTTATAAATAATAATAATTTTTCCAGATACAAGTCCTACTATTTAATACATAGTCAGGGGGTTCATACATTTCCCAAAAGTATTTGCTTATAAGTGAATATAACAAACTCAGCTGCAATTTGAACTCGGCCCTCTGATTTCTCATTCCAAGCTGCTATCCAATACAACAACTGCTCTCTTGTTGAAATATTTAGTTTCTGTTTATGTGGAGAATTCGAGCCAAACTTTCATAATACCTTTAATATCCAGATAGTTCTCTTTTTTTCATGATTTCTTCAATCAACAAAAATTTTTGTACTAAAAAGCAACCCCAGAGTATAAATTAGACTTCCTTCATGTTTCACTGTCAAGATGGTGTTCTAAAAGGATTTGGGCAGATGGAAAAAGAGAAGAGAGAATGTCAAATATCTTTTCTTTTCATGTGCTGTGTCCCTTCAGAACATAGGTGATCATGGCTCTCCACTTCTCCCCTATCCCTTGTAGCTCTCAATAAGTTTAATCCCTTTGCTACTTCCCCCAGGCCCTGTCCTGCATTGCTTTCCTTGTTTCTCTTTCCCTCTATTCAACTTGTGAGTATCAGATTCTCCAGGCCCTCCTTTCTCATTAAAAAAATTAATCATTTTATTCTATTCCCTCACTTTACTAACTCTGTGTGTACAAGATTTTTTGATCAAACAGACTTGGGCTGGGTATATATATATATATAGACTACTTAAATAGCCATAAATCAGCTCTAAAATTGAATAAAAAATTGAAAACAATGGGGCATAACTTACATCATTAGTTAAGAAATCACAAAATGTATCCTTTTAAACCATACTTGTTCACAAACTTTATTTTAGCAAATTTTGAGACTTTTTTACAAATTTTTGAAAACTAAATTTTGTTTCTTTTTTTTATAAATCACCAGGCTCATTTTGGCATTTTTTTTAAAAAACATCAGATTTTATACATACAATATTTATAAACCATCTGGCTTTATTTTTAAATTTACCTTTTAATTAATTTTTATATAATTTTACATTTTTTATTATATAAATTTTTATACTCTCCCCTCAAAAGAAAGTGCAATAAACAAACTTAGTTTATTGCATGAATTTTCATGCTTTGTCCCTGAATCAACATATGCATTAAAACCATAATATCATTTATTTTATAAATAAAAGGGATAATAATTTTCAGTTTTAATACCAAATATGAGATTTTTTCCTGATTTTCAATGCAGCTTTTCATTCCAGAGTCAAACGTAATTAATTATTTCTATGGTCACTTTTGTTTCATTATTATTTGATAAATTAATTTCAGGTATGGGATATTTAATGACAGCTTAATTATTTCATCAGTATCTTTTAGTCTGTTTTTAACAAATTTATTCTTGGTTGTAATACTTTCAGTAAGCAACCCCATTCTGGGTATGTTGTAAACTACATCCGCGTCCTGTGTAAGACAATAAACTACAGGCCTCAGATCAGGAGGTTTTGAGAAGCGTGGAACCACCTCTTAATTGCTGGTATTCCCAGGTCTACCCTGACCCGGAGTGGTAACACCTGTTAGGGTCCCAGCTATGGGCAAATAGTTAACCCACAAACCCATCCACATTCTTTGTAAAATGATAAACTACATCCAGCATCCTGGGTAAAACGATAAACTACATCCAGCATCCTGGGTAAAACGATAAACTACATCCAGCATCCTGGGTAAAACGATAAACTCTGTCCAAAAGCAAGGCCTCTGATCAGAAGGTTCTGTGGAGTGTGGAACCACCTCTTCATTGCTGGTGTTCCCAGGTTCACCCTGACCCGGTGTGGTAGCACCTGTCAGGGTCTCAACTATGGGCAAATAGTTAACTCCCAAACTGGGGTTAAAACACTATGGAAGTGTAAAAATAGGTTTTAATACCAGCAATAAATTTTTTGAAGGAAAAATTATTACCAGCAATACATTTTTGAAGGAAAAAATATTAGAAACAATACATTTTTGAAGGAAAATATTACCAGCAATACATTTTTGGAAAAAATATGACCAGCAATAAAAATCTTGTCAGCATTAAATATCTCATTGAGGTTGATATGCCATAAGACAAACCAAACCAAACCAGTAAACAAACAAGATAACACTACTTAAGCCTCAACTGCTACAAAGGTATTCTTGATTGAGATATTTTAAAATATTCTTAATATATTACCCAAGCATTTGATTGCCAAGAATACAGATTAAGTTTTAAAAGTTAAGTTCATGCTTAACTTGAAATTTATTTTAGTTTCAAAACTGAATTTTACATTAACATAAATTTTCATAAGTTAAATTTACTCTTGACTACTAATTTTTTGTTTAAAATTATTTCTATTTACTTTTTACTATGGATATATTTCTAAAGAACTGTATCTAGCCAAATTTCACAAAGCAGAGCCTTGTTTAAACGAATGCAAATTTACTTCCTTTGCATTCAGGAATTAATTATTTTATGCAAAATAAAAAGGATTTTATTTGCAAGATGAGGAGAAAAGAGAACATCAAATTTTATGAAATTTTATGAATAGTGCACATGAAAAAAAAAACCACAACTTCATGGTGTGAAATTTGAAAGAAATTTACATTCATTAAATGACATAAAAATAACTTTATTATGCAATGTAAGTTTTTTTTTTTATTATTGTATAAAACATTTATGGCCCTATAGGAGAGTTTGGGATCGGGCTCAGAAATTGAGAACTAAATAGAAGGGCAAATGCAACGGTAATAATGGTACAAATGAAAAATAGACTCTAAACAGCTTAAAATTAAACACTAGTAGCTGTTTAATTTTAAGCTATTTAAAGTTAAATTTCTAATCAGAGGACAGTTGTTGTCTGTTTATTTACTTCTTGTTCAGTCGTCCGGGAACTGTCAAGTATACACCATTGAACATAATGGCTTTGCCACAACTCCATCATAAAAGTCATGTTAAGTAAAAAAGGAAATGAGAACATTTGCTTACAAGGATACAGATTATAAGATCAAATACTATCAAATAAAGAATTTTTCATATTTTTCCACTTGTGCCATTTTTACCAGTGCTATAATTACCTAAATTCAAAAGGAAGACCAAATTTATCATCTTGGCCTCAATCTAGGACAATGCTACTGAGCAGTTGTCTAAAATCATCACTGCCATTAATTTTCAAAATAAATCAGCTTAAAGCATTAACTTCTAAAATTTTCATATAAGACTTATATGCAGAAAAATCTATAGGTATCACTCCAGAAACTAAATTCAAGTGAAAAGCAAAAAAGAATTTTGTATTTAAAATCAAAACTAAAAAATTTACAGTTGGGCAATATGCCTAAAAAAAAAATGTTCATTTTAATGATAAGATCAGACAAAATATAATGCATCAGGAATCTTTCAAATATAATATCTTGGTTTACTCCCCCCACCACATACACACACACAAGCACACCTTTATTTTGTGGCACCTTGCTTGTAAGATTTCTGTGAAATACATGAAATTCTTAAAGACTCTCTGAGGTCAAATAGCATTTGTTGATAATGAGGGTGCTATACATGGTTCTTAAAGAGATATTTTATGTCAATATATACATATTGTAACTAATTTGTCTGACAAAGAGCAAATGTAACATATGCATAAAACAAGCAGTATGAAAAGGATGAAAAACAAGAGGGTCTTACTTGTAATATTTCCCAAAGGGGGGAAAAAGGCAGCTGTGTGGTGTACTTTTCGGATGTATTTTTTGGGGTAAGACTATGTGGGTTACTCTGTTCACTGTGCTGCAGGCTCATGACTTTGTCTCAACCAAAGGGAGATAATAGCCCTTTGCATACCTACACTGGTAAGTCATAAATATCTACTTATACTGAAAAAGTTAGACATGACAGACAATCATCCATTATATTTTGTCTACCCTTAATATGTGACACCTCCAAAACACATCCAGTAATAATTGGCAAATGCCTCTGTCGCAGGATTTGCATGGTACTGTAGAGAAACATGAGGGTTTGAGTGTTGTTGAATTTAGGGACACATGCTGTTTATTCCTGCTAGAAGGTCCAACTACAAGAACATGATGAACTCAAGTTGAGTCTAACCGAAGAGGTAAAGAAAACAAACAAGACTGATATATATATATGTCAACAAATATATGTATTAAACAACAAATTTACAAGTGACAAAGACATCAACATTTGTGTTTGTGTATGAACATAAAGAGTTTGTATTTTGATGAATGTTTGTATGTACATCTATGTGTGTTTCATGGCATTTTCCCACACATGGGCAAAACACAGATCTCTGTGAGAGATCACATTTTTAAATGTGTCCGCTGAAATGCAAAGTAAAAAAGAGAACGAGGCAAGAAGTCACCCAGTATTTATAGTGTAGGGAGAGCGTCCCCTAGTGAACAATTAGGGAATTAAGGAGGAGCTAACTTCGACAGTACTATGTTTTGCATTGTACAATGGCAACTCTTGATAAGAGAACGGTAGTGCAGTGCTACTAGATAAGTTGCTTACAATTCTCTATCAAAAACAAAATAGTTAGTCTGGGACTGAGTTAACTCCATTCAGAAAAAAAACATAGGAATTAGTAATAGGAGTGCTATACAAGAAAGAATATTCCTTGTTTGTATTTCCCCATTATAGGCATTAATATATCTGTGATGTAGTAACATCTCAATACACTGATAGAACAGAATAGCTGAAAGACTGAAAAACATGCATGGTTCTCAAAGAGATATTTTATACCGATACGTACATACTTATCACTAATTTGCTGCATGGAGAAATTATAACATATAACTTGTTGTATACACAAGCAGTGTGAAAAGGGTGAAAAGAGAGGGGGTCTTATTTGCAATATTTCCAACAGGAAAATAGGCAGGCCAGTGGTGTTCTCTATGTGTCTGGTTACACTATGTAGTTTTCTCTGCTCTTAACTATTGTGGGCATTCATGTCTTCCTTCTCTACTGGCTATATAGCAACTGGCATGGACAAACACATATTACCTCAGAGCGTGATAAATAGCATTTGGTGTTCAACCCTATGAACTGACATCACTCATTGGCTATCATGTGACCCTCATGACTTCATTCCAACAAAAAGGAGATAATTGCTCTATCCATATCTACAATGGTATTCCATCTACTAATTGATGTAAATGCAGCAGTAGCATACATATTACTATCAGTAATCTATTAAAACTACTTTGGGTTTTGGGTGCCCTAATGCAGCTAAATCATGCAGTTGTTGTCAAACATTATTGAAGAACTTTTTCTCCTGAGTAATTCATTCAAAAGAAAAGTCTAATGTATTCAGATAGAAGCAACCCAATATAAACCTGATTAGGTTATGAATGATAAAAGCAGACAAAAATTTTCAGAGTTTTTCTCATAAAGAAATAATTTTAGTTACTTAATCATAGTTTTTAGTGAGCAAAAGTGCAACTGGTTTCACATTGTAAACTCAAAAATCTAAATTAAAAACACTGAAAATACATGTAACAGTGGATGTAACAAAATAAGCTAAGATAGTGATAAGATGTGGTTGAGATAAGTAAGAGAGTTTTTATTTCTCCATGATTTACAAGGTCCAATTGTTTGCTTGTTGTGGAGTATATCAGTCATGGGAGACTGAAAGTTTGTTTGGGGTATAAAACAAAGTAGTAGTCAAGATAAACACTTGGAGAAAATCAACATGCATATGTAGTCAAGTGGGATAGACTCATGCGAGAAATATTCCATGAATTATTGCAATGTAGTAGTCGAAAGTTAATCTCTGCTGCTGCTGTTACTGATTTCATCACTGAGCAAAGACATCACTATTGATCAAAGCAGCTTGGAGTCGCTATGATGTCCTGGTTAAGCTTGCCTGCCATTGAGATCCATCAATAATGCTAAGCTGGTCGAATCTGCCTTCATGGATGAAATCAGTATCGACTTTATAGTGAGTCAATGGCTCAGAAATGGCTGTCCTGAAGACCATGTGAGCTTTTTCTGATTAGTCAGAAAAGATGTTTTATGGCCCTGGTATGTTTGGATGGTATCTTGAAAGTGGTTGCATGGAGTCGGACAAAATTAAAGTCTGTTTTTGTCATATGAGATGTGGACGTTGAAGTTCTTCCATTTGAGTTCTAACAAGATATGACAAACACATAGTAAAGGGCAATTTTTAAATCATTTATTTAAAATTTTAAATACAATGTCAGTATGAAATACATCAAAATCAATTTTACCTGAATTTTCTTCATTACTGAACACAAGAATATCATCCAGATGTAACCAGTTCGGGTTTGCAATGTTTCGACACAGACAGCCAAATGAAGCAGATTTCAGTGGACAGGACCTCTAACAGGCCCTGTGGCACAACAACAGCACATGTTGCTGCCAAACAGATAAGCAGAAACTTTTTATTTCTGTATAGGCATGTATTTTAAAATATACAATATTTTCTCTGAAATGTATACGAAAGTCTTTTATCATTTTTGTTTACACTTATTGTGTTGTGTCTTGTAAATGATTTGTTTATTTATATATTTCTGTTGTGGGGCTGATGATGTCTTTTTAACTCCAAAACAAAATTATATATATATATATATATATATATATATATATGGATGTATGTGTATATGTATGTATATGTGTATAAGTATGTATATATATATATAGATATATGTATATGTATGGGTATGTATGTACACGCCTATATGTATGTATGTACGTGTAAATATAAATATGTTGTTGTGTATGTGTGTATACGTATGTGTTCTTGAACATAGAAATATAGGTCCTTGCTAGGTTAGATAATCTTCTTTTTTTTTTATATGTTTATATTTGATTTGTAACCTGTAGTCACAGCGCCTCTTTTATAAATGCCCTTCGGTTTTAGTTCCCCACCCCCATCCCATCTCTCTTTTCTTTTCCTCTCCCTCTCTCATCTTCTGATCTTTAAGATTATATCATCTATTGTGTGTGTATGTCACCACAAAATGTATCTTTTCTGGTGTATCTTTAATGTATTTTAGACATCCGAGAATATTCATATTTCTCTAACTTAAACCGTCTTTGACTCCCCTCTTTAAAACTTCTCTCTGTTAAATTTTAATCCCCCCTTCATCTTTAGACCTTCCGGTTCTTCTCTCATCTTTTACCCCTCTCTATAGCTTTCATTTACTCTAACATTCGTCCCACACTCTCATACATACACTCTCACTAAATTATTCCTGGAGTTGATTTTTCTGTTTTCTTTTTGAATTTGTAGGTCTGATGAATTGGATTGTATTTACAATTCCAATGGAATAAATTATAACCATGGAATATTAGTGTTTAAACCTTTTTATTATATCTTTATTATATATATATATATATATATATATATATATATATATATAAATCATATATAAAACCATTAAATCAATACACTACACTTTTTGTGCCATATGTGATATAAAATGGAATGACAGGGTCTTCTAGCAAAGATACAATTTAGGTGGGTTGGTCATGTTGTAAGAATGAATGGGTATAGGCTTCCAAAAAAGGTGCTGTATGGACAACTACCAAACTCCAAGCGTTCAGTTGGATTTCCACTCTTACACTACAGAGATAAATTGAAAGACAAATTGAAATGTCTCAACTTTGATCTGAAAACCTGGGAAGTCCAAGCATCAAACTGAAAGGAGTGGCGTAAGATATGTTTCATTAAGTTAAAGGGTTTTGAAGACAGTAGGCTGAAGCACTGTTATCATCTTCATCAAGATCTTAAGCAGAGATGCCATCAAAATCCTCTGTCAGTGTGTCTTTGTCACCCATAGCAAGGCTAGGCTAGTATCAGACTTAAGAAAGTACAAATGAAATATGTCTTTCCCTTACCTGATTTTCTCCACAATAGCCCCTGCTAGCATGTATAAGTGTAAAACAAAAGGCACCATCCAATGCTGACCCTCATTTATTGTTCACGATAGGAGAGTCCATTATTAAGAAGTACACTCGGACAAGACCAACATATTATCAGAAAAACCTCACAAGTTCCCTGACGGTCATAAATACATAGTTCCATTATTGTGGATGATTATATATATTATTCTAGTAGAGGATTAGTGACATTAACAATCACAAAAGTTCACATTTGCAATCATGAAAGTTCTCAAACAAAGAATGTTAATTACAAAACTTGCTTAGCTTGTTATTATTACAATTGGGCAGATGAAACAAACACAGGGATTGGTCTTAAAATAATTCCTTGGACAAAGGAAAGTAGCTTTATAGAAATACTGGCATATGTATCAGCAATAAATTTGATTTTGGTAGCTCTAATTTTTAATACAATTTCCATGAGTGGCACATCTGTTAGAATCAATGCAATCCACCCAACTAGTTTTTTTCGGTACTGCTAAAAGTGGTTGGGAAGAGTATATAATATGACAATGCGCTTTTTTGCGGGGGTTGGGATCTTTGCATAATATATATGTACTCTATATATTTTGGGTCTCTGGACAGTGTGATACACACTAAATCCCATCGGCCATGTTGAACTTGTGTTTGGTGTTTATTTTATTTGTATATTTTTGTAGGTTATCCCCACATAGCTTTGTCAGTTTTGCCAAGAAGTTATTAGGTGGCACTATCAAGTGTCTATAAAAAAAACAGTCTATAAAAACAGGACACTTCCTGTCTTTGTTCTCTCTCTTTTCCGCTCAGCATGCTGTAGTGATGATAACAGCTGGGACCTTCACAGGCATGGGAATATTTTTCCCCTCAGTGACTGAACTTTTTTCACACACACACACACACACATATATATTACCCACATAATTTCTAAATCTTAATGCCTTTGTTCATTTGCATGCATACTTGTGCATTTTTTCCTCTCTTTTTACTCGGTTATATAAAAACAAAAAATATAAAATATTGGCTTGCTGAATTTCATTAATTTCCTTACACTCATAATTTACTTATTCAAAATATTGGTTGCCACTTCTTTTAGTCTAAGAGTAGTGTCTGTAACATTTGGTGTCCACAGTGTGATTTCAACATGTACCAACTGTGATCTTTTTTTTAATTTTATTTTTGTGGACAATAAGATGTTGATGAAAGTTGTGAATGATTTGTTTAGTGTTGGCCCAGTTCATCTACTGGTTTGCTTAGCTGTGTAGGCATTTAAATCATTCTGTAATGCTGTCATTGGCACAGTAGACAGGGGTAAGGGTTGCAGAAAATTATCATAAACATTCTCTTCACCGACGCTGAAGCAACAATTGCCAGCATCCTCTGTAAATAGACAGACTGGTGTCTATTTGTTGCAGTAGTGCAGAAGCTATCTCACTTGTTGGCTATTGTGGCATGTGGGGGTGGGGCTTCCTTACTTTACTCAATTATGCAATAGCATCAACAGAAATAATCAGCAGGGTACTACTGGAAGTCCAAGAACCTATAAAAATGCTGGCCAAGCCATATTTGGTCTCTTTCCCACTTTTTCCATTTCAACAGCTTTTACCTGCATGTCCAGCTTTCTTTCCTACTTTTCATTTTCAGTAACCTCTTCCTTCAAGATCAGTTCAATTCGAAGGGTTACTATCAACGCTTGCTGCCAAAGACACATAGACCTGTCCTGGCACTTTGGCTACTCAAGAACTTTGTTAACTCAGAAACTCCACTTTTTTCCTTGCAAAATATTGTTATTTTGCACGATACTACTATCTTGCACTCTCTTTTTCAAACAGAAATAATAGCTGTTAAACAGTTTTTTGAGCTTTAGGTCTTGTTCATTCCATTCTCACTGATGAGCACACACACATGCAACCATGGAAAATTCCTACAGTAGTTTTTCAGGTTTCATCCTTTTATACACCATCAAAATCAATTCCTCATACTACTGCAAATCCAAAAACTGAAGTAGAATCCTTGCCACAATTTCAGAAGGTAATTCTGCAATGACTGAATAGATATTTATAGTTCATGTCAACATATCATAGATGAAATTTGACCTCCAAAGAACATGCAAGACCTCACCATGATTCAAATAGAACATAGCTTTCCTGTGCCTTTTATATAAATACTTTCATGGTAATTGTTCTGATAGACTTTCCTCTTTGGTACAGACAATGAATTGTAAACATGGGGACGAGTTAGTATTTTCATGGAGACAATGAGGTATTATGGTGGTTGTAGTAAGAAAGGTACGTATGAATGTGTTGTTTTGGTGTAAGGAATATTGTTCGTACGACTGGGTCAGTGTTTGCGGCTAGCTAAGTTATAGTTAAGACAGAAGAAGACCGTCCTTTCCCCAATCCCCCTACAGCCTTGTGACACATTTCTGTATTTTAACAGAATAAATATCACTTTCCTTTTTGGTACCTAGACTTTATGAATTTAAATGCAATACTAGATTGGTGGTATTTTTTTTGCAGTTGAAATGTTTAGATGTGTTATGTAAATGAACATTGTTCTTTTGCATTACATAAATTCTTTATGTAAACTGATGTTTTGTATGTAAATTTCTTGTATGCAAATAAACATATATTTTTTCTTTATAAATTGTGCTGTATTCTGGAGAGAGTGACATTATATGGAGAGGCATGGATAGTGTTGTCTGGCTTTTTTGATGAATAATGCATTTCTTCTTGCATTCAAAATTCATAATAAGATGTAACCATAAGATCTATGCTAATAGTGTTATCTATCGCACTTCTTGCTTGTGGAACTCTCTTCTGGCTTCCTAAATCCCAGTCAACTTTGATCTTCAAAAATTTAAATGCAATGTCAATCGTTATCTTCTGTCTCCAATTCTTGTTCTTTTATAGTTCTCTCTCCTTAACAGTAGTTTTTCTCATATTCCCTAACACTCAGTAACCGATTATGTCTCAGTGGCTTTATTGCCTTGCTTGAAGTGAAAAAAAAAGACAGCCGAATATCAAAAGCTATATTTTACAAGAAGTTAATAGGCAACATCCTAATGGAGACCATTTATAAGAGGCATAGCGATATCTTGTAAACTAATCTTAAAATATGTGGTGTTCACATTGATAGGTGTGATATGATTTTACTAAAGTGCTCAAGAGTGGTGGTAGACCAGCTGTACAAGTGGAAAATGATTTGAATGCTGCCACATCAACCAGCTTCAAGAGTACAGAGAACCAATTATGCCAACGCCCAAAATCAAGATGTGCATTTCTTAAGTAGGGTAACTGAGGTTTGTTTTGCTGTGATAACATCCTGTGATTCAACAGTGAAGCAGATTTGGCTTGAAAGTGCTTTCCCAGATAAAAAAAAAAGCCAAAATTGGTTCTATTTAACAAAACTCTTGATTTCTAAGCTGGTAGATATTAATTTCATTGTATTAAAAAATAAAACAATGTCTACTCAAACACATGCACCCACTAAATATAATGCCTATAGTAATTATATATATATATATATATATATATATACTCGACTCTCCCGTCGAATTCGACGTATGAGGGTCAAGCAGATCGGTTCCTAGGAAACCAACAGCCCAACAACAGCACATGAGATTTGATTATAGTGGTGAAGGTTTTGTGCAGAAGGGTCGAATACAGAGATCTGGTGCACTACGTGCCACAGGGTCCCCAAGCAATATATATATATATATATATATATATATATATTGTCATCCACTGACATACTGTTTTGCTGTATCACAGCTCTTCAGTGTGGCTAGACGTCTGGTTGCCTCTAGCTAGGATTGAAACCCGGCTGAATTGGTGTCAGTCAGAGATTCTACCACTAAGCCATCGGCAGGGATGAAGGTGAATTTTTAGCATATTTATTTTTAGATAAACACACAGTAACTGAGAGAACTAGATTTGCTTTACCGAAGAGTCTTGATATAATAACTGTAATAGTCACTGTTCACAAACCCACATTCCCCACTCCCCAAGAGCTCAACCGAAATAAATTTTTCAGGAGCCTATATATTGTCATCCACAGACAGACTGTTTTGCTGTATCACAGCTCTTCAGTGTGGCTAGACATACACTGATAAGCAAAAACATTAAGACTATTTTCTTTAATAAGGCTTCCATCAAGCTGAAAAACAACTCTTAAGCAACCAGGCATGGATTTTTCTCATATCAATAAGTCTTGGCCACCCACTACCTCATCACTGGTCGGTGAAATTTTTCTCCTCAGACTACTGCTGATAGGTACTCACTGCAATTGAATGTGTGCACCTATGAATTTAAGCACAGTACTAGATTGACAGCTTGGTGCCCTCATTTTACAATTGAAATGGCTACATGTAATCATAAGTTCTATACTAACAGTTTTTTCTCTCACAAAAATTTAAATGCAATGTCAATCGTTATCTTCTGTCTTCTTAATTTCCATTCTTTTATTGTTCTCTTTCCTTAATAATGTTTTTCTTTTTCTCATATTCTTTCACACTCAATAACCCCCTTGTACCTTAGGGGTTTTATTGCCTTGGTTGGGGTGATGAAAAAATTTTTTTATCCAATCAAACATTTTTAATCTAACACATCCCATAAACATTCAATCAGATTGCGGTCTGGGAAGTTTGAGAGCTAGGACTATACAATGAAATCTTCATATTCCGGAAATCATTTTTATGCAACTCATGCAATGTGACAGAGTGCATTGTACTGTTGAAAGATCCTATTGTCATTGTAGGAGGCTGATGTCATGAAGGATTGTATATGATTTTCAATGGCATTGAAATAAGTAGCCCACAACACAAATTGAAAGGACCCAGTGTTTTCCAGCAGAATGTTGTTTAAAGCTTCACTTTTGCATCGATAAGCCTTGGCCACTCACCACCTCATTGACAATTGGTGACATTTTCCCTTTCGGATCACTGCGTATAGATACTCACTGTAATTGAATGAGAGCACCATGACATAGGTCTCCAGTTATAAGAGTCTTTTATCAATTACACACATCTTTCTTTTTTGTCCATAACGAACAAGATTTGAGTGGCTTTCAATGCTGTGACAGTTAACACATGAAAATGAAGTACTCAAAGCCAGCTTAACTATTTATTACCTAATAGGGTCACCTATTGTTCGGTTCATACTCCTCTCCAATTTTTTGGACAAGTGTAGAGGTTTAATGTGTGCACCTATGAAGTTAAGCACAGTACTAGATTGACAGCTTGGTGCCCTCATTTTACAATTGAAATTGCTACATGTAATCGTAAGTTCTATACTAAGAGTTTCTTCTATCACAAAAAATTTAAATGCAATGTCAATCGTTATCTTCTGTCTTCGTAATTTCCATTCTTTTATTGTTCTCTTTCCTTAATAATATTTTTCTTTTTCTCATAGTCTTTCAAACTCAATAACCCCTTGTACCTTAGGGGTTTTATTGCCTTGCTTGGGGTGATGAAAAAATTTATAACTGGAGACCTATGTCATGGTGCTCCCATTCAATTACAGTAAGTATCCGAAAGTAGAGGTTTATCCCTGATTTCCTGTTTAGGATTGGGTTTCTGTTAACTCTATACTTCTGACATCTCTGTGTGAAATCTGAAATTTTATTCAATACAACTCCACACAGTAACTCTCTACCTTGACTGGCTCTTCGGCCATGTATTGGGCACACATAAATAAAAAAAAAAAAAAAAAAAAAAACAACTCTGGCATGTGCAATTGTTTCAAAACCGGTGGGTATGGAAAACTACACAAACCAATTCCCAGGAGCTGTGGGTAGAAGGAATGTTCAAGTAACTTCAATAAGTGGAAAGTTTTGGATAGGAGTGGCCAATACTTAATGACGAAGTCTTCTGCTGTTTTTTTTTTCCATTCATCTGTGTTAGTGACACAATAGAGTCTCTTTGCTTACCCAAAATTCTTGACAAAGGATCACTTATCTCACATGTTGTTGCAAAACAAAATGAGATAGTGATTCAGGCTCAAAATAATGTAATACATGCATGATTTATGGCTGATGTTTCTTATGCCTTTACATTTCCAATTGTTGAGAAGCCATCAAAATGACGTGCGAAAATTTCTTCCCTCTTAGTCTCCCATAACAATTTCTTAACTGTGTCTTCCCATTTGGCTTTTTACTTATTAAAAAAAATATTAACTTTACTTTCAGTATCTGTAGGTGTGTGTAAACTTGGGGTTTATTTATCAAAAACCGGATATTTAATACCTATTCAGAGCCCACACAGTGTCTGATTTTATTATCTAAGTCAATGTTTTCACAATAAACTTGATATTAACCAACCAATACGTGTAAAAATCTTCAGAATGTATTTATATGACCATATATATCTTATTTTCAACTTATACCTACCCTTATTAAAAATATTGATTTTGTGATGTTGGCTTTTAACATGCAAAACTTATTTTCACTCTCCTTAATAATTTTTTTTCTTTTCTCATATTCTTTCACATGTAGTAACCACTTGTGTCTTAGTGGCTTTTTTGCCTTGCTTGGGGTGAAATGATTAAAAACAAATAAATGAAGAGCAACATCCATTTTTTTTATTCATAGATTTAAAAGATATAAACTATAGAAACATATAGCTCTGTTCTCAAAGAGAGTTTTATACTGCTAGATCAATGTCATACACAAAATCATATATATATATATATATATATATATATATATATTGATAAAATCTCATGACCCATCAGGCTTCTAGGGCCACCACATGTACTGCAGACACAATATAAAAAGTGTTTCTTGGGCAAAATAGCCTGACAGAGCCCAACCCTCTCCAGGCCAATATATATATATATATATATATATATTTTATATATATAAAGAAAAATAATAGACCACTTTAAAGGCTACATTTGTAATAATTTATTTCACCAGAGAATTTTATTTTTCTTTGGATCTTCAGATTTCACTTTCTAAAGGTGAAACAAAAAATGAATTTAAAATTTACACTTTTGACGGGCAGTATTAAACTTATATAAGTTGACATAGAAGGTGGTGAGGAATGGTGTGAGAGACATGGTTGAGTTTAGAGAGGGAAGGGAGAGTTTTAAAATACATTTTTATATTTCTTTTTATTATAATATTTAATATTGAGGAAGGAGGGGTAAGGATCAGACATTGACCTATTTAATCAGTCAACTCAACAGAAATGATATAGGCAAAGGAAAAAGAAAAATATATATATATATATATATATATATATATATATATATATATATATATATATATTTTGTTCCATGCAGTGAAACTACAACACATCTACACAGCAAGCAGTGTAAAACAGAAATGAAAATATAATAATTCCCATTGAGAAGCCATATTTAGGATTCCAGTTTCGAGTGAACTGAATTTATCTGCTATGCCACTAGCAAGGACATATTTCACAAACAGGAAACTGCAGGTCATGAGTTTTTCCCAAATTTAGGACTGCAAGTTGGAGAGAATTTCTATATTTGGTAAAGATATATTTCCATAGGAAAATGGCACTATGGGCTTGTAAGCTGTTCCATATGACAGCTGGTTGCCATGGGCAAAGCAACTGCTCCATTTCACTCCTGGAAACTAACTGACTGACCACTTCCGTGACTCTATGAAGTGACATCAGTAAGCAGCCATCATTTCATCTAAACTAAAGGGAGATAATCGGATTTTGTATCCTTACACAACATTAACTTATGCTTTACTTGTTTGTTGGTATTTTTCCTTTTCTTCAATTTTAGTACCAATAGTAATAAAGTCCTTTTTGACTCTTACTTTTGATGCTGTCTTCTAGGAGTTGCTTGAAAATGTTATTACTTTTTAAAAGGTAGTTTGAATCTGGGTTTTGCAGTCTTCTACGGAGTGAGCTTGGAAATATTTTTCAGATTTTGCTTTATTCTTTGGAGTCATTGGTTCTTCTGTGGCTGATCCAAGTATTGAATCATGATACATTATGCTGCATCTATGGCTACCTCAGGGTCAAATTCTGATCAAAATGGCACCAAATGTGACACTATACATTGTCTTTCCATTGTAACATCGGAGTCCAGATACAGTACTAGTTGTAACACCATCTTCCACAGGTACTTTATTTGTCAAAACAGCAACAAAAACTGTTTGAAGCTACACCAAATGGGACACTAGGACTAATTTCCTGGGTTGGTATATGTCAAAGAATGATGAAAAAAAAGCTACCATATTTGACAGCATATAAAATGCACGGGTGTATAAGATGCACCCCAATTTCAGTTGGGAAAATTAAGAAAAAATTAGCAATTAGTAAAATTATTAGTAAAATGTACAGCCTAGGCTATATTTATGAGGTATTATTTTGGTTAAACAAGCCATGATTACAATTAAATGAAAAATAATAGGAAAAAAAAAACATGAGCCTATAAAAACTTTATTATATCCAAAGGTAAGAAAACAAAATAAAAAAAACAAACAATTATTACAATTGAGCAAAACAGTACTTAACCATTAAAATTTTATTCATCTTCAAATCCATAAAAGTCAAAGTCTTTGTTATCAAAACTATGATACTCATTTTCAATAATATCATCATCGTTAAATAATGTGCCATCTTCCATTCTTTTTAAAAGATTTCACAACAATTTCTGGTTTAATATTATCCCAAGTTTGCTTCACCCATTCACAGATTTGTGCAATGCTGGGTCTTTTTATTCTTCCTCTAAGTGTAATGTCGTGATCAGGCATTGCCATCCATGTGTTCCATTGCTCCTTCATATTTAAGTCTAAGCTAATAGGAGTTGCCAGCTAGCTAATTTCAGCTATCACAAATTTTAAACCGATATATGACATATAAGATGCAGGGGAATTTTAAAAGATATTTTTAGTAAAAAAAAAAAATGCACTTTATAAACCATCAAATACGGTATTTTCAATTTTGTAACCCTGACCTGACGAGATGATGGATCAGTGAAAACAAACCATTAATCACATTTTTACAAGGTTTCACAAATACTTTTCAGAAACATGAAATTTTGTTTAAAAAATTTTTTTTCTTGAGAAAAAGATTTCCTTAAAATCATTGCAGTTTTAAGTGGTTAACAGTTTAAGAAAACTTAACTAGGAAATCTTTTTTCCCCTGGAATCAAATACCACATTTTTCCATGTCAGTGGGTAGTTTTTTTTTTTTTTTTTTTAATCATTATGCCCCAAGCAAGGCGTGAAGCCACTAGGATGCAGGGGGTTGCAGAAGATTTGGAGCAAGAGCAGATAGGAGTGATAGAAAAAAGGATGGGGAGAGGGATAGTGGGTAGATCAAGGTAACTGGAGGTGTCGATTGACATTACATTTGAATAGTTGGAGATTATAGCTCTCAGGGAAACAGTAAATTGGGGTGTTCCACAGGCGAGAGGTGTGAGGTATGAAGCTATTGGAGTAGAAGAGACAGCTACATTTAAAAGTTTCTACAGTGAAAGGATGAGAGCGGGATGCCAGCCTCTTAGAGCGCTTGAATTCATGGAGTGTGGGAACCAGTGAAAGCAGCTCATCGGAGCAATTACCATGAAAGTATCTGTAGAAAAGACAGAGAGAGGCAACGACGTGTCTGTGAGAGAGTGACTGTACACGAGACGCCAGATCAGGGCCAATTATATTACATATCCGTCTCTGGATCTTGTCAAGAATTCCGAGGTAAACAGAAGGTGCCCCAGAACATATATGGCTGTAATACTCCATGCAAGGGCGAATGGTTGATTTGTATATTTGAAGTATCGATTCTGGGGAGAAAAATTTCCTGGTGTGGCACTTGACAGTTATACTCAATCTTACTGGATTTCCTCAAGTCAAATTTAGGTTCAGATTCAAATCTTGAATTCACCTGATCAAACCTAATTTATCTTTTTAATTACTTCTTTTTCTTTTTTCAACACAGTTTATTACATTATAAGAATGAAACCCTTTTCCCCTGTTCTCTTCGTCTCTATGCAAGCAAACCAAATCCAATAATATACAGTCACCAACAATTCACACCAAGGATTTATTAGGTCCTTACAACTGTCTCATTAATCATTATCTCACTTCTAAAGAAAAGAATAGCTGAAATTCACATGCTACATTTACCATCACAACTGTACTTATTTGAACAGGTTAAATAGTTTCATATTTTTTATCAATGCCAGTGTTCAGGGTTTAATCTCAGGTAAAAAAAAAAAAAGAAAAAAAAAAGCAAGATTTCAAATATTGTTTTTTCAATGTAGTCTCCACCCACTTGGAAGATTGGTACAGCTTTCTATTGTGCCTCAGCATTTCAATTATCACTAGGTGCTCAGCGTTTCTTGTCTTGTGCCATACTAAACTAAGTGTCAATAAACTTATAATCTACCTCCCAGGTAACAATAAGTTAGGTCTCCAATTTTGCCAAATAAACTTTATTTTTTTTCTTTATAAAAATTGATACAGCCATCTTAACAGTGTTGCAGGCCCTGGTCAAAGCAATGTACTAGTGTCTCTACTAACAGGAATAAAAATATAAACAGTTAACTCTAGAACACTAGCCATCAATTAAAGTTACACCACTACTAACCATGGGTATATCATACCCGATTTTGAAAATATTAAAAAAAAAATATTGAATATAAATCTTTATTTGAAATATTTTACATGCAGGCACTTCAAACTTTGTACTTTGAGTTAACATTAATAGGAACTGAAAAATATTATTTAGATAAGAAAATCAGGTACTGAAAATTGTAATTAAAAATAGGAAAATTTGCGCTGGGTACTATATACTCATGGTTAGTGTTCTAGGGTTAATTAAATTAGACCGAGAGATTTAGTGATATTTTCAACAAAATCAATGTATAAAGCTTCTTACCTGCCCTTGGTGGGTTTTTTTACAGTAAGGTTTACCCATTAAAAGGCCCAGGGGCCACTCAAGGTAGAGAGTTATGTTAAGGGGTAATTTATACAAATAGGAAGGGAAGATAATGGTTGACTTGAACAAGTTAAGATTGTAGTGGCTGGGAAAACATTCTCTTAGGAGTCTGTTCTACAGAGCAGTGGTTCACAGGAAGAAGCTGTTCAAGTGGAGTAGCAATAGAGCAGTGAAAGGCATGTCACATCTTGCCTGTGAGAGAGGTGGGAGGGTGGAAAATAATCTGTCACCCACAACAACTCTGAGACACTTTTGAACTCAAGATTGGAAAGTGAGAACTAGGCAGCTTCTGCCCAAATATAACAGTACTTCATTTTTGGCCTGACCTGACTCTTGTAAAGGTAGAGGATAGCATGAGGAATCAGGTACTTATTGGAGCAGTGCAGGGAGCTGACCATTTTATCTGCATCTTTAGTAATGGATCATATATAGGAATTCTATCTATCAATCTCAGTCTGTCTGTCTGTCAATCTATCTGTCTCAGTCTAGCTATCTAGCTCTTTATATCTATAAGTCTCTATCTCAGTTTATCAATCTCAGTCTATCTATCTTGCTCTCTATCTCAGTTTATCTATCAGTCTCTGTCTATCTATCTATCTGTTTATTTATCAATCACAGTCTATCAACCTCAGGCTATTTATGTATCTCAGTTTATCTATCTATTTCAGTGTCTGTCTGTCAATCTATCTAAGTCTAGCTATCTACCTACCTCAGTCTATCTTTTTTTTTACAGTACTAGTCACCTTGTACAAGGCCTGAGGGCCACCTGAGGTAGAGAGTTATGTTAAAGGATAGTTTACATGGAAAGACAGGGAAGTTAACAGTTGAACAGATTAAGGTTGTAGTGATTGGGGGAAACATCCTCTTGGGAGTCTTTTCCATAGGGCAGTGGTTCATGAGAAAAAGCTGATTGAGTAGAACTTCCTTCTTGATGATGAAATATGGAGGGAATGTGGGTTTGCTAGTATGTAAAGTAGCATGGCAGATCCTAGCTGTGAAGGTGAGACCTTGTTGAGCCAGGGGATGCAGTTTGTCAAAACACTTTCCATGGTAGTAACAATAAAACAGCAAGAGACTCGCCACATCCCAACTGTGAGAAAGAGGTTGGAGTGTGGAAAATAATTCTTCTCTATTATGACTGGAAAGTGTAGTCTGGGCAGCTCCTGCCCAAATATGGCAACAGTACTCCATTTTCGGTCTGATCTGGCTCTTATAATGGTAGAGGATAGCACGAGAAATCAGGTACTTGTTGGAGTGGTGCAGGGAGATGACCATTTTATCTGCATCTTTAGTGACAGATTGTAGTTGAACCTGGGAGTATAAAAATGGGCACCACACATTGAATGAAGCTGTATTATGCATTTGGACAAATGTCAGCTGACACAGTATATACTGTGCATGTTTAATTTTCTTGAAACCTTCATGCAGAAGTGACAATCATCTCACATCAAATAAACAATTGACCACAAAGTAATTTTTCCTAAAGATCATATCAGAATCTTATTTATCTCAGCTTGTACACAAACTGAATGAGATAAAGGAATATAGACATTGAACAAATTCAAAGTATTTTATAATCAGTAGACAACATTCTGACAATTTTACTCCCACCAAAGTCAGGCTGTGTCCAACATGGAATATAAACAACAAACTCATTCAATATTGCACATCTCTAAGATATTGTCATATAACTGACTATGTTTGATTTTATTCACTAAACTCACAATATATGCTAGGTTTTTTGCTCCATTCAAAACAAAAAATATGGATGAGGAGCCTCAGAGCCTTAAATGGCAACTACTTAAATGGTCTGCTCATAAAACAATCTGGGAAGAATTTTTTCAAACTTTTTTTTTTTTTGTAGATTAGCATTTATTAGATGTTCCCTTAGCCACAGCATTTGCCAGAATTTAAAATATTTTTTGTCATTTTACAAATGGAGTACTGTTCATAACATAAATACAGGGTCAAATTGCTCCTCAACTTCTTAAAGATTGATCTGTACATTATTTTTATTTTCAAATATCAAGTTTGAAACGTACAGCATTGATAACTGTAGATTACTAATATTGCTTCTCCACTACATTCATAATAGTACATACTTACCAATGACCAAAAATACCTTGTGCCTGTTTAAAAGAAAAAAAAAGAAACTGAAATCAAGATATTACAAAAGGGGAACTGTCTTGAAATATTGCCTTGGTGAGAAAGACAAGTCTGTTGGTTCCATTATTGGTACAAACAGACTTCTTCAGACCAACAGAGTTCTTTTTCTATGTATTGTCTTGAAGTTAGTAAAGGACACTTGTAACATCTTAACTGATACTTTTGTCTTCTCTCATGACAGACTAATGATCATTTTCTAAGCATAGCTTAAATGTGGCACAAGGCCAAAAGTATGGGACACTCAGTGAGGATACAACTCACAACTCGGTCGTAATTGTTCTAGTAAGACAAACTTGCTAACCATTACAGTATGCCAAGGTACCCATGCCTAGTCAGTCATAAATCGAAAGTGACATGGTAATTTTTTAAGCATAGCATAGATGTGGCACAAGGCCGAAAGCATGAGTTCATCATTACACATCATGGTGGCCCTCATGACAGGCTAATGTACCAGATCTTCACTTTGGACAGTGAGAAATCCATTTGGATCTTCTTATTCATCCTGATTCTGACTGCTTGTAAGTAAAACTGTCCTTATCTAGAATGTGGCCTAACTATATAAGGCCATGACTGGAGTTCTTTTCCTTTCAGCTAAGTTTTTATTTATTTCCTTTTCTCTACAGTGTGTGGTTACTTTAAAACTCTCACATTTCAATTTTACTGGCAATGCAGTCTTAAATCCACAGTTACTCCACTTATAGCAATAAAACTTAAAGTCTCACTGATCTCTACTATTTTATTGCTGTATTATTAACAGCTTGCAATACTTTGGGTCACCACAGGGTTGGGGCAGTGATGAACGGATTAAAAACTCAAAATGTTAAAAATCTGATAAGTTTTATTGGTTTGAAAAGTTAACAAAAGTCAAGTATATTTATAAGTGTCAAGGACAGGGAGAGAGTAATAAAACTCAAGAAAAAGGATTTGAATTTCACTAAGATGTCAAGTAATTATTCACTCTGTTAAAAGATCTCTTCTGAACAATAGAAGAGTATAGCATTTCTAGCAACTACTCAATGTGCCGTTTCGTTAAACCTGTGGTTTGCAAACTTTTTTTTTCACTGGTCTGCATTTTCAGTATGAAAATTTGCCCATGTCTCATCAAATTTTATGTAATAAAAAGTACATTAAAATAAAAAATAAAAATAAGAAGAGGGTTAAAAAGGAAACAATTGCAGATCCAAAGTCAGAACATTATAATTGATAACTCTCTCCTCCAATTTACAGAACCCTAGTTACTATATTCTTAATACTTGATATAATGCAAAATTATCACAATGATTAAATGGGTCAATAATTATTTATAACTATTTATACTGGGACTCATTATGAATTACTTGTAATTACATGCATATTATTCTGAATTTTGAAATTATATTTATTTTTGGCATATGAAGTTTTTGGAATTGTTTCTAAATCTTTGTCTTTCAATCATTCTACCTCAACAATGAGGTGCACCGCATCATTTAGGAACCACTGCCTTAAACCATTATGATGAATTTAATGTAGGTACCTCCAAAAATTTGTATACCTAAGGTTTAAATGTATTTTTCATAAAGGAAAAATCCTTTTCGAAGCTTTCTAACCAATTCAATTGAAAGCTAAAGGATTAAATTTTCTAATTCCAGAAAGAAAATACTCTGGAGTATTTCAAATAAAACTTTGAATGATTTTTAGTCAATGCTTCCGAGAAACCAATTGAAATGGCCATTTTTAACATTTTTAGAGAAATGTAAACGAACTTATTTTCGGTTTTGAAAATCATGCTAAAATAAGATATACATTTCTGAAACATTACTTTCATAAAATTAGCAAATTTAAAGTTAAATTAATTTGTTCTGGCGCAAATATCACTTACTTATAGCATAAAACTTTCTAGACAAACATTTCTTGACCTTGGGGGGGTCTTGGTTTTTTTCACATCTACATCAATAATTTGATGGCTGAATGTGTTGACAGGTTCAGTATGGTGCATCAAAAGTGACATAATGGTTTTTTTTTTTTTGTTTCTTATAATAATTTAAAATACTATAAAATTATTAATATTACATTAAGCTATTGCATTTTTAATTTAATAACTGAGATAATAACTGATAAAATTATTATTATATTAATAATTAAAATATCACACTGAGTTATTAATTTTTAAATTGATAAATGAGATAACGTTATTATCTCAATTTAATTTTTAATTTAATAACTGAGAGTGAGATATGACCTTTAAATTTCAAGGGGCTTTCCCCAAAGAGGAGACAAGCCTTGAAACATGTGACCTTTTAACCATAATGTCACTTATGAGATATCATACAAAAAAAAAAAAAAAAAAAAAAAAAAAAATTAATCATGGTAAAAAATTTTAGTAGCATTATCTGTATTAAGCTTTTAATTTTCACTTTGTAAATATAGTCTTTACTTAAAAAGTTAACCTATCTCACTCTGGAAGAATTTTAAAACATTTTTTTACAATTAAAAAGAAAAAAAAAAAAAAAAAAAATGAAGAAAACAATTCTTGTAAAAATTCTTTATTCATCAAAAAAATTTTTTTCTTCAGATAATAATGTCCTTAATGTATATTATTTATAAAAGCCTATCTAATTTGATAATTACATAGTTTATTGCAGATTTTTTTAAAAGTTGGCAGTAGTTGTGAAAAAAAAATTATTTAATTTCTCCAAGGAGCCCTGCTTATAAGTAATATAAAACAATTTGCGAACTATTTGACATTCTAGAAAATTTCATAAGATTAATTGACGGGAGTAACAGATGTAAAAAAAAAATATTTTTACCAAGATTTTTTTAAAAATAAAAATTTTGAAAATGAATTCATTCATTTTTGAATATGTCCTGAAAGCTTCATTAAAATCAGACAATTATTTGATTTTTGCAAGAATTTCCAAATTAATGGGTTTCCTGAAACTGCTACACTAAAATGGCCATTACCACAAGTATTACAAAGTTAACAAAAAAAAAAAAAAAAAAAAAAAAAAGATTTTTAACCCAAATTTAGAACATGTTAGAAAAAATATTTAAAAATACTTTGTTCTTTCCTCTTAATAATAAACATTTTAACAATGAAACTTTGTTTTTATTATGTTTGGGACCTTTTATCATTACGCTATACTAATTTTATCATATTATTGGAGGTATCTAATTTAATGCATATGCATTGCAAGTGATTGTTTTATCATCAATGAAACTAAATGTTGGAGGTGCCTCATCCCCAAGAAACCTTTGTTAGCTTCCCCCCAATAGGTCCTTTAGTCCTCCCAAATAAGTGAGCTTTTCTAGGCCACTCTCTCAGGTATGATGTTTCAGACAAGTTCTACTTGGATTCCTTGGCAACAACCTCATCTAGTAACCCTCTACCTTAAGTGGCCCTTGTATTAGATGAAAGTCAAAATAAAAATAAAAAATAAAATAAACTCAAGATTAAATGTCATTCTCTAACACAAGCATAAAAATCTACATCATTTTCTTTGTTACTACACAATTTTTAGCCAATGTGTTCTTCAGCTGTCATGTTGCATCTGGTATCTCCTTCAGCAACATCCAGTATATGTGAATCAATAGATAGCTAGAGGCAGAATGAGATAAGTGTTATGTACTAAGTCTATTTTGGTCCAACACAAGAGACTGGGAGTGTAGTGCTTGTGAACTTTAAAAATCAGCATAAATTAAAATTTGGAAAAATGAACAAATTATAGCAGATACATGATTACAACACATTTTATTAATTATTTTCAGGCAAAAAAAAAAAAAAAAAAAAAAAAAAAAAAAAAATTATTAAGATATGCTATCCCTAGCAAGTAGATACAAATTCAAAATAAAATTTAACTTCTAATTTATGGAGAAAGATCAAAATTACACAGAATTTAAAACAAATATCAAATATTTTAAGCATTTATAGTTATTAGAAATTTTATACTCTTCATGTAACACACTCTGAAATACAGCCAAGCACTTTTCTGTTAAATATTTGTCTGCAGTTTGAGTTTACATCCATGTATCAGGTATAAATAAAAGGACAACATATCAAGAATGACAATGTTGTAGTGCCCATAAAAAAAAATGATTAAAAATTAATTATAGCATCAAAAAATAATTATAACAATTATAATTAATGCACTCATCCTAAACCAACAAGAATCAGCCCCACTTTTCTCACTATCAGACAAGCAGTTCACACAGACAGATCATTAACGTGTGTGTCAACAAAAATTTAGTTTCCTCTTCAGGTCATAATTGTAACATTTATCTTTTAGCACTCAACAAAACTCTGAGGTAAGAAAACCCCAGACACTTCTTGTATTATTCAATTATCTGGACACTCATTACACATATGTATAAAAAAAAAACAAAAAAAAACAACAAAACATACAAGAAAGACTGTATACACTTTCTGTCAGATTCTGATCCATATTTGATGTACATTTGATCCCAACTCACAATTAACTCAGTATTACTGTCTCTTGTTTCTCCAACACCACATAACAACCAGATAATAAATGATATTCATTTTGCTGTTTCTACATAATGCTGTTTCTCATTTTTATGAGTATTTTTGTAGATATAAACGTCAAAGGGTTTTATAATTATTTACTCAGAGTTATAACTCCCCTACAATAGGCATTAGATATAGCAATCCGAGTTAAAATACTAAGCAGAATCAATAAGAAATCTTACTGTGTCCATTTTCTGTTGTATAAAAACTGTTTTATTAACAGAAACTGGACTTAAAAAAAGCAAAATAAGAAAAACTATTTGTAAAACACCTCAACAATTTCTGAAATATAAAAATTTGGTATTTACACTTTTTTTTTTTGGTGGATGCATTGAATATTTTTAAAGGCCAAATTTTGGAGAAATGAAGGGTAAGAAGCAATCTTTCAATGAAGAGCTTGTATGCTTCGAAATTCATTACCCATTTCTTTTTATTCACAAATTTAAGTAACAAAACTTTGGGTTGATAAAGATCGGGTTTTGTTTTTTTTCGGTTTTTTTTTTTTTTTTACAGTTTATCTACCCTATGTGGGGGGTTATTTAAACTGAAACATATTTTGGATTATAAGAATAAACTTTTTTTTTCTATTTTTTACAAATAAATATTGCATTAACAATTTTTGGGAGAATGATTTTTCCATGTATAAGTGCTGCTATTTAACCCATAACTGGGGAAGAAAAGATGGATTTATACCTTTCCCAAGGTTACTTGCACATAAGTGAATGTAACAAATTCAACTGGAATTCTGAGTTGCTATTCATTACATCACCCACACATCCAGAGTTGACAAAGAAATATTCATGGTCTAAAACAAAGACAAGACAAAACTTAAATCCCTGTGCAATAGCAGCAAACATGAAAGCTGGAAGAGAAAATGTCACACTTTTCAAAAAACAAAATTTATGCATAAAACCTAATAAGAGTACTTTCTTCATTTTAAATAGAACAAAAATAAAATAAAACTGAAATAAAAAAAATTCTTAAAAGTTATGAGGTTTTAAAATTGTTAGTCAAAAGTTAATTTTGTGGTACTGCTATTGTTTATGTAAACAGTAATATAAAAAAAGTTCTAAATAGCTGTTGATTCACAATCTAATCTGCTTACAAGATAGTTTAACACTTGATTAAACAATTACATTTTTTAGACAAAGAAGTAAAAAGATGAAAAGATAAAATTTAAGCATCTCAGATGATTTTTTTTTAAAAGGTTTATCAAGAATGAATCCATTTTGACTGGAAAACTAATCACAAAGAAACAAGAAAATATTTTGTAGAGTAATTTCTTATAACTGGATAGTTAATCCTATATTAAAAAAAAAAAATCAAATACCTCTTTTAGTTGTATGGTAGACTGTTATGATAAAATTACAATACTAACATTAATTAGAATATGCCTAATGTTTATTAATATTGGCTGACAATCAGGCTTTAAAAGGAAAAGTAACAGGTTGCAGCATCCATCGAATATTGTTCTTTTCAAAGGCAGAAGCATTTGGGGCAAAAACTAAATTCAAAGCAACTCTAAATAGAAAGTTTATAGAGTTTATGTGCAAATTTACTGAAACATTTTTAATTTTCAATACAGTTTTTATTTAAATATATTTTGTTATAAGTGCTTAAATTGGATAAAAAAAAAATTAATGAGGAAAACAAAATCTGATCTTAAAGTATAAATAAATATAATTGATGTAGATTTTATTTTATTTTTTCTGCTGGCCCATATCATCAGATACAGATATAAGGTCAGACCTTCATTCTAATAAACCATAATTCTGTTTTAGCCTTATTACAGACAGTAGCTTAGTGGCTGTTTGGTAAAATGTAATCCGGAATGAAAGTTGGTACAAAGTAGAGGCATATCACTGAATTCCTCCACATGGAAAAAAAAAAAAAAATTAATCAAACCTATTGATATTCAGTGATACTTGCTGAGTGCCAACAAAGACCAAACAATGGATATGAGCACAGTTAGGTAGTGTTTCAGCAGTAATGAAAGCAACAAGTGTGAAAAAGTAGATTGTTGTTGCTGGTGCAGAACTTTATCAGTGTGGCAGGCAGGCTTTTGTTAACTGCTAATGAAAATGCATTGCTAATAGTGGTGAATATATGGAAAAATAGATTTTAAGCTGAAAACTTGTACTATCCAATGGTATTATGGTTCTCTCTGTATGTGTTACTTTTTGTGGGAATAAATAGAAATCATTACTTTTGGAGCAGTCATCATTATATATGTTCACATAGAAATATGCAGTAATTGCAGTGGGTGCATCCTACACCAGAGGAAGGGCAAAGAATTAATGATGAAAATGTGATTAAAAATAACAACTGAAATGGATGACACAAGGACAAATAATTCATTGGATAATAATAGTTTCATGATCAGAAAAAATGTTTTTTGGAAAACAAATTATTGTGAATTGTATCAGCTATCAGTTGAAATATAAAAAAAAGAAAAAAAGACCCAGAATTGTTTTATTGCTAAGTTATTGTTTGTAATAACAAAAGCCATGATTTGATATGCATACAAAAATTGATAAAATGATTTACTGTATACTCATTGTGGTTATAAACTGGCATGTTAAGTTTCTTCTTAGTTACACAGATTTGATCAATACAGATCAAATGAAAAAGAGATTTCATGTAGAAAGTCAATTTTATGATCTGTGGAACATTTTTGTTAATGAAGAAGGAATGAAAAAGATCAAATAAAACATACAAATGTTACTTTCTCTCACACAGGAATAAATAAAATTGTTATGATAACAGTGTCAAACAGTACTTCAGAAATTACACATTCTTAAAATACTAATTACAATAAAAATAGTTGGTATAGTTACCTTCTTAAAAATTTGTTACTAAAAGCTGCAAAAAAACTTGACAAAGATTTTTGATCATTCACATAAAAGTTACGAAAACATTCTATGTATAAAAAAGGAAAAAATACTTTATCATAATTACAATATAAATTTATTTTTATAAGGAGGAATTTAAGGATCTCTTAACACATGGGACAATTTTCTGATGAAATCCTGTAGTTGTAATGTTCGGGATGCCTACTGTGTTTACTTCTAATGGCATCTTACAAGATGCAATTTATACCCCATTTTGTGCCATCACATACTGGTTGCTTGCAAGTTCCTGGTTGCTAACAACTAGAACATTTTGTGTTTCCTCTTGTACAATGATGATTTCAAGATTCACAGTGACCATCTGGCTACTGCCTGATTGAACAGTTCATTCCTGTTGATCAAATCCTTCCTTTAAAATTAAAATAAAAAAAAAAAAAAAAAAAAAAATTAAACAAAATAATATGAAATAAGAGTTTATTCATGAAAAAAATTTGAATACCATCAGGTATCTCTACCCCATCAAACTTATAATTAATTCTTATCTTCATTTTTTTTTTTTTTTTTTTTAATTCAAAATGTAAGGTTAATGAAACTAACCCTTCAATTCCAAGTACTTACTGATGAGTTTATTTCAAATATTAGAACTGCTAATGATAGTGTATCCAGACATTCTAAAAGATTGATTACTTTAAAACGAATGTTGATAACTCATATATATATATATATATATATATATATATATATATATATATAAATATTAAAATAAAAAACACAAACCCTTAAAAAGCCATGAGATTATATTTATTTCATTGAGGTCAGAAAATTGACCACAACTCTTTAGATCTCATAATACAAATATATATATATATATATATATATATATATATTTCTGATTCTTGTTTGATAAGTTCATTTCTTCATATCTCGTTTTTCAATACAATGTGGTATCTTATTAATGTATGTTGTTTAGAAATTCATATATAGTACTATAAATAATTTACAGTATCTCATTTGAGTAAATGGTCTTAAAACTAATTAATACAAAACAGGATGCACTTTACATCAAGTGAATCATTTACTGACTGATAATATTACTAATATTTTTGTTGACTGTTTTTATTGGTCAGGAATTAACCAGAATTATAAATTTAAGGTTGGAGTCCTAAAGGTTCTTTTGAATCATCTGCTTTTTAGAATATATTTTATGTAAGAATTTAGATTACAAACTTTAAGGACATTCTTTCTTACTTTTAATGTTAGCTTTTTCTAAGAAAAAAAAAAAAAGAAAAGACAAGAAAAATCGTTATAAAATTGTATATTTGACAACTATCCGATTCCAGTATCGCTCGATAATACTTGCTCTAATAGTAAACGTCGTATAGTGATCTAAATAGAGAAATAGTATAGTGAATAGATTAGAGAATAGCAGTATGTATAGTAATAGAGGATAGAAATGGTGATCAATTAGATGCCAAGGTAATATCCCTTACATGTCTATGGTCACGTTATCTACTTGATTCAATAATGGGATCACCTGTGTTTGCTCACTGGCGATCTATGTTCCAACAAGTGTCAGCAACAACACTTTATTCCTATATAACACTTATCCAAGTGCCAACTGCAGGAGCAGTCCCCTTCCACTCATATTCAACCCTCAGAATAAAATGAAATTAGAGAAAACCAAAGTAATGACTAAAATACAATATGACAGACTTTTGAATTACCCACATGGCAGAGAGAGATGCATGTCGACAAGGTTAAAAACAAATATAATAACTTGAATGAGACTGGAAATTCAAAGTGGAACACATTGAGAAAAGTACTAGTGACATCAGTGAATTAAATCATCCAAAGGAAAACAAGGCGAGAGGTGTGGGGGGGGGTAAAAGAAAAAAAGAGTGGATGATAAATTAAATTATTGCAATGATGAAAAAGAGATAATGAATAATGCAAAGTAATGGTACAGATTATAGAACAGTAAACACAGAAATTAGAAACAAATGCAGGCAGGCTAAAAAGGAATGGCTCAATGAAAAGTACATGGAAATAGAAAGAAAACAATATAAACATAAGAATTAACAAGACAAAAGATATGCCCATTAACAGGTCACAAAGTCAAAAGAGGGAATACTGATAAACCATCAATTTTAAGAAGACTTTGTAAGAAAATAGTGCCATTGCAAGAAGCATTCTTAGAATGTTAGGTATGTCAATAAATCTTTATGCTTTCAAGGCTTCTTTTAATTTTAGAAATAAATAAAAAATAAAAATATTAAAAAGTCAATTTAAATTAGTTTTTGGAATACAGCAAAGTATTTTGCTTATTGGAAATATTAAATTTAATCTATTAGCTTGAAATTAAAGCTTAGGTATTGTGTTTCTTTGGGGGGTATATCTATTAGTAATTGAAATATATGGTTAGAAAGGAAACTAACCCAAGCTTAAATACCATCAGAATTTATCATAATAGCTTACCAGAAACAAAATACAACATTGCCCAATGAATCACAAAAAATGAATATTGTACTTTTGGACTGATGAAAAATAAAAATACATAAGAACAACTGAATGTTTTCTAAGGAGTCAACACAACCAAATAAAAAGATTACCAGAAAGTTAATTCAATAATATGTATGTATGTATGTATGTATGTATGTATGATTTTCTACAGGAGATCATATTACTCAATACATACAATACCTTTGTTCCTTTTTTTTTCTATTTTTCTGCATTCACAGAAAATGACTCAACCATTTGACAACTAAACATTCAACTCATTTGAAAATTCCTAAAAGGGACTTTTACATATTCTATACATATCAACTTATTAGACAATGCAAAATGAATACTTGAACCTTTTGCTATATAGAATCTTCTCACCAGCTTACAAAACAAAATCTATTAACCTTTTTGTTTTATTAACCATTTTAACTGACCTTTGTGAAATCCTCTAACACATGTTCTACTTGTATTTTATATACATAAACGTTTTTCTCTTTTAAATTAAAAAGGTCAATTATTTTATATGATATTCCTCTGACTACTATTTTTCCTGCAACTGGGAATGTCAATGAAGTAAGCAAATCTTTTCAAGCATACATTTTCCCAAAACCATTTCAAAGTTAACAGATTGTTGTTAATAACTGTTGTACCTTCCAATGAGGGATTAAAACTAATGCTTGTTCTAATTTAAGATATTAGTAAGTTTTTCCGATTTTTTCTTTCACACCGTAAATAAAAAACCCAGGTCAAGAAATCCAGGGGACAAAATTTACAAAGTTACCTTTTCTCTATCCATAATCACCAAAGTTAAGCAACTTTGAACCTGGTCAGTACCTAGATGAGTGACTGCTTGGAAATACCAGGTGTTGTAAGCTTCGATGTACAGGTGGTGTAATAGATAATGGCTCAGAATGAGAAATTGGAGGTCAGTTAGGTTCATTACATTCACTCATGCGTATACACTCTTGGGAAAGATATGAATCCGTCTCTTCTCATCTATAGGTTAAATAGCAATGTAGACTTGGCCCTATAGTCTTGGTTGACAACCAGTCTATCACAGAAAGTAATGGAAGCCTACTGTGGAAACTCTTCTGCTAAGTCATTAATTGAAGAGAGATCATCCAAGCGTATATCACACATGGCGCCTAAAAAAGAAAAGACGGATTCAACAACCAAAAAGTATCATTGCTGAGCTCAATCTACCTATAAACTCTCTGGATATCTCTATAGCAAATATTGATAAGAGTTGCTTAACAAGACAATAGGAAGTAGAAATAGCAATTACCAATGAAAAAAATCTACAAGATGATGACAATGATAACAACTGATTAGATTGCTTGTGCACCAATCAGCTATCAATACTACAAGGTGCTGTTCGGTAAATCTAATCAGAGATTCAATAATACTAACCCAGGAAAATAGATTTTGCAAGAAAATTTTTTTTTTTTGGTGGGGGAGGTACACAATACAAGAGAGTGGTTATTATCTTCAACACTGTGTTGATTTATTATTTTGTTTGTCAACATTTTGCTCAAATAAAAATATTCTGGTAGTAACAAATATTATAATTGATAATAATGAAAGAAACACTGTTCATAGAGACTATGCTATGGATTTTTTTTTTTTGATTTTATTTTTTACAGCTTGTCCACACTTTGTTGGTTATTTAAAGCTGAAACATTTTGGATTATAAGAATATTTTGTGAATAACGATTTTTCCAGATACAAGTCCTACTAATTAATCCATAGCCAGGGAAGGAGCTGGATTCATACATTTCTCAAAGTTATTTGTGCATAAATGAATGCAATAAACCTAACTGGATTTTGAACTCAGCTTTCTGATTTTTCATTCCATGCCACTAGCCATTCCACATCCCAACTCAATGCTAACATACTTCCCTTGCAAATAAGGACTAGGCTTTAGACAGCAGTTAGAAAAACCATATTTTAAATAGTGCAAAACCAGATCTTGATGCCTGTCAACATCTCTGAGAGGAGGTATTATGATTATTTGCATTATTTACATTATTCAGACTGTTATCCTCATCTTCATTGCCATATTCACATTTCGGCCATTGCATGCTTCGGCCTTCTTCAAGGAGAGTTGAGAAATAACCGAGGCACCTGGAAGAAGCATGACACGTGGAACTAGAACAATCTACCCTAGTGGACAAAATAAAGGGTTCAGTTTGAAATTCCAATTACCTGAAGAAGGCCAGAGTGTATAATGGCCGAAACGTTGTGAATATGGCAATGAAGATAAGAATAACAGTTTGAATAATGTAAATAATGCAAGTAGGTTTTGATGTACGTAATAGCTGTTATTCATGCGTTAACTGAATATAACTTAATTTTTCAAGGAAGATACGAAAAACTTCATTTAATAAAGAATAGGAATTTTTTTTATGGTTGCTGAAGTTTATAAATTTGATCTACTTTTAGCAGGTCCCATTTCAAAATATGGAATTAAAAAAAAAAAAGTCTTTAACAGTCTGAAGATCAGAAGAAACCTCAGAATATAACACACAATCTCCTCCCACAGTTGCCCCGCTCCGGAGAAGCTTAAGAATAAAGAGGCCCGCCCATGAGTGTCACTTATGTGACAGGGGGGAGTGTAGTGAACGAGATAATCAAGTACCCCGGAAAAAAGTTTGTCGCAGGAGTCGCTATAAGAGTGTATGAATATGCAAATTACGGAACATCCTATCCCGGCAGATCGCACACAAAACACAAACTTTTTTCCGGGGTACTTGATTATCTCGTTCACTACACAGTCCAAAGCCACTTGTTAGAAAATTGCTGAAAAGTTTGTGCATTTATTGTGAACAAAATGACTTGTGCCGATTATTTTAGTTTGTTCATTCAATCCTAGATTTATCACAAACAGATCAATCAACAGATTCAATAAAAGAAGGCAATCTATTGATAATTTGTTAGCATTCTTAAAAATAAAAAGCCATACCATTAAGGAAATGTCAAAACGAGTGTTGCAGTACTTGCATCATTTTTGCAAACTAAATATTTTAAATATGTCAGAGTTAATCCTATAACACCGCTAACATGTCTATGCACTAAAGATAATGCAACAAAAGTTTTTTTTAGTGGAAAACATGTACCATGTGGAACTCATTTATTTAATCTAGAAGGCCAAAATATTGTTGATGCTGCCAAGTGGCAGTTAAATCTTTCTCAAAATACAGGTGACAAGCTTCAGAAAGTCAATAAGAAATTCTTAAAGTTAATCTTGGAAAGGAATGTATTAAAATCCCTTACTGATACCAGATGGGAGGAACACACTATGACAACAGTGGCATTTCATAAATTTTTTCTTTAAGGATTTGGAAACTTTTGCACTAATGCTCTTGAGAAAAACATAAATGCATTTCTTCTGCCACCAGCTACGAGTTAAATAGCAGGTAGAGTGGTCTCCCTTAGGTGGCAGCAGGTTTCAGAAAACTCTGATTTCAAAATCATGGAGAAGTCAATAGAAAATATATATTTGTGTATTTGGGCAGCAATCCCTCTTTTATAGAAGTTTCATTAAAGATTACTCACATGGTACTGTGGTTAAGTTTGTGATTTAATTTTTCCTGTACTCTATTAAATTTTCTTCTTTTCTGGACATAAATTATGTAGAAATTGCCTAAATGTTTTGTATGCCTGAGTACTTTCGGCTATACTTTTAGCTGTTATCAAGTATGATTTTATTTTTAACTGAATGTATGGATTGTTTTATGTATTTATCTAGAGTTATAGTAATGTTTTATTTTCTGAACACAGTCAGCACATTATGGCCATGTTCATAGTTGATATTATTGAGTGTTAGCTTTTTCTTTTTTATTAATAATGCTTCCATTATTTTCAGCCTTTTTTTACATGTGGATGAGGCTATTATATTTTTGTATTATCAACCAATATGTTACAGATATAGTTTGGTTAGTCTATGTGTATCTAAATGAAACCTAACTGAGCTATGGTCAGAAAGATGTAAAAAAACATTCAAACAATTTCAGCATTATTTAGGTCCAGAAAAGAAGAAAATCATAAAAACACAAGAAAAATTAAATAAAAAACTTAACCACAATACTGTGTCAGCCATTTTTTATATTTTAATTTATTTGCTTAAATGTTATTTTATAAATGGATACTCATATCTGAGTAGAACATACTACCTGATTCTTGAAATATACATGTCTGCTCTGTTTTGTGCCCTAATGTAAACAAAGACAATTTTTTTTAGGAAATGGATTAAATCTGACAAATTTTTTTTAAATTTATTTGCTTAAATATTATTTTATAAATGTAAATCAAAAGCACTATTCAGGCTTTGTTTGATCAGGAGGTCCTACATGATTGAGTTGGTCTAAGTAATATCAGATCTAATAACAGTTTCCCCTAAAATAAATCTCTGAAAACAAGAAAAAAAAAAAAATGGTTTATCAAGTTCAGCAGCTGTTATCATGCCTTCTAGTATTGATGGTGGCTTCCTTTTTGATTATGTTACTATTTTCTCTTTGAATTACATGCAATATCCATATTAGCAGCTGCTACTGTTGAAATTCCTCAAGTGATGTGTTTTCTGTTACCTGGTACAGTTTTTGTGATTCTATAGCACCAGTCCACAATGTTCAAAGAAGTATTGTCTTTACCAAAATCTTCAGGCAGCAATCAAAGCCATTTTTCACCATTGACCTTAGAAAGTGGTTGTAAACAGCTGACAGTTTAGATATTTCTGAATGGATTTGATGCCATATATGACATCAATATAAAAGTTTTGATCTAATGAGGCTATTAAAGAATATAAGTTTTCAGGTTAAAGTTTTGGTTTTGAAGCAATTTGTTTTTTGTTTTCTTTTAAATCTCCTGAGGAATGTAATCTTATCTCCTTTATTTTGATTTTAATGAATGAATTAAAGCAAAAGTAAAGAGGGGAAAAACATTGAGAGAGAGAGAGGGGGGACATTGAGAGAGAGGGAAAAACATTGAGAGAGAGAGAGAGAGGGGTGAGTAGGAAGACGTCATAAACATATAAATCAATAGAATGAAGACCAAAGAATAATCAGTTTAATTTTAACTTATTCAGAGATATTGACATATGATCAATTTTACAAAGATTCCAATCAAACATTTCATCATGTTTAAAATGGAGATAGAGAAAAACTTACCTTTATCTGGAATTGGTAATTTTTTACGTAAAGCATATTTATGAATAATTTTCTTTTTTCCTTTGCTTGGTTGACCACAGTGGCGAGCTACAATTATAACCAAACCTTAAATGTTATAAAAATGTTCTTCAGAAAGAAGAAGAAAAAAAAAACTGCTACCAGCCGAATTTAAATGAACTTCTGATAAACAAGATTCATTATTAAAGAATGATAAATACTTTAATAGATTAATGTCGCTAGGTTTCTTTTTATCTCAAGATTCATAATAAAAACAAAGCAATACATGGATAAGACAAATTTTACTAGAAATTACTGCATGAATAAATTGTCAGCATATAGACATTTATTTTTATATGACAAAAATTGAGAAATAATGAAAGCACTTCTATAAATTAGACAGGCCATTATAATCTTGCATGTACATTTCTGACTAATACATCAAAAACAAATGTTAAGATTTTTCTTAGTATAATAGTTGTTGTAGAGTAGTTTTCACAGTGGTGGCTTGTATTTTCACTAAGTTGGTCCTAAAAGGGTTCGACGTATAAAACATTAGTAACGTGAAATAATAGTTAATGATGCAGCAATCTAGTTGTGGTGGTTGATACTTTAATGTCCGACATGAACTGACTAACTCACTCTGAGCCCCCTGGTGACTGCTACTACTACTACTTATTATATGTGGAAGAGTCTATTACAATAGAATAGGTATGTTCTAGTATAACAATAGTAAAGCAATTTCCAGTTACATTTGCTACTGAACAGAATAGGATTTGCATTTGTGCTCACTCTGATAATAATGATCTAATTTTGGTATATTTGTGTTTGTTACAAAAAATTGAAAAGAAAATTTTATTAACTTTAAAAAATTTCAAAATATGTAAATATTTTTGTGAAATAATGTTACTAAAACAACAAGAAAAAATGTTTTTTTTTAATTAAATTATTTAATGGGTGTTATTTTATACAAAAACCTGTTAAAAAAAGTTTAAAAATTGTAATGAATGTGAAAAAATTTAACAAAGAATGTGCAAGAGAACATTCTGACGTTAATTTGGATGTAACTGAGAGTTTGACAAATTACAAAATAGTTCTTATTTTCAAATAATTATAATAAAATTATATAAATGGGAAATGACTGGAGACATTGAGCTTAATGATTGCCTTTATTGATCTCAGAATTCAATAACAAAAATTATATCAAACTATTACAGAATTTTAAATCTTAGATTTAAATAATCCCTTTTTTTCTGCATTATTAACAGTCTACTTTTGTGCCATTTGTACTTTGTAATTTAATCATTTTTCAAATGTACCTAAATATTTACAACATGCAGAAATATCATGCATTGCTTAGGTACTAATTTGGTTTAAAACTAGATAACTCCAGGGTTTTGCTAAAAAAAAAAAAAAAAAAAAAAAAAGCATAGCATGATAAAAACAGCCTTAAACTTGATGAAAACAAAGTTTTATCATCAAAATATTTATACTATTATTAAGAGAAAAGACCAAAGTATTTTTTGATTATTAAATGTTTCCATCATTTTTAGAACATTCTAACTTTTGATTAAAAATCTTGTTTCTCTTTGCGTCAACAGAACTACTAAATAACATAGCAAATTTTAGCACATTTTTTTTTTGCAGTGACAGATGTTAATTTGGAAAATTTTTCAAAAATAAAACACATTGTCAGATTTTAATGAAATTTTAATGACCTATTTACAAATGATTGAAATTATTTTAAATATGTTTTTTTTGAAAGTCATCGCAAAAATATTTTTTTTTTTTTTTTTTTACATCTGCTACCCACCATGTCTAATTTTATAAAAATTATAGAAATACAACACTGAGTATTTTAGTGATTATATTAGTTAAAAGCAGAAGTCTTTGAAAAATTTAAATCCTTTAAATCATGCTTAAAAAAAAAAAAAAAAAAAAAAAAAAAAAGGAACAACACAAACCACAAAAAAAAAACCCAGCTCTGAATTGTAACATACACAATAAAACAAAGACATTATTTAATTTCAAAAGCTTTTAGTTGCTTTTATGTATAAGGACAAAATTGCCTGAAGGCAAAAATTTTTTCAATGAAAAATGAATTTTTACGACAATTGTTTGGTACTTTTTTTTTTTTACAAGTTTACATGAAGTTGTTAAATATTTTAAAATTATCAAAACTGAGTCTTTTAGGAAAAAGTGTTTTAAGTAGATCTATCTATAAGATCATAAATTTTAAAGCTTATTACAATCTGCAAACCAACAGTATTAAAAATAGGATTTCACATTGTTTTTTTGTGTCCAAAAAAACGGTTTCATTAAAATGTATGGATGATTGTAGGAAGCAGGAATACAAAATGAATTTTGTAGTGTTTTATAGTGCAAGTCATCAATTATCTTTTTAGTTTCAAGTAACTTACTTGAAAGTAATTAATTGAAATAAATTGTTTATTTTCAAAACTGATTAAAAAATTAACACATTAAAAAAATGTATAACATTTCAAATACGAGATGGATACCTACAATTATTAGGTATCTCTCTCATGAAATTTATAGGTATCTCTCTCATGAAATTTATAGGTATCTCTCTCATGAAATTTATAGGTATCTCTCTCATGAAATTTATAGGTATCTCTCTCCTTAATTTATAGGTATTTATGAAATTTATAGGTATCTCTCATGAAATTTATAGGTATCTCTCTCATGAAATTTATAGGTATCTCTCTCATGAAATTTATAGGTATCTCTCTCATGAAATTTATAGGTATCTCTCTCATGAAATTTATAGGTATCTCTCTCATGAAATTTATAGGTATCTCTCTCATGAAATTTATAGGTATCTCTCTCATGAAATTTATAGGTATCTCTCTCATGAAATTTATAGGTATCTCTCTCATGAAATTTATAGGTATCTCTCTCATGAAATTTATAGGTATCTCTCTCATGAAATTTATAGGTATCTCTCTCATGAAATTTATAGGTATCTTTCAGCAGTTATGAAATTTTAATTTTTTTTTTTTAATAGTATTTTTAATTTTTCCAGAAAGCCTCTTCAACAAATATAAGGTTAAAGTACCTAAAAATAATATTAGACTGCTAAAAGTATTTGTTACTTATTAAAAATAAGGTAAATAAATTGGTTCACTTAAACTAGAAAAAAAAAATTATGTCACTTCTGTTCTCCCATATAACTTATCCTCAAATTAGCCGTCAATAAAACAATCAGTCATTGCTTATCAACAAACACCGTTGATAAAACATACTTTCTCTTATTTTAAAATACATTTTTTCTGCATAGTAAGTAATGTTTGTTTCCAAATTTATTAAATTAACTTTAAATTTTCTAATTTTCCTCCAATAACTTTTCAAAGAGGTATAATCGATTTTTACAAGATTTTTAAATGCAGAATTTAACTTTTGTTAAATTTCTCAAACATGACAGACATCATAGATTTTATAGCAATTTTGCTGAAAAAAAAAAAAAAAAAAAAAATTTTAACTAACTTTTCAGATATGCTAGGAAGGATTAAAAAACAAATGCTTTAGGCTTTCCTCTTAATGGTGACACAGATTTAGACAATAAAAAATTGTTTTCATCAAGTTTAAGGCCGTTTTTATCATGCTATGGTCTTTTCTTTGAGCAAAACCGTGGAGTTACCTAGCTAAAACAAAGAGACACTTCATTTTATTTGCATAGAGTATTAAAATGATTAAGGGAAATAATCAAAAAAATAATATCTCCAAAGAGAGAATGCGATAACCAAGCCTCTTGATAATGCCTGAGGCCTTGGATGACTTGCCTGCATCCTCATCTTCACTGGGAAAATCTTCCCCATTCTCAATTTCTCCTATGAATTATTGTTTTGAAGCTTCAAACATTCTTCTCCAACCCTCACTGTGTTTGAAACAGACGTACAAGAATCCTCCCTTTCTACTTTTTTTTTTTTTAAAATATGGGAATGAATATTTAACATGGGAAATGGCTTCTTTGACCTTACTTTTTACCTTTTGTGAACTTTATAGTTGACTTTGATCAATTTTACATAGCTCGTGAGACTATCTGCATGTCATGTTTGGCTGAAATCCATCCAGTAGTTTCTGAGACTATAACAGATAGAACCTCCATTTTATTTATGTAGATAATTATTGGTGTATAAAATGTATGTTTTACAAGTGTTTTTCTCATTAATGATCACTAAAATTAATCCATAACTATTTCTGTGATGTTTCTACCTTTTAATTCTAACCATTTTCTAATCATAAGCATTATTCCATTTGATTCTATTTCCAAAGTACTCCAAAGGTAGACAGCAAAAATTTCTATACCTATATATTCTAAGGATAATGCAAATAAAAGTGTAAAATATTGATCAACCCAATCATAACTTTAGCTTATAAATCATATTTGAGTTATTCATAAGCATGATTTTTAAGGAGTTACTTGACTTTAAAAATGTTTGCTTTGCTCAGTAGACAGATAATCTTTTAATATTGAATATTTTGAAAATTTTAATAGAAAATGATTTGTATATCTATGGTACAAATAAACCAACAATACGGCAAAATAAATAAAAATAAATTTAAAATTCCCTTGTAAAATTGAAAATTTTGTTATTGAATTCAAGGAGAACGTACACTATTTGGAAAAATTCAGTCTCAGTATCTAGTTATGCTTTATTATTCTTAATTTTTTTAAACAGCTTTTTAAATTCCCTCATCAGTAGATTCATTATTATTTATGTGTGGAGATGGACATTGGAGTGTAATTTGGTCACAAAAGCAATTGGAAAGTTCTTGTTAAAAGAGATTTGTAATGCAACATTTTCTTATTTCCAACTCTAGAGAATAATTTAGTTTACAAAATCATTTTTTCATTAGATAATAAGATGAGGATTCTGTCCTCAGAGCCAATCTAAAAAAAAAAAACTATTTTGCATTAATTTGTGCCATTTTTATCATAGCCTCTATGGTTTCAAGTTACTGAATTTTCTGGGTTGACTGTTTTCACAGATTAAGTTTTGAATTAATAAATTGTTATTCCATATTAATTGGCTTAAAGGTTTGGCATGTCATTTTAATGGCTAAAGGTTAAAAAACGGAAAAACTTCCAAGTCCCTAACAATTAAATCTTCCTCCACAATGTCTGCTTTCAACAGGATCATTTCTATTACCATCTTTTTTACATTATAATTATAAAATATTATTTTTATATTATAAAATATGTCAAATTAAAAGATTTTGTAATTTTACTTTCTTATCTATTCTTCTTCTCCATTTATCATACTGGTCAACAATTCCTTGCTTTGTCTGACAGAAAATTGCAAAGTTTAATAAAACTACAGGGATCATTTTCAGGCTTCAAAAGATTAGTTAAAAAAGTAACAACGTTAACAGTTCCTTTAGCAATCTGACTATATTATTACAAAAAAGAAGTAGGTCTGAGGTTCTATCTCGTATACAAAATTGGTCAGGATTGTTAACATTACCAATCATTAGTTATATACAAGCACAGAACCATACAAGATGGTCACACAATGAAAGTCAAACTAGTTAACTGGTCTTTGAATAACGAGCTTGCTAACCATTGTACTATGATAACTACCACGTATCATTAATTAATCTCATGAAAACTATTAAATATAATCACTAAAAAGCCTTATTTTTAAAATGATAACATATGAAGATATTAAAGCGGTCTTATTATCTCTTTGAGGTCAGTCTTGTATATCTACATACTTACCAAACCCCCAATATTTGCCAACAGCCATAAACTGAACTTACCTGTGTGAGTTTGCATGTGTGATTCATAATCAGCACGATTGTAGAAAAGACGTCCACAGAATTCACATTCTTCAGTCCCAAAAGTCTGCCTCATCTTCTGAAATATTTCCAAAGAGAGAGGGCGATAACCAAGCCTCTTGATAATATCCGAGGCCTTGGATGACTTGCCTGCATCCTCATCTTCACTGGGCAGATCTTCCCCATTCTCAATTTCTCCTGTTTCTGAATCATTGTTTTGAAGCTTCAAATGTTCTTCTCCAACCCTCAATGTGTTTGAGACAGACGTACAAGAATCCTTTTCACTTTTGAAGTTTGGATTTTCCTGATCAATCATAACGTTTCCAGCAGCAGTGTCAATCTCACTTGCTGTTTTAAGCTCATTTCCATCTGTAATGGTCAAGGAATAATCACTTCTCTCTTTTCCTTCTACTTTGACCATTACATTCTCAATGACACCATTTTCAAAAGTATCCAAATCACTTACAACCTTTTTATTTGTCTCTTGCAATTTCTCTTCCATAGTATCAGCATATGCTGAAATAGTGTATGCGTGGTCACATATTTCTACTTTTATTGGATCTCCAGATATACTAACTCTGTTTGAAATTATATCTGAACTCATCATTGTAGTGGAGGATGTTGTCAAAGATGTCTCCATTGGTTCTGTCACTCCATCATCTTTGGTGTTATTCATGGCAACAGCAGACAACTCTGGGGGTAAATTGTCAAACTCCTTGTCCTGGTCAGGCAAAGTATCATCAGGCTCAGGTAAGTAAAGTGATGAAGCAATACTCTGCTCAAAAATACTCTCATTTGTCCTTTCAGAAATATCATCAACATGGATACTGTTAATGTGCTCAAATAGTCTAACAGTGCTTAAGAACTTGTCCTGACACAAACAGCAACAATAAATAACCCGATGTTTAAGGAAGTGTTTTTCTAGATAAATCCTTTGACTAGCTGAATAGTCGCACAACTCACAGTGTTGCACATGGGGAATGTTTTTAATGTCATGCGAAAGCAAATGCCGGTCACAGTCAGTCTTCTTCTTGAATTTACGATTACATACATGACATTGGTGAATGACAGTGGTGCCACGATCTTGGCACCGCTGCAAGAATTTTGCCAAGTATTCTTTGCCTTTCTTTGACGAGCTATGATACTTGCGCACATGAGTGACAAGTGACTTGACAGTATTGTAGTCCTTCTTGCACAGTTTACAACATTGACGTACGTTGTTGTGGGTTGCCTCATGATCTAGCAGATGGGTTCTGTTAACAGTCTTGAAAGGACACTTGGAGCAGACATAAAAATGGCCTGCATGTTTACGCATGTGGCTATATAAGTTACCTAAAACAAGACAAGAATCAGAAAGAGTGTTAAGAGAAAACAGTTTTAAAAATTCATCACTTCCATTTAAATGCAGAAGTCTTTAAAATAAAGTTATTAAATACTAGTAAATTCACTAAAAACAAGACTTTTTCCAAGGCAAGAAAAAGCACCTGTTAAACCAGAGATATAAACATGCTACTACTCACCGGCCGACAATAGGCAGTTCACCAACATCAATGTCAACCCTGAAGATAGATGGAAAAACCCCAGCAACGACACCCCACAGATTCACTAATCCACTTCAGTCTTCTCTTTGGACCCCAGCCATGACCTCAGTTAAACAAACCAATAAATCTGTCAATTCCTGGTCTCACCACCAAAACCTTTACACCTAATCACTTTTTCTTACCAACAACAATTAAAGAACCATATATCAACAATTTTGTCAACTCTTCAGACAACTATGTATATATTCTGAAAATTACTCAATACACACTTGAAATTTTAATCCGTGTTTGTTCCTTCCTTTGCAACCATACGCTCATTATAACAAGCTAATGGTAAATGAAAATAAACCCGAGTGCTGTGAAGCCTGGTGTGGACAATATAGCTCCCCTCAATATCAAAGTGTTAGTAGAAGGTGGATAGCTATTGGATTTTGACCTGTCGTTTAGATATTTATATATTATAAAGATGAATGGACTACAGAGTCTAACAATGTCCATTTTCCCCAAGCATGAGATGTCTCTATGCACAAAGCCCTATTTCTATGCAGACTTTGATCAAAATGTGGGTAGCATCAGGGAAGGGGTTGGTTGGTCAAACAACAGAGAATTTGAAAAACAGAGTGCCCAAGTATCCAATACCATAAGATATCAAGGAATACAAATGCAAAATAATGGTTGGTTGCAACCTTGTCCCAAAAAGGAACTTAGTCCCTGTGACGTCGCTCCCCCTGGTCGCAGCGTCGACTCTGTCGTTCGATCTCGCTTCATGGCTCCAAGTGTGACGTTCTAACCCTTTGGTTAGATGATTACCAGCCTCGCTGTTCCAACTCGCCCAACACCTGGTTACTAGGGTAACTGCACTGATCTCCGGTCTGCCTACCCACGTTGTGATTAGATCTTAGACAGACGGGATCAAACAGGGTTGAGGCCATATGCCAGCTGGGTTCAACGGGGTGATAACACACAAGTGAAAGAAAAACTCACAAGGCCAAAAATTACTGATAAAAAGGGTAACAACCTTTATATCTAAATGTTTGTTACATAAAATTATTCCTACTTCCCACCCGCTTTTGTGGACTGTGGCACCAAGCTTCTACCATACAACTTAAAGACTTGAGTTGCCTACTCTAGAAATTTGCATGTCGGGTGTGGTTTGGTTTTGACACTGTGCGCTGATCTCTACCAGTCGGTCACGGCTGATTCTTCTCGCCGTCAGTGCGCGAATTGACTTCTTCTCTTCGGCTTGAGTTGGACGAGCTTATTCACTTCGGGCTTGAGAGTTGGACGAATTTCTATCCTTAGGCTTGGTTTGATTTCAACTTCTTCTAGGCGCAACTGCAAGTAACTTCTTCTTCCGTCCGCCCTGCAACTCTTCTCGTCAAGGTCCTAACTCTTCTCTCTGCCGTCCGGGGCTGAACTTCTCTTGCCGTCCGCCCTGCAACTCTTCTGCCTGTCCGCTCTGCAACTTTAACTTCTTCTGCAACTTTCCGTTTGAGCAATTTTTTCTTCTCTTCGACTTGGGCTGGACGAATTTCTTCACTCCTGGCGTTCTCTTGCCCAAGGGGGGCGAATGAACCAGGCCCGCCGCCTGCGTTCAAGCTCCTCTTCGTCCCAGCCTCTGTAACTGATTTCTGTCGATTGGGGTCCTGCTTTTATTGACGCCGTAACAAACTGGGGTGGGTCTGTCGGCGCCCAGGGTTTTCTTGATAATTCCAAAAGTCGCATTATTTCCCGATTTCCCATTATCGCTCTTACTTTCACTCCTACTTCCTTACAGTGCCTCCCTCGGGGGGGAGGCGCATACCCGCTTCCCCTGGTCGCTCGTATGTCAGGTGACCGCCTCGACCAATGGGGTCCTGGTCGAGCGTCTTTCCCTCCCTCGACATCACGACCGCGCCTCGCTAATGAGACTCTGGTCGGGCGTCTCTCCTCCTCCCTCATGTATCATGTGACTGCCCTCGCTAATGAGACTCTGGTCGGTATCTTCCCTCCTTCCTTCGTGACGTCTCCAATTGGGCGTGGTCAATCCGGGCTTTGTTCTGGGGAAGAAACACCTTGCTAAAAAAAAAAAAAATCCAAATTGGCCTTTTCGCATGAAAAATGACGATTTCAGTTTCCTTCACATTTGGCCTTTGTCAAAACAGCCTGCCGCTAATTAGATGCGACTTAAAGAAAGAATTTTTCCGCCTTGTCGGCGCCTAAAACAATTGCTTTCACCTCTTTCTTTCGCTCAGGCCTGTTAACAAAATCTTAATTATCTGAATTGAAAATATCTTCACTCATCATCGTGGGTGGTTCTTATCTTCAACTCTAGAAATGGTCAGGGTTTGTGTACCAATGTTTTGTTTTCGTATACAATTCCCAGCGGTCATCTCTCATCTCAATGACACCCTTTTCGTTTGTCACTTATTAATATTTTTTTCCATTGTTCTTAAAATCTCATTTCTTCGACCAAATTGAACAATTTCTATTTTTCCGCGAATTTCGGTCAGGTACTTTGACCTGGATATCTTTTGACGCGTGTTTTGCTTATGACCGGGTTTTGTACTATCTATTTCTCTTTCTTTTTATTATTTCTTTTTTTTTCTTTCCTTTTTCTTTCTTTCGGATCGCCTAAATACAATTAGAGAATTATTCTCAAAACTCAATTATTCTTCGTCTCTAAATAACTATCAACTGGTTAACAAACCAAATAAAAATAAATCATATTTTTGTGAATATCTCTTTTCAGTTTTCTAATAATGCAGGGTGCCACACCCCTAAGAGATTTGATCCTGTTAATACTAGTCGTGTAGAAAAACAAAAGTAAATTATGGCCTGTATTAGACTATTGGGAACTAAATGAGTGCTTGAATGCATACATACACAACCAATGCTGACATATGTGAACAGATACTGAGAGAATGGCACCAAAATGTTGCTATTCTTGATTTATGACAAGTCTACCTGCAAGTCCATAGTCAGAAATCAGTTTGGCCCTTTCAAATTGAGATTTTCAAAGGGAAAATATACTACCTAACATGAAGTTAGGGCTGAATGTTGCACCAGCCATAATGAAAGTCCTTGTGGATGCTGCACTGTCAAAGAACAAGTCTGTTAAACGGGCAACAATTGCATATATTGATATATACATTGACAAAAATCTAATCTCTGCAGACTACATGAAATGGCACTTGCCTAATTTTGGGCTGAATTGTAAGAATCCAGAATGTTTATAGAACAGTGTTTGAATTTTGGGTTTGCAAATCAAAGTGGGAGAACAATTCTGTTAATTTTGATTGATTAGCTTTCTATGGCTTATCAACCCTTTGCAGCTTATTTAAAGCCAAAATATATTTTTAGATTGTTATTTTTTTTTTTTGAGATAATAATGGTTTAGTAATACATGTCTTACTAATTAACCCATACCTGGGGGAAAAGTGGTAGATTCATACTTTTCCTCTAGGGTATTTGTGCATAAATGAATATGACAAACCCAACTGGAATTGAAACATTGACCCTCCAATTAACAATTTTAAGCTATTATCCATTACACCATCTGCACATCCAAGCTTACAGCACCTGGTATTCCTAAGTGGCCACCCATCTAGGTACTGACTAGGCTTGACATTGTTTAAATTCAGTGATTGTATGAGAACCAGTATTTCAATGTGATGTGACCGTAAGCCCTTAATTTGAAGGCGTGGAAATGACATTACTGAGGTCATAATGTGATATAATGTCTTATTGTGGTGAGGAAATCTAATGAGACATTTTTCTGGGTGCAGTGGCTCTGTGTAGCCACATTGTTCATCATCAAATGCAGAACAGTATCAGTTACATCTGGATGGTACAATGAAGTGAATGATGTTCCCCTTAAGAACATAATTTGAGATATCACAACTAGAATACACCAGAATGATCCTGCATACAACAATTGGTGGAGAAACATACAAGATGTGGGTTGATGCAAGTTCTCTCGCTATAGGAGTTTTGTTGGAAGAGTTAGGGTATGTATTGACTGTGGCCATTAAATGGTATGCAACATATCAATCTGCCAGCATTGGATGCTATCCTGAAGGCCATCAATACATTGAAGAGCAATCGGGTTGCACCTCTTCACAGACTATGCATGTGTGTATCAACAGGTGTCTTACATGCTCATCAGAACACCTACGAGGGTGGTGAACAAGATGCTGATACAAAAAAGTGGCTCAGCACTCTTGGAAAGTTGGTGCAAGAGTACAGATTATCCCTAACCGGGATGTTAATGACATCAAATCAGAACTGGACAAACAAGCTGAGAAGGGTACCGTAATGATGGTACGATGCGATCAAGGAGGAAGTTGAACTAGAGAAAACCAATATATGTTTTGATAATGATCAAAATCTCTCCAGATCAGATAAAGGCAATACATTGACAGAGTCAGCATCCTGACATCAAACAGATGTACATTGTGAGATGAATCCATTCTACGGCATAAAGTGCGACCTTCGGGACAGTGACCAGGGAACATAAGGAAAGCCAGTCGACTGTCTCAGCCTCAGCTTGTCGGCAGCGAGGCACCTTAAGTATGAATGAAGTATGGGCCAGTTTAGGAATGGATATTACCCATTATTGTGGACAACACAACCTTACATTAATCAACTGCAACCCCACTTGATTTGTGATATGGCAACCTTTGCATCAACAAGATTTGAGAAATGTCATCTGACAGTAGGAGATAATTTTTTTTTTTTGAGACATTGTATTGACACAATCACATGATGAAAAATGACCCATAACTCACTTTGTCATCAGATAGTGTATGAGAAATTGGACTGCATCTGATGATAGCCATGAATGTAGATATCCCAAACTCATTCAGATACACTCAATGATTCCTCAAGAAACATATTGGCACACACAATAGGGTTTGAATCAAGAGACCTGCCTGAGGCTGTCACATTTGTGATTGTGAGAGCATGGTGAAGAAAATTGAGTCTTACAAGATCAAAACAAGCAACAGCATGTCGTGTGTGTTATCTACTGGCAAAAAAGCAAAGTTTACATGACTTCTAACTTTATTAAGAGAAAGTCATGCAAATTTCTGTACCACCTAAACTAATCTCTGACTTTCCAACTTATATATAAGTTTGTGCCCAGAATGATACAACAGATGGTTTTCTTTATAACTGTGGTGTGTTAAGGACAGTTTTGTGGATTTTATTTTTAATTTTGCCACTTGTAGAACTCTTCAATTGTTTTTGTCATTACCAAAATTTTTTTTAAGGGATTTCTTCCACAGTCTTTTTTTCTGGTGAACCATTCAGAAAAAAAAAGAAACACTTCTTTTCATATAAAATTGTACCCCTGAAGAGGGTTGTAAAATGGATCAACCAAAATGTGGTAAGAACAAGAATATATACAAAGAATAAGTTCAATGACCCAACAAATTCATGGAAGGATAACTACTCTCTACAAAATTATAGATTTTGTTAATCAGTACAAAAGTAATTCAAATGCTTCACAAATGACAGCAGGATTTTTCAATTTAGGATATGGCAAAATATCATAGACATAATGTAAACAAATCCTACTTACCTTTAGAATTGGATGCATATGAACACTTGGAGCATTTGAATGGTTTTAGGTTAGTATGAATAAGACAGTGTAGTCGTATATGTGACAAAGTTTTGAACACTTTGTCACATGTGTTACAGGAGTACAAGGATAGGCCAAAAGTCCCTGCACGTGACGCATTCTCATTTAAGTCCTGTTCAATAACATGCACACGAAACATATGATCTACCAAACTCAAATCACCATTGAGGATTTTTTTAAAAGCCACTTTCTCTCCTGGACTGAGGACAAAGATATCCTGGGTATGATTCTTGTTCCTTTCTATGGTTTCATACTCTTCCTTTCCAACTGCTGCTTCTGGTTCATCTTCACTCTCATCAACTTCATGAAAAAAAAAAAAAAAAAAAAAAAAAAAGAAAGAAAGGTTTTAATAAAGCAGCATTTCACAGACTTTTTTTTTTTTTTTTTATTAGAAGAGATTTTCTGTATGCATAAAAATCCTGTTCTCATATAAAATACTAGTTAGAATTATTAATTGTAATATATTAATTTGTAAATAAAAAAATGATTGCTATTATGAAGTTGTAGTGCCTTAATAAACATAATAGTAACAGCAGCCCTTTATAATAAACCTTGTATCAGCAGCAATTCTGGGAAATAAAAATAAGCAAAGGCTTAAGTAACTCTCTCTTCCAGATTTTCCTCTTTCAAACTATGTAACACTAACTTTTCATACTGAAGCTAAAAGGCCTGTAAATGCTTCACCCACAAACACATCAACATAGTAAATCCCACTCATGTATACAATTTACTTCTTAGAAAATAAATTCTTGATTTAAACTTTTTTGTTCATTTTGTTTAATATCTTGCTTTACAAATCAACTAGTCTGTTCTTTTGTGTATGTACCTTTTCACCACCATTATTTCCCATAAAAAACCTTATAGAAGTAGCTAACACATTAAACAGTTGATAAATTCAAATCCACTTTGAATAGCAAATATAAATTTAACACTGAAAACATTTTAGAAAGGGGCTTTGAACAAAAGATTTGATTTATAACAAAGAAAATCAATGACAGAGGCTGTGTTAATATTGCTTCATAATGTCAATATGTGAAAAATGCTGCACTATCATTATGCAATTAAGATTTAGTCATAAAAACCAATTCCAAGAATTGTTTGAAATATTGATTGCATTCTTTTTGATTTACTAAGTGCAGCTAAGATGTAGGACAAGGCTGTAAATATGGAGGGCAGTTAGGGTTGAATACACTACCAAGTTGTAATTGATATACTGTAGCATGCTTGCTAACCACTACACCATGTTGAAGTGCCCAATGTCACCGTTTTTTTGCTTCAGCTGATACATTCATTCTTGAAGTATTTCGTCTGTATGGAAATGGTGTACGCTTCAAGCTATTTCGGCATTTACTTTGTCTCTCGCAAGATGGCGGAAAGACCGTTCGATATAAAACTGATCCCCGAATTCAGTGGTGATACTAGTGGACAGTCTGTGGTTGAATGGATCGAAAAGGTGGAACTGGTCTGCGAATTATGCGAGATATCGAAGATTGATCGGATTCTTCCTCTGCGATTGAATGGTGGTGCCCTTGCTGTGTATAGGCAGCTGAGTAAAGAACAGAAAAGTGACATTGAGCAAATAAAGCACGCCTACTAACCGCGTTTGAAACTGACCGGTTCGTGGGCTCACGACCAATTCCAGGCACGGCGTCTGCAACCTGGCGAGACAGTAGATGTATATTTGGCAGAATTAAAGAAGCTCGCCGCCCAATCGCACCGCTTCCTGAAGAATGGATGACATGTGCCTTCATTTCTGGATTGCCCAGTCATGTTAAGCAGATACTCCGCGATCATCCAGAATGGAAGACCTGACGCTCAATCAATTGTTGACCAGAGCCCGTGGCTGTCATGATCAACGAAAAAGAGGCTGATGAACCAGTGGCCGCAGTTATTCAACCAATTGAAGTCAAAGAAGGTCCGACCCCAGCCATTCGTCACCATGGCGTTGCCACCTGCTATCGGTGCTCTGGGCGAATCATTTTGCCAGAGACTGCCACTATCAACACGAAGAAATGCGCAGCGGGTCGGGCGCAAAGGCACATCTCGATCTACGATGCTTTCAATGTCATAAAGTAGGTCATATTGCCTCTAAGTGCCGGGAAATGGAATGGGGGACGAAACGTCAGCGCCCGGTCTCTTCTCCGCACCGAGCATGAAAGTGGCGCTCCCTGTGATTAAGGTACGATCAATGGAATAACACGCACCACTTTAATAGATTCGGGCTGCTCTCGTCACTCACCAACGGTTCAATTTGGCGACAGTGGAACAGACAAAAGATGGACATACTAACGGCTGATGGAAAGGCTCTCAGAAGCCGGGAGTTGGAAACATCAAACTCAGTATTAATAACGGTGACCCTGTCACAGTCAGTGTGTGTTGGTCGGGACAGCGCGTTATTAGATTTCGATCTGCTCCTTGGGACGGACATTATTAAGAGCTGGGCGGGCGACGATTACAGAGGCAGGCGGTTTAGTTTTCTGATCCGCCCATCTGTGCTACTTTGAAGATCAACGAGCCCGACTTTTAGCGCAGAGTTCACCAAAGGACTAAGACATGGACAGCATTTTGGAAATGGTCGGAAAATAACCCACCAGAAAAGCTCCAGAACCGAAAAGTGTTAGAATATTCGTGCCCGAACGCGGCAAGGAAGAATACCAGCGCGAATTGCAGGTGTGGCTGGATAATGGATGGCTGACTCCAGATCCCGAGGAAGAGCTTGGTCCTCCAAGAGGCCTCATCCTGTTGATGGCCATGGTACAAAAGAACAAGGGGAAAGGTGCCCTGTACTAGATTATAGAGAACTGAATCGAACATGTAGACACATACACAGCTCATGCTGATGTGTGTGCACAAAATTGAGAGAATGGCGAACGAAGGATCCAATGTCTCTGTGATTGACCTTCGAAAGGTCTACTTGCAGGCACGCCTGCACCGGTCACTGTGGCCATTTCAGACGGTGATCCTTAATGGGACGAGGTACTGCTTAACCCGAATGGGATTCGGACTCAATGTGGCGCCAGCCATCATGAAAGCCATCGTGATGCTGTGCTACCCCAGGATGAGACAATTTACCGCTCCGCCAGCCTACATTGACAACATCTACATCAACGAAACCTTAGTACCCGCTTCACAGGTGAGAAAGCATCTTGCTGACTTTGGGCTCGAATGTAAAAACCCAGAACGACTGGAGGATGGTGCTTGGGTGCTCGGCTTGCAGGTCTGGGGAGCACAACATGCTTTACTGGAAACGGGAAGCGAGCTCCGACATTCCCAAACACATGACCCGACACAGTGTGTTTTCGTTATGTGGAAAGCTGGTGGGACATTTTCCCGGGGCGGGTGGATCCGCATTGCAACTGCATTTATTAAAACGTAGGGTGACTGCTGTCATTTCCGGCTGGGATGACACAACAAATGATGCTCCCCTTAGACACATGATAGCGAAGTCATTACTAGGGTGCATCAAGACGACCCGTGACGTGGTAAATGGTGCGTTGACGGATGTGAATTTAACGTCTGGGTCGACGCAAGCTCCTTGCAACAGGAGTGTCTCTTGAGTAGGTGACACTGTCGTGGAAGATGCGTGTTGGTTAAGAAAATAGAAGGAAAATTCAGGCATTTTTACCGGCGTTAGTGAGTTATTTTCCTGACGCGTTACAAGTGATTTTCTTTCTTTGTGTGGTGAAAGTAACAAATTTGCTTTGAGAACGCTTACTCTTCAGTCTCATTTTTTCTTTTCTTCCCTCCCATTTGTATACACCAGAAATATATAAATAAAAACAATAACCAGGGTCAAACTAAAAAAATCCTCTCTTTCTAAAAGATTGCACAATGTAAGAAAAAAGAATGATATTTTTGTGCCCATAAAGAAATACAGAAATAAAAAATGAATTATGCTGTTACTGTGTTGTGTCCATAAAAAAATAAGATTAATTATGGTATCAAAAATAATTGTAAAAGGGTGATTATAACAATTGAAATTATTATTGGTTCACTCTTTCTAAACTAATGAGAATCAATCCCACTTTTCTCCTTTAAACACACAAATATGTGATGTTCTTATTATTGGACAAGCAGTGAACATGGACAGGCCATCAACACATGCATTAACAGAAATTTCGTATGCTTTTCAGGCCATAATTTACCTCTTAATACCCCAACAAAAATCTGAGGTAAGAAAACCCGCAGACACTTCTTGTATTTTCCAACTAAATTATCTGATCACATCTATAAAAAAACATACAAGAAATATTGTATACACCTTACTTATTCTTAATCTTATTCTGTTGGATTCTGATTTATATCTGATCCCAAACTCATAATTTTACTCAGTATTACTGTCTCTCATGTTTCCAATGACACATAACAACCAGATAATAAATAATATTTGTTTTGTCGTGTCCACAATTTTAATTTGTGGTTAAAAAAAAAAACCAAATTAACTGAAATTTAAAGGAATATAAGAAAAAAAAAAAAATTAAATTAGGTTTATGATATCTAATTGGCTAATTAATTAACCATGAAAATTAAAACAAGAAATACTGAGAACGGAAAGAAGATATCCCAAATGATATACCATTCAATATTAAAAATATTTTATTTTATTTCTGTAAAAGTTACTTTTCACAAAAGACAGTAGACCCGTAGAAAAGCCATATGTGAGATTTTGACAAATTGATTAACATTTTTGTAAAGAAATGTCTTGCTGAGAGAAACATGAGATTCAGAAAAAGCAAAGCGTTGAGATATTGGGCAGACCATATGGCAGTCATAAAAATTTTGGCCTGAGATGATTGCCGATACGGGATAAAGAGAATCAATATTATCTTCACAAAAATCTTTCTTTTTTTTTCTTGAGTGCCGGCAAGGGAAAGCCATATGGTATTTGTGGGAATTTTGGCATGAGAAAAATTTATCCCGATACGGAGTGGAGAGAATTGTTATTATTTACTTTTCCAAAGTGTCGTCTTCAGGTGCTCACACATTGAGTAGCAATATGGTGATTATAAAATTTTGGCATGAGAAAAAATATCGCAGAAGAATTGCGATTTGGGAGATAAGAAATTTAATTTCTCAAGAAGCCAAGGGTTCCATAAAAAGCTAATTTCATGAAGGGACCAGATGGCAGACTTTGACAAGTGATTGATGGAATTTGTAAAGGGTGCTGGTTAAGAAGACTGAGTGACCAAAAGACCTGAGAGGTTTTAAGTGGCAATGTGGGATTCATAAAAACTTTTGGCCGATGGGAAAAAAAGAATTTTGTAAACAAAAATTCTGGGTTATAATTTTAAGGAGGCCAGCTTAGCCATTCCCACACGGCCAGGATGCCATTGGTTGAGTGGTAGCAATGGTGATAGGCAGAGGTAATCTGATGAGAAAGATGGGGAAGTTATTAATGGCCACTGAAGGGATTGGTATGAGATATCAATGTGAGAGAGGAAGAGTTTAGGAGGATAGCTCTCCTCCGAACTCACCTCACGGACAAGGAGATCCCCCCAAAATGAAAAGTGATTAATTTTCCAAAAATGGAAAGTAATCAACTTTCCTGGCCTGACAACAAAGAGATTTCTTGTTGGTCATCGAGATTTACTGAGAACCCCAGACTGCGTCTAACCCAGCACCGGTTTTGATTGGTAAACATATAAATGAACGTCCTCAGGCCATTTGACAGTCAGTCGGTGAGAGTCAGTTGAGTAGAGTCAGTCATTGACAGTAGAGTCAGAGCTTGAGTAGAGTGTTGCCTCACAGAAGCTGACCGAGAGATTCCACGACCTCCAACTTCGCCTATACTACCAATAGCAAGTTATACTGATGAACGAAGCCAAGTCAGCACCTAAAAACTAAACCAGTTGACTTAGAATACCAGAACCTGCCTAAGAAGTGTAGAAATGTCACACTCCGTAGAAAACAGGCTGGGAGAAAAAACACACTCCTGTATATAAGAGACGGATAAAATTAATTTGTTATTTTTTTAACATACTGAACCTCTTGGGTTTTATTTGTTTCTTTTTTCTTTATGCATGTGCAATATCACCTCAAGTCTGGACTCATCTTACAGTACAGCCAAACGCCTGATTGATCTTGTCTACCTAAGATCAAAATCACAACGTGGCTAGATTAGACTTGAGATTGAAGAAGTTACTTCGGTAACAAGATGTTGGAAGTGAGTTGGGAATGACGGAGCTGGTGTCGAACCGGTTGCAGCTGGAGTGAAGTGGTTAGCATCGATCGACCATCCCACTCAGTACCCTGACCAAAGGATTCCACCGGGTAGCAACAACCAGGATTCGACTCTGGACAGGCCAGTGTCACATATTGGTACCCCGACCAAGGGATTCCACCAGGTAGTGACAACCACCAATCGACCGGGACACTAGCTGGTGGCAGCGACAAAGAGTCAACCCCAAAGCACTGGTGGAAAAAACATTACAGTTTTGCGACATGACTGAGTCAACCACAGGCCGACAGCTCAGAGACACAACAGTCCGAATAATGTAAATAATCATAATACCTCATCTCAGAAATATAGACAGATAAGAAGAGGACATTATATAAGATGATCTATATTGAATATTTTGAAAATCTGTATAGAAAAGGGTTTGTATATCCATGGTACGAATAAACCAACAATACGGCAAAATAAATTTGAAATTCCCTTCCATTTTCTAATCATAAGCATTATTCCATTTGATTCTATTTCCAAAGTACTCCAAAGGTAGACAGCAAAAATTTCTATACCTATATATTCTAAGGATAATGCAAATAAAAGTGTAAAATATTGATCAACCCAATCATAACTTTAGCTTATAAATCATATTTGAGTTATTCATAAGCATGATTTTTAAGGATTTACTTTGACTTTAAAAATGTTTGCTTTGCTCAGTAGACAGATAATCTTTTAATATTGAATATTTTGAAAATTTTAATAGAAAATGATTTGTATATCTATGGTACAAATAAACCAACAATACGGCAAAATAAATAAAAATAAATTTAAAATTCCCTTGTAAAATTGACAAATTTGTTATTGAATTCAAGGAGAACGTACACTATTTGGAAAAATTCAGTCTCAGTATCTAGTTATGCTTTATTATTCCTTAATTTTTTTAAACAGCTTTTTAAATTTCCTCATCAGCAGATTCATTATTATTTATGTGTGGAGATGGACATTGGAGTGTAATTTGGTCACAAAACCAATTGGAAAGTTCTTGTTAAAAGAGATTTGTAATGCAACATTTTCTTATTTCCAACTCTAGAGAATAATTTAGTTTACAAAATCATTTTTTCATTAGATAATAAGATGAGGATTCTGTCCTCAGAGCCAATCTAAAAAAAAAAAAACTATTTTGCATTAATTTGTGCCATTTTCATCATAGCCTCTATGGTTTCAAGTTACTGAATTTTCTGGGTTGACTGTTTTCACAGATTAAGTTTTGAATTAATAAATTGTTATTCCATATTAATTGGCGCAAAGGTTTGGCATGTCATTTTAATGGCTAAAGGTTAAAAACGGAAAAAACTTCCAAGTCCCTAACGAATTAAATCTTCCTCCACAATGTCTGCTTTCAACAGGATCATTTCTATTACCATCTTTTTTACATTATAATTATAAAATATTATTTTTATATTATAAAATATGTCAAATTAAAAGATTTTGTAATTTTACTTTCTTATCTATTCTTCTTCTCCATTTATCATACTGGTCAACAATTCCTTGCTTTGTCTGACAGAAAATCGCAAAGATTAATATAACTACAGGGATCATTTTCAGGCTTCAAAAGGTTAGTTAAAAAAGTAACAACGTTAACAGTTCCTTTAGCAATCTGACTATATTATTACAAAAAAGAAGTAGGTCTGAGGTTCTATCTCGTATACAAAATTGGTCAGAATTGTTAACATTACCAATCATTAGTTATATACAAGCACAGAACCATACAAGACGGTCACACAATGAAACTCAAACTAGTTAACTGGTCTTTGAATAACGAGCTTGCTAACCATTGTACTATGATAGCTACCACGTATCATTAATTAATCTCATGAAAACTATTAAATATAATCACTAAAAAGCCTTATTTTTAAAATGATAACATATGAAGATATTAAAGCGGTCTTATTATCTCTTTGAGGTCAGTCTTGTATATCTACATACTTACCAAACCCCCAATATTTGCCAACAGCCATAAACTGCACTTACCTGTGTGAGTTTGCATGTGTGATTCATAATCAGCACGATTGTAGAAAAGACGTCCACAGAATTCACATTCTTCAGTCCCAAAAGCCTGCCTCATCTTCTGAAACATTTCCAAAGAGAGAGAGCGATAACCAAGCCTTGTGATAACATCTGAGGCCTTGGATGACTTGCCTGCATCCTCATGTTCACTGGGAAAATCTTCCCCATTCTCAATTTCTCCTGTTTCTGAATCATTGTTTTGAAGCTTCAAATGTTCTTCTCCAACCCTCAATGTGTTTGAGACAGACGTACAAGAATCCTTTTCACTTTTGAAGTTTGGATTTTCCTGATCAATCATAACGTTTCCAGCAGCAGTGTCAATCTCACTTGCTGTTTTAAGCTCATTTCCATCTGTAATGGTCAAGGAATAATCACTTCTCTCTTTTCCTTCTACTTTGACCATTACATTCTCAATGACACCATTTTCAAAAGTATCCAAATCACTTACAACCTTTTTATTTGTCTCTTGCAATTTCTCTTCCATAGTATCAGCATACGCTGAAATGGCGTATGTGTGGTCACATATTTCTACTTTTATGGGATTTCCAGATATATTAACTCCATTTGAAATTATATCTGAAGTCATCATTGTAGTGGAGGATGTTGTCAAAGATGTCTCCATTGGTTCTGTCACTCCATCATCTTTAATGTTATTCATGGCAACAGCAGACAATTTTGGTGGTAAACTGACTATGGTGCCACAATCTTGGCGTCCCCGCAAGAATTTTACTAAATATTCTAGGCCTTTCTTTGACGAGCTATGATACTTGCACACATGATTGACGAGTGACTTGACAGTATTGTAGTCCTTCTTGCACAGTTTACAACATTGCCGTACGTTGTTGTGGGTTGCCACATGATCTAGCAGATAGGTTCTGTGAACAGTCTTGAAAGGACACTTGGAGCAGACGTAAAAATGGCTTGCATGTTTACCCATGTGGCTATATAATTTACCTAAAATGGGACAAGAATCAGAAAACGTGTTAAGAGAAAACAGTTTTAAAAATTCATCACTTCCATTTAAATGCAGAAGTCTTTAAAATAAAGTTATTAAATACTAGTAAATTCACTAAAACCAAGACTTTTTCCAAGAAAAAGCACCTGTTAAACCACAGATATAAACATGCTACTCCTCACTGACCGACAATAGGCAGTTCAGCTCTACTCCACTTCATCATCACCAGCATCAATGTCAACCCTGAAGATAGATGGAAAACCCCCAGCAATGACACCCCACAGCTTCACTAATCCACTTCAGGCTTCTCCCCGGACACCAGCCATGACATCAGTTAAACAAACCAATAAATCTGTCAATTCCTGGTCTCACCACCAAAACCTTTACACCTAATCACTTTTTCTTACCAACAACAATTAAAGAACCATATATCAACAATTTTGTCAACTCTTCAGACAACTATGTATATATTCTGAAAATTACTCAATACACACTTGAAATTTTAATCCGTGTTTGTTCCTTCCTTTGCAACAATACGCTCATTATAACAAGCTAATGGTAAACGAAAATACTCATGTGTGATTTAGTTAATCTGTACAAAAGTAATTCAAATGCTTCACAAATGACAGCAGGATTTTTCAATTTAGGATATGGCAAAATATCATAGACATAATGTAAACAAATCCTACTTACCTTTAGAATTAGATGCATATGAGCACTTGGAGCATTTGAATGGTTTTAGGTTAGTATGAATAAGACAGTGTAGTCGTATATGTGACAAAGTTTGGAACACTTTGTCACATGTGTTACAGGAGTACATGGATAGGCCAAAAGTCCCTGCACGTGGTGCAGCTGGTGCATTCTCATTTAAGTCCTGTTTAATAACATGCACACGAAACATATGATCTACCAAACTCAAATCACCATTGAGGATTTTTTTAAAAGCCACTTTCTCTCCTGGACTGAGGACAAAGATATCCTGGGTATGATTCTTGTTCCTTTCTATGGTTTCATACTCTTCCTTTCCAACTGCTGCTTCTGGTTCATCTTCACGAAAAAAAAAAAAAAAAAAGAAAGAATAAAGCAGCATTTCACAGACTTTTTTTTTTTTTATTAGAAGAGATTTTCTGTATGCATAAAAATCCTATTCTCATAAAATACTAGTTAGAATTATTAATTGTAATATATCAATTTGTAAATAAAAAAATGATTGCTATTATGCAGTCGTAGTGCCTTAATAAACATAGTAACAGCAGCCCTTTAATAAACCTTGTATCAGCAGCAATTCTGGGAAATAAAAATAAGCAAAGGCTTAAGTAACTCTCTCTTCCAGATTTTCCTCTTTCAAACTATGTAACACTAACTTTTCATACTGAAGCTAAAAGGCCTGTAAATGCTTCACCCACAAACACATCAACATAGTAAATCCCACTCATGTATTCATGAATATTTTATTGTGTATAAAATTTACTTCTTAAAAAATAAATTCTTGATTTAAACTTTTTTGTTCATTTTGTTTAATAACTGATCTTGCTTTACAAATCAACTAGTCTGCTCTTTTGTGTATGTACCTTTTTCACCACCATTATTTCCCATAAAATTGAACTTTGAACAAAAGATTTGATTTATAACAAAGAAAATCAATGACAGAGGTTGTGTTAATATTGCTTCATAATGTCAATATGTGAAAAATGCTGCACTATCATTATGCAATTAAGATTTAATCATAAAAACCAATTCCAAGAATTGTTTGAAATATTGATTGCATTCTTTTTGATTTACTAAGTGCAGCTAAGATGTAGGACAAGGCTGTAAATATGGAGGGCAGTTAGGGTTGAATACACTACTAAGTTGTAATTGATATACTGTAGCATGCTTGCTAACCACTACACCATGTTGAAGTGCCCAATGTCACCGTTTTTGTTGCTTCAGCTGATACATTCATTCTTGAAGTATTTTGTCTGTATGGAAATGGTGGGGGGGTCTCATTTTTTCTTTTCTTCCCTCCCATTTGTATACACCAGAAATATATAAATAAAAACAATAACCAGGGTCAAACTAAAAAAAATCCTCTCTTTCTAAAAGATTGCACAATGTAAGAAAAAAGAATGATATTTTTGTGTCCATAAAGAAATACTGAAATAAAAAATTAATTATGCTGTCACTGTGTTGTGTCCATAAAAAAATAAGATTAATTATGGTATCAAAAATAATTGTAAAAGGGTGATTATAACAATTGAAATTATTATTGGTTCACTCTTTCTAAACTAATGAGAATCAATCCCACTTTTCTCCTTTAAACACACAAATATGTGATGTTCTTATTATTGGACAAGCAGTGAACATGGAGAGGCCATCAACACATGCATCAACAGAAATTTCGTATCCTTTTCAGGCCATAATGTTATCATTTACCTCTTAATACCCCAACAAAAATCTGAGGTAAGAAAACCCGCAGACACTTCTTGTATTTTCCAACTATCTGATCACATCTATAAAAAAACATACAAGAAATATTGTATACACCTTACTTATTCTTAATCTTATTCTGTTGGATTCTGATTTATATCTGATCCCAAACTCATAATTTTACTCAGTATTACTGTCTCTCATGTCTCCAATACCACATGACAACCAGATAAATAATATTTGTTTTGTTGTCTCCACGTCTTGCTGTTCCTCACTTTTACAAATATTTTCCTATGTATAAATGTTAGATAATTTATAATTATTTAATCAGTTATAACTCCCCTACAAGATTAATGGTCTATTAATTAATTAATTTCTAATAAATGATGATCGTTTCAGTCTCTTTTTCAATGCAATATATACATTTGTCAAATTAACAGTCTTCTCTATGCAAGAAATCATAGTTCTTCAGATTGTGTGTTTTAATTTTTTTAAATGTATGAAATTAAAACCATATTTTTCTATTACTTTAACTAAAGGTGATTATTAATCCTAATGAAGTGATATGGAGAACCAATAAAGGCAGAAAAATTTATTATTAAATTATAATATTTTAAAAGATAACTATTTATTTTTATCTGGTTCACAAGCTATGGTTAAGAAGATGCCAAATATTTAATAGCAAGTATGGTAATTAAAGTAAGGGACAAATAATTTGTTAGGAATATATACGGCTGTCCCAGTTAAAAACCTCCACATATTTGCTTATGTTAACTCAGTAAATAAAATTATTTTATGACTGCATGTCGACTGTAATTGTTTTCTTTGGATTAAGAAAAAATTAAAAAGGGATGGAAATTTTTAAAGCTGTCAAAACATCTTTTTCTAAGAATAAAAAGACATCAAGTTTCATGGAGAAAAAAGAAAAAGAAAAGATATTCCCCTGAAAAGAACGTTCATTTTTTAAGTGTATGACACTTATGATATGGAATCAATACAAAAATTGTCATCAAATGATTTTCAAACAGGTTTTTTTTTTTTTTACTGAATCTCAATTTATGAAGGTAAAGAATGCAAATTAAACCATCAATAGATTAAAAAACCGGGACAGGTTTTTAATAATCATCTTTAAAAAATATGAACATATTTTTAATATGTGGTTAAGAAAAAACAAATTAACTGAAATTTTGAGGAATATAATATTTATAATTAAATTAGTTTTATGATATCCCTTCAATTCTGACAACAATATTTTTAGATATATCATCATAATCAGAAACTAAACATTTGTGCATAAGAAAGCCACACTCTTTGGGAAAAGCTTGCTTGCATCTAAAACAATGATATTTGCCATCTTTACCTGCAAAAAGAAAAAGTATATGATATTATTTAAAAGGATTATTGCTAATTTTGAAAATCTTGATAAAGAAGAGAACACTTACATTATTTACATTATTTGGACTGTTATCCTCATTTTCATTGCCATATTCACAACATTTCAGCCATTGTACGCTCCAGTATTCTTCAGGTAATTGGAATTTCAAGCAGAACCCTTTATTTCACCCACCAGGATAGACTGTTCTAGTTCCATGTGCCATGCCTCTTCCAGATGTCTCAGTTATTTCCCTTTAACTCAATTCTCCCAAATTTGGTTCAACACTGCTGTGGCCTGGTATTGAACTCACAACTCTTTGATCTAACCAACATCTTATTTTTTGAAATTCCAATCACCTGAAGAAAGCCAGAGCATACAATGGATGGAATGTTGTGAATATGGCAATGAAGATGAGGATAGCATTCTGAATAATGTAAATACTGTAAATAATCATAATACCTCATCTCAGAGATATAGACAGATAACAAGAGAACATTATATAAAATGGTCTACATGAAATTGATGTCCAAAATTTTAAGAATTCATTATTTTCATAAATATGTATCTATAATTATACTGAACAACAAAATCTCTGCTCTGTTAGAGTAAATATTATGATGTAAAGTTTTGTTGTTATGTAACATTTTGACACTCACAAAATAGTCATAATGGTTGATAAGTGGCATCAAATCAAAAGATCTCTGTGATTGGTACGATGTAATCTCATACTAATCTTCTCAATGCAAGTTCCGCTTACCAAAGGTAAAAGAGCTAAGCTGAATAGTGTAACCAAATCAATTTTAATTGTAAAAAAAAAAAAAAAAAAAGTAAAACAGACAAGAAAAGGAAAAAAACTAGAACATAATTTTCTTGCATATTAACATTTAAGTTGGAAAGCCAACCAAATTCTTGTTTAAACATGGATTTGGAAGTTATAACAATCTATGGACAGGAATTAATACAAATATAAATATTACTGGAAAAATAGGGCAATTATAAAATACCTGTGACCGACCATGAAGCAATAATTAATCGTCTCACAAACCCTTCAGCAAATTTGGGTGCATGATACTTGCGTCCTTGTACCATTCTAAGGTCAATATTAATAAGAAGAAATGTAAAACTCACCATGAAGCAATGGTTAGCAAGTCTCATCAACAGTTACTCTGGTAAAGAGTTTCATCCTCAATAGATGCCTTAAATATGAGGGGGGGGACCCAAAAGTAACCGGAATTGTGTCATATAATTTTATTCATTTATTGTTGCATGTTTATATTTTTATCACCTTTAAAGTATTCTCCATTTGAAGCAATGCACCGGTCCAGACGTGTTTGCCACTGTTCAAAGCAGTCCTGGAACTCTTGTGAAGTTATGTTTTTTAATGACTCCGTTGTTTTCTTCTTAACCTCTTCCGCATCTGCAAAACCTTTTCCTTTGAAGACTTTCTTCATTCAGGGGAACAAAAATGGTCGCAGAGTTCAAGATCGGGTGAATAGGGAGGGTGGGGAAATGGAGTTATGCCATTCTTGGTCAGAAACTGTCTCACACTCAAAGCGGTGTGCACTGGCGCATTGTTGTGATGCAACCACCACCCACCACTTTGCCATAGGTCAGGGCGTTTTCGTCTCACCTTGTCTCGCAAATGCTTTAGGACTTCAAAGTAAAAAACCTGGTTAACAGTTTGACCAGGAGGAACAAATTCTTTGTGAAGAATTTGTCTCACATGAAAGAATCAAATCAGCATCATCTTGACATTGGACTTCACTTGACACACTTTTGGGGGTCGTGGTGATGTTGGATGCTTCCACTGACTTGATTGCTGATTTGTTTCCGGGTCATAGCCATAGCACCAGCTTTCATCACCAGTGATGACCTTCAAAAAAAGGTCTGGATCAACTTCCAACTGTTCTTTCAGTTTATGACAAGCATCCTTTCAGCCATGGTAAAAAATAGACGAAAAGGTGTGAATCACTTCAAAACAAATGTGAACCACAGAGTTGTACGTCTTCCCATGATGACACCAGTTAGCACACTGATGCCTGGGGGTTGCCTCAAGTGGCATTTAGCGGTGGAAGTCTGAACTACTATGAGCTTGTCACACAGAAAACAATTCCGGTTACTTTTGGGTCCCCCCCTCGTATGTGACCTTGATATTTTATCTGTTTTCTTAACTTCAGTTTTTTTCTGAGATAGATATTGTTTAATGCTATTATTTAATACAGACATTGTAACTTGTCTATTTCAGAAGTTCTGACAATTATTAAATACAAACAAAATAATTTAAACATCTCAAAAAAATGGAGAGAAACCCAATGAAAGTCAAGTATATTTTAAATGTCTTCTCATAATTTTATCATGGCCAGGAGTTGCCAGTGTGATAGACATCTCAAAGTTTTGTTATTAAATTTACTAACTCGGACCCACTCATAAAAATAGTACCTTCACTTAATTTTTTTCACTACAATATGAGACTCAAGCCAGACAAAAAAAGTGCTATAGTAATTAAAAATATTTTTAACTGTTACCGCCATCATCTTAATTTCAGTTACTTTTTATTGCAATCCTTAGAACTACTAGGGGAAAATGAAAATGAATTAATTCCTGAAGATGGGTTTTTATTGAAAAAGAAAAAAATGTTTTTCATTTGCTATAGAAACGGCATTTATTATAGTCTGCTGTTGAAATAATGAGAGTTTGCTGTATTATTCAGATTTTAAAATAAATATTTACTATATTTAAAAAGATGAAATTGTTTTTTGTTTTGTTTTTTTATTGCTCACTAAAATTCATCAATAAAGCTGACATACTTCTGGTCATCATCGCACAAATACTGACATGCACAAACACACACCGACAGGCACCAAAAAAGTTAGTTATTATTCAGTCATCAGAATGGTTTTTTTTTTTTTCTCACTTGATGAACTCACAGTTACCCTTTATAAAAGGCTTAACTATAAAAATCTTAATGCACTTGTGCATTTTCTGGGCTTTCTAATCAAATTTATTTCCTTATCATAATCTTTACTGCATTTGATTCTATTTATTTTCTATGTATTTCCTCCAAAAATAGGTAGCAAAAGTTATTCATGTTGTTCTCAGGATGATGTAAATAAACACAGAAATATTAATAAGACCAATCATATATCTTGATTGTTAAATCAATTACTCACTGTTGACTTCATATCTATAATGACAACACATTGAATATAGCATAATATTGTGATATTTTTTTTTTTATTTTCAGGTGCATCTTATAAAAGACTTCTAGATACTGAATATACCAATAACTTTCTTTGACTTTTTCATTTTTAGAGTTAAAAGTTCCAATAAATATACAAGTAAAAATGAGAATGAATTCAAGTATAGTAAAAAAAGAAAAGAAAAAACTTTAGTTCACAACTCCAGTGACATTTAATCATGCCTCACTCTCCAAATTATACAAATTTCAAGAAATAAAAGTAAATTTTTAAGCACTAAGTTCAGGTAAACAACTAAATTTACCTGCTGTATATTCCAAGGCATCAGGAATCTGGACAGCCGTTTCTTCTGTTGCAAGGGATGGTGTTGAAGATGTTTCAGCCACCATCGGAGCTGCTGAAGTGGTGATAGGAATGCATTCTTTTTTGTGAATAATGAAAAGTTGAAGGTCATTGAAGTTCTCTTCACACTGGCCACAGATAAAAGTGTCTAGTGGCATTCTTCATCTACCTTTAAAAATAAAAAAATGAATAAAAAAATTAGTTAAAGTTAAAACTAAAATAATATCATCAGTTCTTTCTATCTAAAGTTTGCCCAAAAGTTCTATTAAAAATGGCAAGTTTTTTTTTGTTTTGTTTTTTAATCTGCCATGTCCTTTCATGATACAAGCAGTCACAGCTCTCTACAACTAATCTTATTCTAATGGTAAGTTAGTAATATCAATCTTACACATTTTGCTAATTTCATGAAAGCCTCAGATCAAAACTTCTGCTAAAAAGGTATAATTATGGCCAGTAAAATTTGTAGTTATAAGTAGGTCAAATACCTTGGTAAATGGATAATTATTGACATCTTAAAAAAGAAAAAAGCAATACCTCAATACCTAAGGTTTAAAATGCATTTTTAAAAAAATAAAAAATCTTTCTTGAAACTTTTTAGTTTTAATTTCAAGATAAAAGATTAAATTTAATATTTTAATAAGTAAAATATCCTGCTGCATTTCAAACTGAATTTAAATTGATTGGAATCATTTTGTTTTCTGATTATGAGTAAAAGATATGAAATCATCCATATTGACAAATCTGTCAACATATAATTCTCTTTATTAGAAAATAAAATACACTTTTCTGAAACGTTATTTGATAAAAATTAGCAGATTTAAAGTTCAATTAATCTTAATTGAAACAAATATCACTTTTTGTTTAAAATATCACAGAAAAACATTTAACACAGAGTTGGGTGCCTTTTTGGCATGTTGAATGATGTATTGACAGCTAGATGCATGGGAAATTTAAGTAAGGAGGATATAATTGAAATAAAATTACATAAAGAATACAATGTAAACATCTTTTTTATACAATGTTTCTTTTAACTATCTAGTAATCTTAAGAATTTAAAAGATTTTAAGCATACTAATATCTTATTAAAATTTAGAAAGATGCTTGCTGAGGAAACGTTAAAAAATTACCAATAAATTTTTAATTTACTATAGTTGCCATTCTTATTTTCTGGTAGAGGGAAGTGTTTAAAAAACATTTATTAAAAGAAGAAAGTTAACAATGCATATTGTTACAGGATGTGGAAGCCAAGACCGGTAGAGAGCTTCATGGGCATGGTACTCTGACATTGATGGATTGCTTTTGTTTGGGTTTTAGATATAAGTCCAAAATGACACTAATTCAACAGAGGAGTGCAAGAATTTCAAAGCGTTTCAATACACTTCCCACACTCAAGTTGAGAGACCCAGCTAAGACCACCCATAGAGGGATGCTGTGCCAATGTGACATGGCATCATCCCTCCCACTGCCTCTTAGGTTAGATTCCAAGCTGTCACACCTGCCCCCTCTTCTAATAAAAACAAATAAGAAAAAGAAATCATCCTTTTCATCAATATCATTTTATGTATTGGTGTGAGGACCCAGAAACAACACAGAATGCAACAATATTCTTTAAATAAAAAACCGGATATAATGAAGTCACATGGTTAGTAAAAAATATGGCTTGAATAAAATTTGATGTGTAAAACTTTGTATATGTGAGACTCAAAATGATGTTGCAAAAGAACCATCAAAAGGAAACTGGACAGTTTATAGAAAAAACAAAAGTCTGATGGCCTGGGAACCCATCCTAGAGTTTTCAAACAGGCATGGTTTAAAAAGATACATACTGTGTGTGAACCAATAAGGAAAGTTATGACTCCAAACTACCAAATTTCTGATTCAAATCAAGGGTGATATGTGGCTATTTAAGAAGTCTGGTTTGCCTGACTGACAGAAGGGTGTTGGCAGTTGCTATGATCAGAAGTAAGAAGAAAAGAAAGCAGAAGAGCTTTCGCATTCACAAGGAAGATGTAAGCCGGTTCTGGGATCTGAACAAAAGAAAAACTAAAAGCCAACTATGATGAAAAGAAAGAAGCTGAATGAAAAGGAAGTAACAGAAGAAAAAGAAATAAAAGCAGAAAATGCTACAAAATTAGAACTATACAATTATCTTTCTATAGTTGTTTGCAAAAGTCTGTCACAAAGTTTGCAAATAACTAAAACCTATTGTCTAAACAAACTAGAAACCTAGTAACACCTTCAACTCCTTTTAACAGCTGAATGAATCAAAGTGAACATCTTGTTGATAATAATTATGTGACACTATTTAGCTATGGTAATTGGCTAACTAATTAACCATAGGAATTAAAACAAGAAAATACCGAGAATGGAAAAGAAGATAGCCCAATATTTTAATTTTTTTTTTTTTTTTTTTTTTTTACTTAAGAATAAAATCAAGTTACTTTCTCAAAGACCTGTAATTTGGCATAGACAGTAGACTCGCAGAAAAGCCATATGCAAGCTTTTTGACAGTTGATTAATGTTGTTGCAAAAAAAAATGCTTGCCAAGAAAACACGAGATTCAGAAAAAAAGCAAAGCGTTGAGATATCGCGCAGGCCATATGCTGATTATAAAAATTTCGGCATGAGAGGCTATTCCAAAATGATTTGCCGATACGGGGTAAAGAGAATCAATACAAATTATTTTCCCAAGATATCATTTTTTTAAGTGCTGGCAAGGCAGGGCCATATGGTAATTGTGGAAATTTTGGCATGGGAAAATATTTATTCCGATACGGGGTGGAGAGAATTGTTATTATTTACTTTTCCAAAGTGTCGTCTTCAGGTGCCAACACGTTGAGTAGCAATATGGTGATTATAAAATTTTGGCATGAGAAAAAATATTGCAGAAGAAGTGCGATTTGGGAGATAAGAAATTTAATTTCTCAAGAAGCCAAGGGTTCCATAAAAAGCTAATTTCATGAAGGGACCAGATGGCAGACTTTGACAAGTGATTGATGGAATTTGTAAAGGGTGCTGGTTAAGAAGACTCTGAGTGACCAAAAGATCTGAGAAATTTTAAGTGTCAATGTATGATTTGTAAAAATTTTGGCCAATGGGAAAAAAGAATTTTGTAAACAAAAATTCTGGGTTATAATTTTAATGAGGCCAGCTTAGTCACACCCGCACGGCCAGGACACCATTGGTCGAGTGGTAGCAATGGTGATAGGCGGAGGTAATTTGATGAGAAGGATGGTGAAGTTATTAACGCCCACTGAAGGGATTGGTATGAGGTATCAATGTGAGAGAGGGGGAGTTTAGGAGGATAGCTCTTCTCCGACCTCTCCTCACAGACGAAGAGATCCCCCCAAAATGGAAAGTGATTAATTTTCCAAAAATGGAAAGTAATCAATTTTCCTGGCCTGACAAAGAGATTTCTTGTTAGAAATCAAAATTTACCGAAAACCCCACACCGGTTTTTGGTTGGTACCATGGCGTTCTATACTCCAGGCCAAGTCATGGTGCAACTGAGAGCCAGAACTGGAGGCCTATTGAAAAATGTAGGATTTTCAGAAATTTTAGAAGAAAATGAAGTCAACCACTTTATGAAATACTTAGAATAACATTCTTATTCACACCTGAGGATAATAGGATGTGTTGAAAGATAAATAAATGAAAATATATATTTTTGCTATGAACACTGATAATTATTAAACAACACAAAGGGGTAATTATGATTTCTGGTGAAAGATATATTGAACCAGAAATTTATATTATTTACAAGTGTCACTGAATCCTTTATTCAATCTATTCCCTGTGAGTGAATAAAGACTTTGGTTTAAATTTACATTACAGTTACTGGGTTTGACAAACAGAACCCAAGAAGGCTGGAAGACATCAAAAATGAAGTGTGTATATAACAATCAATCATCACAGAAATATAGACAAATAAAACAAAATCATTCTAGGAAAGTTTCAAAACTTTTAGAACTGGTTCTTTTTCTGATCTAGGTGTTCCATGTTTGCAAAAAATTTTCAAAACTATATTTGCAAAAATAGAAGCATGCTTTTCTCCATGTTGAAAAAAAATGAAACTCAGAAATAAGCATAAAAATGTTACTTAATGATTCATAGCAAACCTTTTCCTTTATTGTATGGAAAAGGATGAAACAAAAATAACCATTGACAAGTGTGGTCAGAAGGAACTTTTTAGTTTTCCACGGTCAATTAAATTGGTATATTTTCCATACTTTTCATAATAAAAATGGGTTTCACATTCACTGGGTTGATTATCATTTCTTGTAATATATCCAGCTATGTACACAAGAGCCATTTTTATTTCATTGGAAAGAGATGGTTCTAAATTTTCCAGATTGTCAAATATTTCTGAACCTTCCTCACAAGGTTTATAATCACAAGATGTACACTGGTGACCTGGATTAACATCAAATTCATCAATATTTACATTTTGATTAAAAAGTAAAGGTCTGCTTAATATGCAGCTTTTCAATACATTGTTGAACATTTACCAAATTCTTTTTCTAATGGATCAGTTGAAAATTGCCCAAGTAGTACATATTTATGACTTGTAGCTAAAAGATGTCGACAGACTAACAATTCCATTGCAAATATGATGTATAGCAGTAGCAGTGTTTTGGGATAATTGTTTTTTACGATTACCTTGACTGCCAGCCATATTAAGAGCCATTTTACCAAATTCAATGATAAAATCAAGTCGAGTGTCATTTGGAGATTTGATTTCAGCTTGTAGAGGATCATTATGTAATTTATCAATTTGAAGGCATTTAACATTTAAAATTTTCCACCATATCAAAACCTTGTTTATGAAGAGGGCAGTATCATTCTTACCTGCACTTATTTCAGACTGAGTGAGAAGTGCATTATATGTTTTTCAGAAAACACTCTGAGGCAAGTAGAAACCCGTTGTCTTTCTATTGGCTTTGGAGCAATGGAAATTTCATTTAAATCTGAAAGTTTGACTAGTCTTTCAGATTCAAAATGATATAACTGTTTAAGATGTGTTCATTTTGCAACTGGACTTACTCAATCATCATCAAAGTTTAGTTCTCCTGTTTTTTCTGTCAGCCACAAATTGCAAATATTTTTCAACAGATGAACATAATCAAAAAGCAAATGTTTATTATCTTCAGTTAACCAAGGTTTTTCAGGAAGTGTAAGATATAATTTAAAAAAAGCTTGATTTACACGGTTGCCATCATATATAATAGCCTTTACATCAGCTGGTACAGACGTGATGGCTTGGACTGTTAACTCAATTTGTTCAAGTAAAAAGGCGGATGTTAATTTTGAAATTGGAATCAATTTTGTAAGAAAATTTGGACCCCCATTGAGACATATCAACATTATACCAAGTACTGTTTGAGCAAGTACACATGGATTGTCAACTGATTTACCAAATAGTTGTTTGCCATGATATAGCAACATCTTTTTGATATATACTTCATCATGGAGAATTATGCACCCTTTTTGACTGGTATTAAGAGTATTATTTTTCATTAAGTTTTGAAACTTTTGACGTCATCCTTCATAATGTTGCTAATGAAGGTAATTGAAAATCATATCTTAATTCATTATACAATGTCCGTGATCCAGCATAGTACCCAAAAGCATGCACAACTGTATCTGAGCTGTATTTTATTCCAACCACTTTGAGAGCCATTGCTAAAAATTGTTGACTCAGGATATTTTTTTTTGTGATCAAAAAGCCATAGAATTTAAATATCGGATGATTTCTTCTAGTTTTGACCAAGTATCAACTGTATTTATATGATTTTTGGACAGCCTGCTAATATAACACTTAACTCCATAATGAAATGTTTCAAAGCACAAATTGTTATAAATTTTCAACATCAAGAGAGGAATACCATCAATAGATTTTGATAATTGAACAGTTAAAATATTTTCATCCAAAAATGCTACAACTGGACATATAAAAGTTTTTTGTTGTTAAGCAGACTTTCTTTCAAATTTGTATAATTTTATCTAATTCTAAAAAGCATTAAGTTCATCATCAATTTGATTTCTAACAGTACTGGAGGTTTTTTTTTATATTCCTTTGAACAGCTGAGGGTGTTGGTATTTGACTACTTGGCACACCTGGCCATACAGATGGTGGATTTTTTTGGGACGTATTTTTCCATTAATTTTTATGGTATCAAAATTTGAAAGCCAATGTTGTTTACTTTAAAACTTTATATTAAATTTAAAAACATTCATAAGTAGCCTTTCCTTTAGCTTGGTTATTTTAAACTATATAAATAGGAATATATATATATATAATTTTTTTTTACCTTAAAAGGAAAACAATTAAAAGTAAAGTAAAAATAATGCATTTTGTCTTTTAACAACAATATCAGAAAAATATTAAAATAAATATGATAAATAAAATGGTATTATTATACTAGTAAAATAAATTTTGTAGTCAAAAGGTGTAAAAAAGGAGACCTTTCTAAAAATTAAAATATTGACATTAACTGCATGTAATAAATTTATTATTGTTATTTTTTTGTTAAATTCTAATAAGTAAAAATATACTTACAGTTCACCAATTGGTAACTAATGTAGTAAAAATAATCATTTATTCCTTAACTTCGGAAACAAAAGCGTGAAGAAATTCGTTTGTTTTGTTTTTTTTTTGTTTTTTTTTTACTTTTAATGGAAATGTTAGATAAAGTTTTATTAGAGAAATGTTAATGAAACTTTCTCTATTAAAATTTTATTCAAATTTATTATTCAAACTTAAACTTTTAATAGAAAAATGTTGACATATGCTAATTTTTTATCATGGTTAAAAACTTGAGAAAATTAAATTTTAATTTTGTTGACGTTATGTTTTCACTCATACTAACAATGTTTTTTTTTAGCGATGTCAAAAATAAATATCAAATTAAGTAATGACATTGAATTTATGAAAAAAAAAAAAAAAAAACATTTTTAATTCATTTTATAATAAAAATAGTTATCTTTACGTCTTTGAAGAAACTAAATTAAATTCTGTTCAAATTTGTTAAACGTTGTTTTGTTTTGCTTCTTAAAAATAACACAAATTACTCAAAAAGAATTGCATTTTATCAATAAATAATTCTTTAAATTTTAATCAAAAAAATGTTGAACAAACTTTAAGAGGAAAATGCCAAAAATGAATTAAACTTTAATTTAAAAATGTTAAGGCTTTTTAAACTTAAATCTTTTTGTGCGAGTAAATTTAAGCACCAACGTTTACTTTTTACAATTTAAATATAAATAATGTATGGACTCTAACTAAAATAATCAAATATACTTACTTCAAATAAATAAGTTAAATGATATTCCAACCAAAGGTAAAATTAAAAGATTCCTTTGAATTTCTCGAGCCAACAACATAAGAGTACACAGTACGCAGCAGTTCGCTCAAACTGAAACTAAAATGATCTAATTGTCAGCCGGCCTCCAATCTACCAAGGTAGCGGTGTTACGCAGAGGCCTGTTAATATAGAACGCCATGGTCGGTACCCATATAAACGAACATCCTTGGGCTGTTCGACAGTAGTTTGAGTAGTTGGTTCCAGACAGTCAGTTTGAGTGGCAGGAACCAAAGTGTTGCCTCACAGAAGTTGACCAAGAGATTCCACAACCTCCGACTTCACCTATCCTACCAATAGCAAGTTATACTGATGAACAAAGCTAAGCCAGCACTTAAAAACTAAACCAGAACTTGCCTAAGAAGAATAAAAGTGTCACACTCCACAGAAAATGGGCTGGGAAAAAAAAACACATATTTTTAACATACTTGAACCTCTTGGGGTTTTACTTGCTTCTTTTTCTTTACACTCGTGTGATATCACCTCCAGTCTAGACTCATCTTACACTAAGGCCAGATGCCTGATTGATCTTGTCTACCTAAGAGCAAAATCACAACGAGAGTAGGTTAGACTTGAGATCGAAGCAGTTACTTTGGTAACCAGATGTTGGAAGTAAGCTGGGAATGACAGAGCTGGTGTTGAACCAGTTACAGCTGGTGTGAAGCCGTTAGCATCGGCCGACCATCCTACTTGGTACCCTGACCAAAGGATTCCGCCGGGTAGCGACGACCAGATTAACCGGGAAGCATGCTAGTGGCAGTGACTAAAAGTCAACCCCAAAACACCAGTAAGAGAATTATTACAGTTTCACGCTGCGACTGGGAGTTGACCATTGGGCAACAGCTCAAGATCACAATTATAATTGTTTTTAGGAGCCCAACAAAATTTTAGTTAGAACTTGTTACCTTGTCTAAGTGTTTGGCACACAAAAGGAAAATTTTGTGCATACTTGTTTTGTAAATTGTGTATTCTGTGATCTTATTTTTTTATGTCATTTAATAAATGTAAATTTATTTCAAATTTCCTACCAGAGTAAGAATCTATGTTTTTTTTAATTTACACTATTTCATAATACATGGGATAAAAGTTTTAACACTCTCTCTCCTCCTCCTCCACTCCCCAGCCCCAAATCCTTTTATTTATGCTAATGTTGTGTATGAACATCCATATTTTAAAAAAAAATCAACGTTTATACACACAAATTCAAAATTCTTTTTAAAATACCGTGGGTGAGGGGAGAGGTTATGGAATGGTAGTGTGCTTTTTCATTTATGATTAACAAATACAGTTTTAATTTAATGTCACTTGACTCCTACAAATTAATACAGAATTTTAAAAGTTTTAGTAGTTTATAAATAATCCTAAAAAACAAAAACAAAACAAAACAAAACAAAAAAAAAAAAAAAACAAACAATTCTTGTAAAAATTCATTATTTGTGGAAAATATAATTTAAGAAAATATTGTCCATAATATATTTTATTCATAAAATCAAATAAAAGCTTTTTTTAATTAAATAATGACTTGGCTTTATTATATTTTTATTTTACTATTCAGAATAGATTTTTTGTAACTCGAGGGGTGGGTCCTGTTTGACAAAAAAAATTTGAGGATTTAAATTCTCTGAGGATTTGTCCTTATAGTGTGAAGAAATCGACTGTTGTCCAGATATCTTATGTCCCTTCCAACCATTCTGTGGCTTTATGCATTTTAGACCATGTGGCACAGAGACTGGAATATGATCTGTTTTATCAGGACTATTTGGAGGCATTCCATCAGCAGGAATGTGATAGAATAATAGATTTCCATTCATCTTCAGTGGCTGAAGGAGCATATTTGGATTCTGCACAGGCCTATTCTCAAGTCAGATACTACTTCCACCACTAAATTTTAACCGGTATTCAACAGCAGCCTCAAGACTACCGACTTCCTTTCCCTTAATGAGGCTTCCTACCAGGAAATGAACCTTACAAGTGACCAGTTAGATTTACTGCTCTCCATTTGAGCAAATAACCACATCTTGTTGGCAGAAATTAGGAAGGCCTTCTTAATGATCAATCTGGAACTGGATGCCGACAAGAACAGCTTTTGCTTCTTCCTGAAGGACAGTGGTAGCTTGCGTTGTTTCAGGTACACCACAATCAGTTTTGGCTTCACCTCTAGTCCCTTCATATTAAATTGTATTCTCCATGTGGCTCAGTTCCCCCCCAGATTCTTGCAGACACATGGAGAATCAGTTTTCTGTAGACAATCTGGTATCTGGTGATGACCAGTGATTGTCCAGATGAGCTGTGCAATTTGTATGCTCTCTCCAGGAAATGATTGCAAGGGAGGGGGGATTGTTGAGCTTGCAATTCTAAGTGTGTCGAGATCCAGAACAGAATGGCAGAAGATGGTACCCTGAGCAATCATGAAACTGATTGAGAGAAGGTGCTGGAATATTGGTGCAGTCCCCTCTCTGACATACAATGTATTGCTACCAATGAATATGACCCTAATGCTTCTACAAAGAGATAAATTCTTGCTGAAGCAGCAAGATTCTTTGATCCCTTGTCTCTATACTTGCCTGTCTTATTACAAGGTTGGATCCTGTTAAGTGAGCTATGGGAAAAAGGCTTAATATGGGACGAGCAATTTCTACAGGAGTTTTCATCCTGGTGGAAGAGCCTTTCATCTGACCTCTTTGAATTGGGAACCATTTCCTTTACCCAAAAGGCCTTCAGTGAGGATAAGGCTGGCAACCTGTTCTTTTCTGTGAATCATCACTGGAAGCATGTGGGTTCGCTGCCAATGTAGTGCAGATCTACCAATCTTGCCTGATTTTTGCCAAGGTAGCACCCTTGAAAAGAAAAACTTTTCCCACCTTGGAACTTTTGGCAGTGTACTTTGCTCAGAAATGCTTGTCCACTGTCTTGAAGGGTTATAGGGGATTCACACCAACCATAATACATATGGCCACAGATTCTCAGCTGGTCCTCTCTGGGGTTCTCTCTGAGCCCATTGTTAATAAGAACCTCTTTGCGAGAAAAAAACTGAAGTATGTCTTGCAGCTGAGTGCCGAGTCAGAGTTCTTGTTTGGCTTCACCCACTCATTCCGGTATGTACTGACCAGAGAGAACCCTGCTGACTTAATCACCATGGGTATGACATTGAAAAAGTTCAGGACCTGCATTCAGTTCTGGTGCCATGGTCTGGATTAGTTGAGTAGTGGGACCACTCCTTGGTTACCCTGTCTTAATCAACGCAGCCAACAGATCGCCCATTCTTCATTGAATGCTGTGGTAAGGAGAGGGGGAATTATCAATGAACTTGTCCCTCCAGAAGTTTTCTTCCTTCGCAAAGCTCTTCAGGGTAACTTACTTTGTCATTAAGTTTGTCAATAGGTTGCAACAGTTGGAGGTTGATAGTGAAAAGCTGGCTGCCATTTTTCTTATGAAGACTGCAGCAACAGTCAAATCCTGAGGAATTAGAATTCTTTTTGGACTCTTCAGGCAGGTGTAGAACAGTGAACCTGTTCATTGACAGGGAGGACCTAATTTGGTCAGGCAGTAGAATCAGTAGGTCTCTTCACTTCAACATGGAGGTTAAACACCCTAGCTGTTGGCTAAATGTCGCCTGATAACCAGGCTAATCATAATTGATTGCCACATCAGGTGCCAGCACTTGAGAGTTGGATCCATCTTGGATGAACTAAGACATTGTAATTACTGAGTGCCCAAAGAAAGAGAAGTAGTAAAGACTGTACAGGGTTCTTGTACATTGTGCAGGAAGTACGATACCAAACAAGTCTTACCTCCCTATGTGGCCAATTTACCCACTTCAGATGTGGAACAGGAGGTTCCCTTCAAACATATTGGAGTTGATTTCACCAGACACCTTTCTATTAGAGAGGGTAGTAGGGAGACGTATTTGCCCATCTTCACTTGTCCCAGTGTCAGAGCAGTACATATTGAAGTGGTGCCAGACATGAGTGTGCTGTCCTTTCTTCAGGCCTTTGTAGAATTCATCAAATTGTATGGTATTTCGACTGCCATCTACAGTGACAATGCAAAGAACTTCTTGGGAGGTGGCCAGCTGTTAATGTTGTGCCACAATTTTCAGCAGAAGTTTTACTTTTGTCAAGAGTTCTGCCCTATTCCACTTTTCTCTCCCTGGGTTGGAGGTGTCTGGGAAAGAGGTATCCAAACTATCGAAACCTGCCTCCACAAGGTGGTTGGACAAAGTGAAGTAGATTATTTCACACTATTAATCATTATATCCGATATTCAAAGGGATGTCAACACACGCCAGCCTCACTTATCGAGAGTGGGGAGAGAGAAAAAATAAACACCTAACATGTTTTTGGGGCTTAAAGAGAATACTGGGTTGCTGTTGAACCTGAATGATGGGGTTTTTGCTCCCTCCAAGCCACACAGCTGGGAGAGACTACTCAGAACCATGCAGGTGCGGAACTGATGCCAGGAGAAATTTAGGGCCTTATGGTACAATGAATAGGTGACATTTCAGAACAGACTGAGGATTGGGGTATGTGGTCCTACTCAAGACCCTTTTGGATTCTTAGGATTTTCATGAAGGTGCTTAGTGGAGAGGAATGGTACTGTCAGGTCAGCTAAAGTCAAACAGGGAGGTGGTGCAGTGCAGGTCCACTCTTTGAAACACCTGTTTCCACTTGAGCTGTCCCTATCCTCTGACAAGACTGAGAAAGGTAAGGTTGTTTGGCTCTGTGGGGTCTGCAATACCCCACAAAATGATTGAGCAATGATTTGCTGTGACAAGTGTGATGACTGGTGTCATTTCAGGTGTGTGGGAATCAAATTTGTCCCACCTCAAGACAAAAGTGGTACAGCCCAGATTATGCTCCTCTGAAGCAGTGCCAGGGTAGGCCTAGTCTCCTCCCTGAGTAAGTTATGGTGCCCCCCCCACAAAATACATAAAATAAAAAAAAAAAATAAAAATATAATTCTTGCTAATATTATTCACTGTCCTTGGTAAGGCACTGTAGATCCCTATATATTTGTTTGTACTCATTTTTTTTCAGTTTTTTAAGAATGTGTGGAGAAATTGAGTATTGTTCAGTCGGGAAAGGAGCAACGTACTTACCTTGTGTTGTTGAAAGGCTTACTAAACAAAAAGTTTGGTATTTTTATTAACCCTTTATAGATACAGTGGTCATGTGACAGGGTCATCATCTTATTCCAAAGTTGCATAAAAAGAAAAGAAATCTATCACTATTATTAAAATTAACTTCCATGTTTTCAGACTATTACATTTTGCAGAAATATACTATATTACACATACACAGAGGGTGCAATGGGCAAATCGTTACCAATTTATTTTTTTAAATTTTGTACATGCATGTTGTTTGATTTTGTAGAGTCAATTGGGCACCATCTCTGAGAAAAAGAGCACCATGACGCAATTCCCTCTGCCAGAAATTTGGAAACATCACTGCTTGGCATTTCCATTGAAAGCTCTAATATGAACATTTCAGAGTGTTTGAGTGTCAATCTGAGGGCAATGCAGAGTATTTAGAAAGAGTTGGACGAGTTTAATGGTGATTCTGAAGGTGTTTGGAGTGATCATTAATGATCATGACGTTATACCTCCATTCATCTTCCTACAAAGCCTGAAACTCGACACAGAGGCCTACATCAAGTGCTTTATATGATGTAATCAAGAGGGTGGTTGTTGGAAGACCCTATGTCTGGTAACAGGACTCTGCACCATGCTACACAAGTAGGAGAACCCAGTCATGGCTGTCAGACAATTTCTGCAATCACATCACTCCTTACATCTAGCCACATAACTCCCCAGATTACAACCCCATTGATTATTATGTGTGGGGCGCAATTGAGCGAGAGATCAACAAAACTCCTTGTAGCACCAAAGATAAACTGAAGGCAAGGATTATGGCAGCATTCACAGACTTAAATAAGGAGACAGTCCAAAAGAATTGCAGGAGTTTCCGAAGTTGCCTAGAGACCGTGGTTGAAGCCAGTGGTAATTTTATTGAATAAATTTACTCTTTAGTATTTCAAGATATTTTTGTGTAATTTTGCTAACTATATCCGTTAAAATGAGAGGTCAGTGTTATTTTCATTTTTGCGGAATTTAGACGACAATTTACCCATCGCACCATATGTGCGTGCGTGCGTGTGTGTGTGTGTGTGTAAAAACCTTTCCTTCATTTCTGATTAAGTCCTGAAAGTTCCATTAAAATCTGACAATTATTTGATTTTTGAAGAATTTCAAAATCAAATGTTTTTCACCGCAAAAAGACGCTGAAATTTCCCATACACATTAAGTCCCGCGTTGACGGCAGAAAAACAACTTTTTTGTTTTTATTGTTTTCTAAATGTTTTTCATCATGTACTCTCTTTTTTTAGATACCTACTCCAAAGCAATACAGCAATTAACAAGTCATTTGGCGTGCATAAAAGAAATTCAATAGTTGCGTCCCTTTAATGGCGCGTATTCTGAGCACATGCCGATAAAGGGAAGCAACTATTGTTCTTATAAGCGTCAGTAACAATTCGTCTTTGCTATTCCTCTTAAAATTTTCGACAATTCATATTTTTTATGCTTAAAAAACATCTATGATTGTAATTGAAAGTTTTTTGGTAATTTACTTTTAATTTCTTGAAAAAAAACAAAAAAAACGAGCGATATAATTTCACATCGGAAAAGAGACTCAATGATTCGTAATTCTATTTTTCCACTATTGATTGACCTTTTCTTTTCTTTTTTAATTTTAAAAGCTTTTCGTTAAGTATTTAAAAAGATACCAAAATAAATAAAAAATCACTTTATCTTAGAAAAAAGTTTAAATTTTGAGTATAATAAAGAAAATCAGTTCAGGTTTGATAAGTTTTTCGTACAATTTAAATTTTAAACTGTGGTCCTTACTGAAATGTACGCTATGCCATATGGAAGCATACGAAGAATTTATAGCCGCACAGTTAGGTAAATTTTAATTCACTTTCGGTATATCGTACTTAACACTCAGCATCGCCAGTCTAACTGTCCCATAAATAAAGTAATTTCTTGTTTGATAAATAAAGATCAGTTAAATAAACAGTGAAGCACTGAAGTTAAACACGTTTTGTTGAAATTGAAAATCGTAAGTTTTAATTAATCCATTTCCATAACTTATCTAGACTAAATGGCAAGCAGCCGATGTGGATTATTTAATGCTTCTGCGGCATTAAGTAAACTACAGAGAATACATTTCAAACAAGTCTGTTACTTCGATTTTTACATAATTTTGCGAGTGTGTTTATTTAAAAGAAAATGGAAACAAGCGAAGTGGTTTTAAACGGGTGTCATCAACCAAAATTGGCTAGAACTAACAGAACTTCAGTAATAAAAATGTAAGCCAATGCAGAAAATTTAACAATTCACTACAAAAACTTGAGAAAGTACATTACCAGAAACCACTGAATGGTGTTTAAAAGCAAGAAAGTCTTTATGGAACAGTTCGATAGTAACGAAGACGTTTGGAATAACAATCCTCACAACGTGGGCACTGGGATCCACAATGTAAGAAAGAAATTTTATTTTAACTAACTGAATTTTGAAACAAGGCTTTCTATTAAAAAGAAAAAAAAAGGGGTATTTATAACAAATATGTTTTTTAAAGATACACAATTTGATTCAATAAAAATCCGGATGTATCAAATTCAAATATGATATGTTTTCGTAACGACAAAAAGCGGTCACGAAATCAGGGTTCAGTTTAGCACTCCGTTAGTATCGTGAATTGAACACCACGATGTCTGACTTAGGACACAAAATCAGGGTCCAGTTTGGCACTATACGAATATTGTAAATTAGACCCCCCTATCAAAGCCACTTTGTTTGCTTTTTTTTTTAACTTTTAATTTCTCAAAGATGGAAAGGTTCCCAAAGTAATAAAAGCTATTTTCTAAAAGAGCAGAACAAATTAAATCAGAAAAAGACATTTATATCGAAAAAATATTCATTTTTTAGCTTAACCATAATTTTATTTTTACCGAACAGTACAATGGATAAAAAAAAAAACTAAATATTTTCTCCTATTTTGCAATTTCAATTCACAACGATAAATTAAACAATTTTTATTAAGAATTTTTTCTAATTTCGTTTTAGCATCCTTCGAAGAGGAAACAAGAATCCGAAACCGCTCGTTTTTGTTTTGTTTTTATGAAAAGTATATCTAAGGAGCTCTGTTTTGAAATAGACGTAAGCTAGGCTTCACCCAAACAACTTTCATCTGCGGTTGGAAGAAAGGCGAATTAACAAAAACACAATTACTGATAATAAAAAAATAATGCAATTATATTCTCATCTTACCTCAGGTTGCTGCGGTAAAGATTATGATTTTTTTTTTTTTTTTTTGATGTTTTTTTAAGCTGTGAAGGTTCTGTGAATTAGAAAATCCGTCGCTCCGTATTTGTTTTCTAGTTGCGGCTTAAAAATGTCTTCCACTTGTCAAGTGTGCGTATATCACGTGACCGCCCGCCACGAGCGGAGCAGCGGCAAGTTCGAATCTGACGAACTGTACGTCCGTGTGTTTTTGTGTCTTTATTTTATACAGCGCTTGATAGCTTTAATGACTAAAAATAAAAAGGTACTTGTTTAATTTACTTCATTACTTTGTCATCAGACAACTAATTTCTGGATTTTTACAATTTTTATTTTTACAAACTTAAGGTCAAATATTTATTAATTTCTATAAATTTCAAACGATGCCACCGCACAAATAACTAAATTTTATTTCTTTTTTGGTACATGACAAAACCTAACATTCCCAGTTATCATATATACTGTGATAAAATTCTTTTTCCACATCAAGAGTAAATCCTGTCATTAATCTGTTACAACATGTACCACACCTGGAAGTTCACAGTAAATAATACCTTCAGCATGTGTGCATCACCCCCCCCCCCCAGACCCCAACTACCCACCTTGTCTGCTAGATGCCATTTAGGGTAATACAAGTAAGGGACATAAATCCAATCCTTTTTTGGCTCTTGGATGTAGTAGCAATAATATAGGCGACACTACTTGGGTAAGCTGATTGCTTTATTTCACACAACCATACACCTCTCTCATGCTAGAGCTGAGTACATCAATTATTTTTCCTTATTTTTTGTGCTATCAGTACATGTAAATATAATTTCATCTTGTTAGCTATATGTATAAGAATCCTTCACATGTTGAATTCATTTCTTGCAAAAGTTTTCAACCTCATCAGCAACAAATCACATCTCCTCCTGCTACAAACTGGTAACTAACAGCAAAACCTTATCCCGTACAATTCTGTAGCATCTTTTTGCTATAAGTAGAATCTTTTGACAATGTCAAACTATTTCAATAATTTTCATGACAGAGTTAGTATGATATGAAATATGGGGGGGGGGAATGAAACTGGAGACTCGTCTTTGTTTATCACCCCTAGTAACAGAACAGTCTATATCTTACGTCTACGTACGGAAAACTTCAACCAATAAAAACCGTACTATGCCGATCAACCAATCTCATTGGTTAATGACACAATAATCTGAAAGTTCACGTGCAAAAAACGAAATTTCGCCAAAACTCCGTGAGCCAAATTTCGGACTTTTGTGGAATCGTGAATTCTACCCTTTTGCGCGCGTGCGCGCGGATTGCACCCCTTCCTCTCACGTTCAGCTACATATAGCAGTAAACGCTGACGTGAGGAAGGTTATTGGCTACTTCTGATACCGTCTAGGATCAGAATTTGAAATTTTCCCGCGCGTTTCCTGACGTCACCGACGAATAGCTTTTTCAAGTCAGTTGCGGCCTGATTTTCAAGCTAGCAGGTCAACTCATTTATTCCGTGACCCTAACCCATACGCGGGCCGGAATATCTTATTCTTAACTAACCAAAACTTCAACATGTCGATATCACACTTTACTTTTCCAAGACTTATCCTCGTCTTGATGCGAACAGCATGTTGAACCTTCCTCCGTTTTCAGCTAGAAAATGTACGACACTGTCGTCAATATATTTTTCCAAGACCAACTCCTCGTCTTGATGCGAACAACTTGTTCGAACTTTTCCTCTTTTACTACCTGAGTTCTACGACACCGTCGTCACCATACGTTTTCAAGACCAATTCCTCGTCTTGATGCGAACAACTTTCGAACTTTCCTCTATTCACTATCAGAGTTCTACGACACTGTCGTCAGCACACTTTTCCAAGACTTGTCCTCGTCTTGATGCGAACCACTCAGAATTTTCCTTCACTGAAGAAGATTGATTAACTGTTCATACGCCTTTGAAACTTCTAATCCTTACGAACCAGTTCCAAAAAAAGATAACTTGACACACACACATTATTAAACCTCGCAGTGAGTACCTTTCCTATTTGTGTACGCATACACCTTTCGTACAACAAGACATTTTTTCCAGAACTTTCTTTCTGATGAAACTTTTCCCGCCTTAGCCATCTTGATTTTCTGTTTTGGCGCGGAACTTTAATATTCTATTGGTCTCTACATATTACTAACTGCCTACAGGCCTAAAAAAAAAAAAAACAGACCTAACCTTTTCTGATAGTCTCCACGGTTGAGGCAAGATTACTTGTTAATAAAATAAAATTTCATATATGTTTTCAACCAGACTCGTTTTGTCGTTTCCTCCTGTCTATCTACATTGTATTATTTTTATGCACTTGGTGAATGACCCCTTTTCCTCATTAAGATCACTCATTTAATATTTTTACTTTGTTTGTGGATTCGGTAGTCATAAGTAGTGTATGGCACAAGGCCACCTTTTAATAAACCAGCACTGCATGCTACCGGGCCCGCAACACTTTCAAAACTTATAAAAGAAAACGCCGACTGATCCTGTCGGACAGTCACTCGGCCTTGACTTTTTGTCGTTATTTTTTTGACCGTTGCTGACAGCGCTTTATCGCGCAACTCTTTGTTGTAATTAACCTTTTGCATTTTAGAACTTCATTTTGGTTAAGTTTATTTTATTTTTACATTTTTGCGACTATATTGAAAAAGTTTTTTGATTTTTCTTTCTTCACTCCATTTTATTTTTACCCCCCCCACCTTTAATTTTTGCACTTTTTCATTTTATTCTAGTTTTCCTATTTGATTTCCATTTTTACCCCCTTTAATTTTTTGCTTTTTTTTTATTCCAGTTTTCCTTTTTTGATTTTCATTTTTACCCCTTTAATTTTAGCAGTTTTTTCTTTGTTTCGTTTTTTAATTCTCTTTTCTACCCCCTTTCATTTTTGCTCTTTTTTCTTTTATTCTAGTTTTCCTTTTTAATTTTCATTTCTTTAATTTCTTTTCTAAATCTATCTTCGTTTTCTTTATTCTGTGTTTCGCTTTATTTTTTAATTAATTTTAATTTATTGATTCTTTCCATCCTTTAATTTTTTACGTGTTTTTTGTTTGTAATCGTTGTATTGTCCAATTTATCTGTTTATTTTCTTTTTTTGTTTATTGGTTCGACTCGTTTTTTTTTTTTTAGGGTCGGCCATTTTGATTTTTGTAACTAGCTTCGGCTATTGTCCACGTTTCGTATTTTCTTTTGTTTATTGGTTCGACTCGTTCGGCCATTTTGATTTTTTTGTAATTAACTTCGGCTATTGTCAACGTTTTGGATTTTTTTTTTTTTGTTTATTGACGTCGGCCATTTTGATTTTGTTTAACTAGCTTCGGCTTTTGTCGAAGTTTCATATATTCTTTGTTTTCCGTTTTCATTGTCTAACGTTTTTGTTATTGTTTATTTTCTTTATCGTGTTTTCTTTTATTGTTTCGCCTTTAGGCGATATTTGTCCTTTATTGTTTTTTTCTAATTTTTATTGTATTTTTTTAAATTTGTTATACGTAAGTGAACCGTGTTTTATTTGTTCTTTCTCGTCATGTAATTTTTTTTTGTGTGCATATTTATTTTTTTTGTTCATTGTTGTCTCGCTTTCGGGTGAGCTTGTTTATTTTTTGACTTAATTTATTTATTTAATTATTATTTTTTTTTTTTTTTACTTTTGCCAATAAGGCGAAACTTGTTCAACTATTTCCCACCCAATTTTTCACCCCTCCCTTCCTCTTTGAAAAAATGGATAAGAAGGAAAAAAGTTCCTTCTTTTTTAATAAGAAAAAGCCGAAAATCGCTTTTTTTCCGTCGAACTGTAAGAAAGCATTTATTTAACCCCCAAAAAGACCCACCGGACAAATATAATGTTGATGAATATCCCACTCTACCCACAGTTCCAACAAATGAAGAAATTGTGGAAGTAATCAAAAAAAGCCTCCAAAAATACGGAGGCCGAAAAGAGTAAGTGTTGACCAAGCAAGTGGCAGCTCCTCTGCTAATGCAGAGGCCGGGGGAATCGCCCTCTTGTTGGAAGTCCCCTCCTAAATGCATTATCGATATTGCGGAGTTCTTGGAGCGTGCCAAGGGTTACGCACACCTTGTGGTGAAAGGTGGGCTCTTGCAGGATCCAACAGAACTGAAGAAAACCGAAAAAAGAATAGTGTCAGTTTTTGTCGTCGACAAGCGATCTCGCAAAATTTGTCGTTCGACTAAAGACAGTGTTCAAATCACTGGAGTCCCTGGGGTTTAAGCCCCTCCGAATTGTTAAGGGCAAGGGATTTTTCATGTGGGATGTACTGTTACCCACCGCCGAAGACTGTATAAGAGCCACAACTAGGGATCTTATTACGAAAGATCTGATCCTTCGTACAGAGTACGAGGGCCCGCGAAGGGCTAGAGTAGCGGTATATGAGGTCACTCCTCTAGTTATCGGAGAACACCTGGCGGCTTTCTTGTCCCAATACGGGGAGATTATGGGTGCTTCTTGTGATAGCCTGACCGGGGGATGGAGCTTTGAAATGATGCTCAATCAAAAAGGCTTCGGCTCTATCCCCAACTGTCTTGACGTTGGTGACCTGAAGCTGCCGGCCATCGTGACTGGCCGTAAACCAGTTTCCTGGAAGTGTGGAGTGACTGGTCACCTCTCCCCTTCTGACCGAGTTTTTCAAAAACCGCTACGCCTGTAATGGGCACGCCGGCTACCAGGACCGAAGCGGTTGTACCCCCGGTTGGGTCTTCATCAAAGCCCCCATTCCCCGAAGAACCTTCTTCCACTGCAAGTGTGGTTGAGGAGAGGGAAAATGGGGAATGGCAGGTTGTTGGCAGGGCCAGAGGGAAGCGTCAGACAGCGTGGCCTCAGTCCCCTGAAGCCCCGGGGACTAAAGACACATACAGCCCCACTCCCTCTGGCAACAGTAAGGGTGCTGCCCCGGCCTCTATTCAGACCATTGAATATCTAAAAAAGAAATATGATCCTGGATATAGTAAAACGGAAAAAATTAAGGAATTAAAAAATAAACTGGATCAACAAAGGAAAGGAAAAGCTTGTCCGGGTGCGTGTAAACTTAGATAAGACTAAGGTTAGAATGGCTGGTTACTGGAAATTTAACTGTTCATTATTTGGTGAGCAGGGTTTCCGGGACCAGCTGCTACTAATGATTCAGAGGGAATTGGCGGAGGTGGTTGTGGGGATCGCCTAGTGGGATAAATTAAAATCCAAAATTAGAACGTTTGCTGCCGATTTTAGTCGTCGACTCAATCTAGATAGAATAGCGGCGCAAACGGTTTTAGAAGAAAAAGTGGATCGGGCCGTGAAATCCCGTGTTAGTGGGGAAATAGCCTTAGCTAAGGCAGAGTTGTCCTCCTTGCTTATCAAGAAAGATCAAGCTTTGGTAGTTAGGGCTAGGCTAAAAAGAATGTCTTCTGAGGCGACGAACATGGCCGCTGAACTGCGTGCAGAGGAGAATCAGAACGCGTCTAGGCGACATATAGCGTGCGTCACATTGCCGGATAAGCGGACCGTCACTACAAACGCGGGCATATGCGAGGCCTTTCGAGATTACTTCCAGGATCTTTTCACCAGAGAGCCCGGTCTGAGCTCTGCTCAGTTCAACGCCTATTTAGCTGACTTTCCCTGCCTTGAGGCAGCTGAAGCGGCTAGGTGCGAGGGTCCCATTACAGAGACGGAAACCTGGTAAGCGCTGAAGCAGGTTGGCCTAGATAAATCTCCGGGACTAGATAGTCTTCTCTACGAAGTTTACTTGAGGCAGTTGCCCGTTTTTGTTCCTTTGCTGGAACTGATTTTCAACCACTGGATGAAGCAGGGGTCTATACCTCAACGCTTCACCAGGGGTGTGATCAAGTTGCTGCATAAGGACAAGAACGGTGGGGATGGGTTTGGGAATTTTCGCCCTTTAACCATGTTAAACACTGAGTTAAAGATTTTGGCGAAGATCTTAGCCAACCGTTTGCAGCTTGTCCTGTCTAGTCTGATTGGCCCCGAACAGACTTGTGCTGTGAAGGGCAGGACTATTCAGGATAACCTTCATATGGTATGCCTGATCTTAGAACAAGTCGACAGTGAAGCCGCGCTGATCAATTTAGATCAGTCCAAGGCCTTCGATAGGGTTGACCATCGGTTTCTCCAGGCTGTTCTTTCGGCGGCCGGTTTCGGAGCCGACTTTCGCTCCTGGATCCGACTTTTGTATGTGACCCCCGGTCCGCTGGTGGAGGTGAATGGGGCAAGATCGAAACCTTTCGTATTGTCTCGCTCCATTCGTCAAGGTTGTCTGCTTTCGCCTTTGCTTTACGTTCCTGCGTTGGAACTATTCCTTCGCAAGTTAAAGGTGAATCCGGTCCTGCGCGGAATTTCCCTGCCTGGGGCTACCACCTCAGCCAGGTATTCTGCCTATGGTGACGACGTTTCGGTTCTTGTGTCGAGCAGAGCCGAGATTGACGAAGTCAGCAAAGAGATCAGTGGCTATGAGATGGTGACGGGCCAAGATAAACCGCGATAAGTCTGTTGGCTTGCGGTTGGGTGCGTGGAAGGGAGTTTCTCTTCCCGGACCTTTCCTCTGGACAGATGGGCCGATCAAGATTCTCGGCGTCTGGTTCGGTCCTGATCTCCAGTTGGAAATGAATTGGTCGGAGGTGCAAGGGAAGGCTGAAATCGCGGTTAATCTGTGGTCTCGGAGGAGACTTACCCTGGAGGGCGGAAGTATGTTTCACACATCTATCCGATACTCCTGTACCGACTCTGTTCTTCCACTCCCGTATGCCAGACTAATTTTATTAGTACGGACCTTGTTCTCTTTCTTGTGGAGAGACAAGGCCCCTATGATATCTCGCGAGATCTGTTGCCTTCATCCCTCTGAGGGCGGTCTGAGTATGCCTAGCATTGTGATTCGTCCAGCCGAGTGCTCCTTCTACAGCGAATGTCGTCGTGCTCTGAAACTCCTCTTTCGGGCTTTGGATGGCCTCTCCAACGCCCAGGCGTTGTCTCGCAAGGCATTGTATCAATTGTTAGTTAGTGGGGCCGTTCAAGATGATCTAATTGGCGAGCTCGGTCTTACGAAGCAGGAGGCTCGCTCGATATGGCCTTGGGCGCCTGGGTTGAAATGCTTCAATAATGATCAGGTATCACTCACCTGGCTGGTGATTCGTGGGGCCCTCTGGGTCGGCAAAAGACTTTGTTCAGCAGGCTTGGAGAAATATCAAAACTGTCGTCACTGTACGGGGGAAGTCGTGACCATTGGTCACGCCTTCTTTCAGTGCAGGGCGGTAGTGCCGTTGTGCAGGTTTGTTGAAGAACTATGGTTCGCATGCTGCAGGGAAAGTTTTTTGTCCTTGAAGCCAGTTCTGTTTGTAGCAATGTGGTGCCGCGGATGACGAAGGCTGAACACTGTGTTCTGTTGCTTTCTAGGGGTTATGAGAGTCGTGATTTGGACGACGCGTCAGAAGGAATTCTATGAGGGCGAGAAGTTCACTTCTTCCCAACTGATCTTGTTCTTTACGCATCAGCTTAAAGTCAAGATTAGGATGGAAAGGTGGCGGCTCACCTCATCAGAATTTGGCAAAAGGTGGGTGAATCTTGCGCGTATGTGTCGAGTAAAAGGGGCTGACCTTGAGTGGCATTTTGATGCCGGTTAGACATTAGGATATTGCTTTCCTGGGTCGAACTTGGGCAACCCATCCCTGTTTTTTTTTTTTTAGGCTAGAGTAGGTTTTGGTTGTGATTTTTTAGTTTTCTCTTCTTTTTCTGTAAACTTAGCTATGGTGTGATTGCTCATTGCCCCCCCCCCTTTTTCTGTCCCCTTTTCCTTACGTTTAGTTTAACTCCCCATCCCATTCCTCGTTAGGTGGTCAGTGTCTTCAGTTCTCTGGTGGATGCGGGACGCCTTTCGTTTTAAGGGTGTGTTTTTTCGTATTTGTTGTTGTGTCTGAATCAGTGCGTGTTTGGGAGGGATGAATGTTTTCCTATATTTTTTTTTTAAAGTCCCGTGTCAATTTCGTCCAGTTAATTTATTTTACTGCCACGTTTAGGGTTTGTGGGTTTTTTTTATTACTAACATGGTTTTGTTTAGTTTCATGTAAATAATTTTAAGTCATATTGTATATATTCATTGGGGTTCTTTTACTTGTTATATTTTATTCCCCCCCAAGACATTATTTGTACATATGGGGTTAATTAGGATTCTCATTGAGACAATGAGGTATTTTGGTGGATGTAGTAAGAAAGGTAATTATGAATGTGGTGTTTTGGTGTTAGGATTATTGTTTTGTATGTTTGGCTCAGTGGTTGTGGCTAGCTAAGTTTAAAATTAAGACAAGTGATGACCGTCCTTTACCCCACCCACTTTTTTGGCCTTGTGCCACATTTGCTGTACTTACAGTAATAAATATCGTCAGAGACAAACACCCACAGAGAAATTGCCAACATACTCCACGTCACTCGAAATCACGATTTTACTGCGCAAAGGTACATCAACGCTGACTCACTTGCAATTTAAACTCAACCAACTCTGTGGACATCGAATCACAAACCTTGCTTATCCAAAGTGAATTATATTCACTACCTCTTAAGTGAAAATCAACGTGCAAACGATTTAAAAAAATAAGTCAAAGGTAGATCACTCCGTAAGAACTACTATCAAAAAGAGACTTAATATTGACAATTTTAATTATCAACACAAATCTAAAATGACTGTAAATGAACAAACGAATACTAAGAGAGACATACTGAAACATAAAATATCACACACACTTTGCCATAATGACATATACCAAATATCCTACTTGTATATTGTTTTGAATTGTATATAAATGTTTTATTGGTTTCAAAATTGAATATGTCTTGTTCTTAATCGTATTTGAAATGCGTTTATTTATTTGTTTGTGGATGCAGAAAGTCACGCAACCTACACAAATTCCTTCTGATTCTCTCAAGTATAATTAATAAACTCTGCACATCCCCAACAAAGCCATCTCTTGTGACAACAGCACATTCTGATATAGTAGATTTCTATTTGGACCACAATAGTTAATAAGAACCAAATATTCTAATATATGTTTGTTTGTTTGTGTTTTACAGCCTATCTTATTTAAAGCCAGAAAATATTTTTGGATTGTAAAAATCTTTTGGAAATAAGAATTTATTCATACAACACTAATTAACCCATAACTGGGGGAGAAGATGTGAATTCATTACTTTTCCTAAGGATATTTGTGCATAACTGAATATAATGAACACAATTGGAATTGGAACTTGTCTTTCTAATTTCCATTTCCAATGCCGTTATCCAAGACAACACTGGCATATCCAAGCTTATAGTACCTGGTATTTCCCAAGTGGTCACCCATCTAGAAACTGACCAGATTTGATGTTGCTTAACTTTGGTAATTGTATGAGAACCATATTTCAACATGATATGGCTGTAAGCACAGTGTTGTATTATAAAGGTATAGATTTTACAAACCAGTGATAGTAACTTGGGCGTTTATATTATGGAAGTAATAGATTAGTCAAACTAACCAGATTCAGAACAAAAGCACACTGTAGTGATTACTACTATGTTTGCCACGCCTACATTTTTCTCAACTGTAATTGGTCAAATAATAAATACTAAATATCACAGGACAATTTACTGATCGCATTCACCACACTGAATTTTTCCTACCGTTAATTCACAAACATGCTTTTGTTATAAAATCACCGATTGGTTAATTTTTCATCCAATCAGATATTTTTTGTGTTCTTTCAAAATTTATCCTGTGTTCGTGCTGGGAGCCTACCGGTAATAATATAAGTCCGGATTCATTCCCAAATTAAACAGTAGAGTTGAAAACAGTTGAAGACAGCAGAACTCAACTACTCACACGTGTCTACACAGATTATTCATTCTACGCACACACGACTTGAATATCATTCCCCATCAGTTCTTTGTGAACAAGCCAAATTGCAACAGCTCTGTTAGTTATACAAAATATACAATTGAACTTACTGAATGATCTTCTGAATACACATTCTATTTTAACACAGAACTCTGAACATTATATTCAGAAAACTTGCTTATTTAAATATCACCATATTCAACTAACAGATAAAGGGAAACTACTTTTTTCACACATTACAAAAATTACCTTGTATTTGTTGTTTTTAATATATATTTTATCGTTGAAACACAAATCGATTTTCCATTGTTTTTCCTTGATTTAAAAAATGTATAAATGTTAAATGCTCTTCAACACACAGCCACATTAATCTTTTCAACAAATCACCATTTACATTGGTAACCCAACGTTTAAGAAAAATAGCATTTACAACACAAAATGCTAAAAGAAGAAATTTTTAGTTTTAAGCTGGAGCGCAGCGAACACAGTTGAAAGATTTAGAAAACACATGCAAGGTTGACTAACAATAGATTATATCAGTGTTATTATTAAGAACAAATATATATAGGTAAGATTTTAACAATATTGGTTGGAGAAATTGTCATTTGGCAAAGCTCTAAGATTAAAGTTTGTGATGAAACATTAAAACCAAACTTAGAATTACATGGTAATGGTGAAATTTCATGCAAGAAAACATTTGGCATCCATTGACCAAGTAGTTAAAATCTATAAGATATTTTTCTTAAAAAGATTTAAAAAAAAACAAAAAAAAACTTGTCTACTAAGTAGTATTGCACTCAGTACTGTTATAAGTTTCCTTTCTAATCTTTTGCTTAAGGATGTGTAGAAAGTCAGTATCGTAATTATAATATTATTTTCCCTTCCACTGACATGTGCTACTCATTTTTGTTGGTAAAAATCAAAGAGTGCAAATACTCTTTGTCCTTCAGCCCTTCTGAGGCTATAGAGACAGAGGAAAAAAAAAAAGGGGGGGGGAAGTGGTAGTAAATCTCTATCTTGTGGGTAGAGAAAAAACAAGATAAAGAAAAAGTTTTTGAGAAACAAAGAGAAAAGATTGACAGGTAGAAAATGTAGTAGATAAAAGAGGTTAAAAAAAAAAAAAGAATGAAAGGGGATGAATTCATAAGAGAAAAAAAGGATGGAAACGAAACAAGGAGAAAATTAAAAAAAAAGATGACGAGGAAGAAAAAGACATTACCAGGAAAATTAAAAAGCAAAAGAAAAAAAAGTTTGTCATAATGTAACAGACTGAAAGGCAAAAAAATTTTTGGATAAAAGAGAACAGAAAGAGAAATGAGACTGGAATGAATTAAAACAAGGAAAAGAAATGAAAGAAGAAATTGAAAATAAGGAACAAGAGAAGCTAGAGGGGAGAGAGAGGGGGGGAACACGAGAAACTAGAGGAGGAGAGAGAGAATATGAAAAGCTAGGGGTGAGAGAGACCATGAGAAGTTAGAGGCAAGAGACAAAATGGTAAAAGATAGAGGAGAAAGAAAGAGAGAATGCAAGACCAACTGAAACCTGCAATTCATCACAAACAATGAGGACTGCTGTCCGAAGGGGTGCTACTGCTCCACAATGCATTGCCAAACAGCAATGGTAGAGACTATGCAACAGCTTGGATTTGAATTGTTTCTGCATCCCCCTTACACTTGGTGGATCTGGCACCATCCAATTACCATATCTTTTTGGCTCCTGAAAGTTGCAGGTTCAGCTCAGATGATGAAACCTAGCAAACAGTGCAGATGTGGCTTTTGTGAAAAATGTATAATTATATATATATATATATACATACATACACACACAGAGAGGGTGTCCATAAAGTTCATGTGCACTTTTCATGATTATTTCTATCGCAAATACAAATAAAGTTATAAATTTTTTAAAGTGCACACGAACTTTATGGACACACATATATATATATATATATATATATATATATATATATATATATATATATATATATATATATATATATATAACTAGCAGCATGGCCCGCTTGATTCAAAAATCGTACAACTCATACAGCAATCGCTATCACTTGACTTAAAATATTTTTGCCCTTCCTTGCTTTTAAAGGAGTGCCCTTTGCCGTGCTGATGTTGCTAAATGCCTTACTTCTTGCCCATTCCACACTGCAAATTTTTTCTAAGCTCTATACTAAACATCAAATCTGATACGAAAAAAGAACTAAAGAAAATGAACTCAAAACAATCAGCTTTAAAAAAAAAAGGACTCATAACTGGAAAAACTGAATGAAAAAAGAATGTTAACAACAAATACTTTTTCAAACCGACTCAATTCTGCGGAATCAGAATCAACGTTGAGTTTAAGCAAGCGAATGAACCAATTGAAGTGCCATGCAGATTTAAGTTTTTCCCACTTGTGACGAATGCAGTTATCGATTTTTTTGCATGCTAGTTAACATTCATGTCAGTCAGCTGTTGGCTCTCATGCTAGCCAATAGAATCTTCCTGCCTATTCATGGCAGCCAGCTATAGGCTCTCACTCTAGCCAGTCGAAAATGGCCGCAAACTACATGAAAACTGCCGTAGAAGCACGAAAAAAAATCAATTATTTCTACCATCGATGGGAGTTGGGAAATGCAAAGTTGGTCTTGGCCTTCCCACTAACTTGGAGCATGTGCATGTAAATTTTGGTGCAAATCTGTCAAAAATTGCAGCCGTGCATTCGTTACACACACAACCTGCCTTTTATAGATAGAGATCCTCTTTCAAGTTTTCCAAACTGAATCCATCATAAAAACTTAGTATGTGGAATTAGTAAACGCTTCAAATACTTTGGTGTATGGATCATTATAACAATTTACACTATTTACATTGTCATATTCACAAAATTCCAGCCATTGCCTGCTCTGGCCTTCTTCAGGTGATGATTGCTCTAGTTCCACGTGCCATGCCTTTTCTGAATGTTTCAGTTAATTCCCTTTAGTAACTTAACTCTTCAAGTTTTAGTTCAACTCTATTGTGGCCAAGTATTGAGCCCACAACAGTTATAACATGTTTAGCATAGAGAAATAAGGAAATCAAACACGAAATGTGCTGTCCTAGAGATAGTTTCACACAACACCATAAATTGCTACAAAACCAAAACATTAAGTTAAAAGCTCAATTCAGGATTTTAAATAGCTTTGTCAGATCAAGACTTTCATATGGCTGTTATGTATCTATGCTGCCAAACTTGTTCAGAAATATTTAAAGTGTCATCTGTATACAACCTCTTTCTCAGATCAACATTTAAAAATGGCTTCAAGCAAATGAAGCAGGTAGAACTTAGTGAGGACCATCCTTCTTCGAACTTCAATGTCTAGTGCTACAGAACCATAAAAAATAACAGAAAACACATCACTCGAGGACTTGTGATAACTAAAATGGATAGCACATGTGACTTGAAGATAAAATAGACATAATGAAGATATTGACGTTGCACAAAAAGTTAGAAACCAAGTCCTCATCAATTAATGCTGAATGTTTCCTTATAAGGAAACGGATAATATTATCATTACAGTATAGCAGAACCGTTGTTAAAATTTTGTAATTTTTTTTTTTTTTTATTGATATGTATAGTTGAATGTCCTCTTTTCAGAATCTGCAGAGATTTTTAGGAATTGCACCCAAGATGATTACAATTACAGAATGGAATGTGACACAAGGCCAAATTTAAGGAGTCCCAAACATGTATAAGACGAGGGACAAAAATGCTCAAGTCCCCCTCCCTTGCAACTTTTTTTTTTTTTTTTGGCATCAAGCAATCTAAATCAGTTGAGGGATCACATAATAATACAGCCATACTGGCTGATAAATCATTCAGAGCTGTAAAAAGCTTCCTCTTTGACATATAATGGTATTTTTGGTGTAGAGTCATAACAGAACTATGTAAAAAGTTCACTGAAATATTACATCATGCTCAGGTTCAACATGGCTGCAAAGTGCAGTGGGGGATAATTTTGCTCTCCAATCATCTTTATATCTTAAAACGAAAGTGAGTGATAAATATTTACGAAATATATACATACACACAGACGGAGTATCTGCATGTGTCGACACGTGTGCATTTGTATACATGTGTGTGTCACAAGGTGGGAGAGAGAGAGAGAGAGCGTATGAGAGGGACCTGATATCTACAGACAGGGTTCTTATATAACGGGCATGGCTTTAAACTTCTTTGAGTATCATTGACACTATCAATGGCCCCCTTTGTAATATGTAGACAGAACGAAACCAGTTATTTAACGGAATCTTTTTCCTCAAGTTAAAAAAAATATCACACAAAACAGTCTAACTGATATGATTATACATGCCATATTTAAGAGCAGCCTTATCGAAAGGTTTTTAGTCGTCATTATTTTTTTTAAATATAAATAAATTGTCCACTAATAATGACAGAAGAAACACCTACTCACCTTCCCATATATATATATATATATATATATTTTGGAAAGAAGGAAAAGAGAAGAATGAAAAAAGGAAAAAAGAAAAAAAGAAAGGAAAAAAGAAAAAAAGAAAGGAAAAAAGAAAAAAAGAAAGGAAAAAAGAAAAAGAAAGAAATAGTGAACAAGCAATGGGACAAAATCATACCTGAACAATGTAATAAATTCGTCCTCTCGTTGTAGATATACAAAAGTGATTAAAAGCCATGTCCAGTACACACCTTAAACATGTTTACATGAGTATTTTGTAAAGAATTAATGAATTTATTTTAATCTAACATTATGGGGGTGTCAATTTCAAATAAAAAGTGTTCACTATAATAAAGTTTATGTTCTATAATTTTCATTATCTTTGTTTCTTTTTTTTTTATGTAGAACAAAATTTTTAAGAATAATTATTTTATGTTTTATCATGAATGAATCTGTAGAATTACAAATTTCTGATTTTTAAGCTTTCATTCTTTAATACTACTATACATTCAAAAATTAGAAAACTTTGGCACTATTACACTTTTGCATCTCCCACCCCCCAAAAAGTAAAACAACCAGATAAATTTATAAAATGAAAAGAAACTTATTTTTAAAACAGTTTTTTTTTTTAAGTTTAACTTCATAAAATTAATTTAAAATAACAAATTGGACTGTTGCAATTATTAATAATTGAATTTAATTTACAAACATTAGCAATAGTTTTAAAAAGCTTCTGCAAATGTGTTTGTGCTGTCAAAAGTTTCTAAAAAGAAAGTCAGAAAGATAAAGAAATGAAATGTGTCATTTAAAATTAAAATCCACAAATTATGAAACAAATATTAAGAAAAAAAAAAAAAAAAAAAAAAGAAAGCTATTGGTAAAAAAAAAAAAAAAAAAAAAAAAACTGAAGGCAAAAACATTGTGTGGTTGCTAGTGTCATTGGGGGGAGGGGGTGAAAGTGTAATGGCACCAAAACTTTTATTGTATCAATGCCTACTTAAAAAAAAAAAAAAAAAAAATATTTCATGTAGGAAGTCAATTTTATGATCTTTGGAACATTTATGTTAATGAAGGAATGAAATGAAAAACATTAAAAACATTACTTTCTCTCAGACAGACTCAAACAAATGAAGTTGTTATAATTGTGAAACAGTATATCAAAAATCATATATTCCCCAAAATACTAATTCAAATAAAAATAGCTGGTAGAACCAGCTTAAGAAAATAAAATAATAATAATTAAAAAAAAAAAGAACTTGAAAAAGAGATTTCATTTACACAATTCAGAAAATAAAATAAAATTTTTAAAATTCCATGTGAAAAAAAAATAGTTTAATTATCATAATTACAATATAGATTTATTTTTATAGGCAGGAATTTAAGGATCTCTTAACTCTGGACAATTTCCTGATGAAGTTCTGTAGCTGTGGTTGTAATGTTCTGGATGTCTGCTGTGTGTACTTCTAATGGTGTTTCTCCAGATGCAATTTGTACCCCATCTTGTGTCGTCACATACTGAATCACAAACTGATTGCCTGCAAGGTCCTGGTTGCCTTCAGCAACTAGTACCTCCTGTCCTTCCTCTTGTACAATGATTGTTTCAGGGTTTACAGTAACCATCTGACCACTGTCTGATTGCACAGTTATTTGCTGTTGGCCAAATGCTCCCTTTGAAAAAAAATAAATAAATAAAATAAAATAAATAAAAAGATAATAATATGAAGTTTACTCAGAAAAATCTGAATACATGAAAGAAAATTAATGTATTTGATTTAGTTATTATTTCATTGTTTCTACACATCTTCAAATTAATATAAATAAAACAAACTCTTTTATGAATGCTTTGATAACTTTCAAGAACATTTCTATTCAATAGAAGATGTTTAAAAATATTTTTTTTCTCAATTTACTATATTAGGCTTTGCTAATCACAAATGGAGATATGGTGAAGTAATGGATAGCGGCTCAGATTGAAGAATCGGAGAGCCAAGTTCAAATTCCAGTCAAATCCATTACATTCTAAGTGTGAATACCCTTGGGAAAGGTATGAATCCTCTTCTCCCCCCAGCTATGGTTCAAATATGAGGACAGACCAGGTTCTATAGCCTTGGATGGCAACTGGTCTAGGAGAAGGACAACTCTTAATTCAAAACCTGATCCTCCAGATTGGGGGGTTGTTCAGTTGGCTTACAACCCACTCACTTAAAAAAAAAAAAAATAAATAAATAAATAAACTGGTTTGTTATAGAAACCGCAACAATATCTTGCGGCCCTGTGTTCCTCAAGGAATTTAGAAGCATGATATATCTCACCAAATAACTTTTAAAAATGATAATTTATTGTTTATTTATTAATATAACAATTGTAATATACACAGTTTATGTAACTTGTTTAGTTCAACTGTTCACAGTTCTGCCATGATGTCCTAATAAAGACAATTTTAATGTATTAGAAGGAAAATCAAGGTCAGTGGGTAAGCCAACAATATTTAACATGATCCACAGGGTGATACTGGAAATAGAAAGAAATTAGCAGCCATCTTTTCTTTCTCACTTGGCTTCTTTGCTAAAGATAATTTATATTGTAATATCTCAGAGAAATATCATTTTTATTTTATTTTTATATGTTAAGTTAAACTTAGTACAGGGAGAAATAACAAGTAGGAAGATTATCGACTTATTCTTCCAAATCAGATCACTTGGAAAATCATCATTCAAAATTCTGGGTTTTATTTACATTTCAACACAGAGTCCTGGTTGAAGTGGACTATATATATATATATATATATATATATTTTGAGAAATTTTGTTAGAAAAACATGTGCCCTCCAGCAGTATTTGAACCTGTGTCCCCTAGGGGAAAACCATGATTAGATCTGATATGATGCAGGTTCAAAACCTGCCAGAGGTCGCATATTTTTCTAATAAGATTTCCCAAATTTTCAAGTCAGTAGATTAAAATAAATAAATAAATAAAAATAGAGCATCTACTCATGGGCATCATTAAAAATAATATCAAAATATATAATTTTCTAAAGAAGTGATGGCTTTTTTATATTTATTAATCAAAGAGATTTTTATCACTTTAAATGTTATTTTAGTGAATATTAACATTTGAGTAGATGCTCCATTTATTTATTGAATGATATATTTAACAATTTTCTAATCTGCATACCTCTGTATCAAATCCTGCTGGAGAGTGCATATTATCTTTAATAAGATTTTTCAAATGTCCAGGCTGGTAGACAAAAATAAACAAACTTTTTAAATTTTATTTATTAAACAGAACGTCTAATTAAATACGAGTGTCCATGAAAAGTACCATTTAAAGTGATAAAAAACTGTCTGATTAATAAAAAAAAAATCCATTACTTCTTGAGAAAATTACTTTGTTTACATTTGGATACAAAACTGAGCAGATATGATAATTCTGAATAATCTATGACAAGGATTTCACTTAAAAGGTATTTAACGGTTCAGACTTAGCTTGATCAGCAAAGCTTCTCTGAAACGCAAATCAGATCTAACAATTATTTCCCTCTGCCCAGAGAGATGGAAGTTCAAATCTAGCCAGAGAGTGCATATTTTTCCTTAATAACATTTCTTGAATATTCAGGTAGAACCAAAGTTGACTGGAAAGCAAGAGGCCAGAAGAGAGTTCTACAAGTGAAAAGTGTGAGAGAAGAAACTGTTAGCATAGAATTCACAGTTACATCTAGCCAACTCAACTGTAAAATTGAGACCTAGCTGCCAATATACACAACTACCTAATCCATCAAGTGGCCCACAATCCTTTTTAGTTCTTATATGATTTAATAGATTGACACTGCTCTTTTTTATTTTCAATTTTAAAGAAGATTAAAAAAATAAAGGTATTGATAACAAGTTATTTTCCAATACTTCAGTTATTTATTTAGGAGAAAATAAATTCATATAACAAATACATTAAAATCATTTTATGCTATAAATTACAAAATTTGTAATTCATTTTCTTTATCTGCAAAAAGATTTATAAAGAAAACCAAAATGATGTTATATGTTGATTTTACTCAAATATAAAAAATTGATTAGAGAAAAAAAAATAAAGAAAACTGAGCTCCTCTTGTGTTCATGATGTTGTTATCTCAATATTCTCACCAATTCATTCTTCAACCTCCAGCAAATGTATAATCCTTGAGCAAAGAAAAATAAACTTATTTCTTTAAAAATATTAGCAGAGACAAATAGGTGCTCATATACATCCAGTAACGCAAGTTACATAGACAAAACTATATTGTTACCCATCTACTAAGGTGATTCCCTATGAAGGGGAGTTCACCAACATTTTTAACAAAAACAAAAAAAAAAAAAAAAAAAAAAAAAAAAATGCATTGTGCTAAAATCTATACTAGTTGATATACACTGCCACACTTAACTTACTCTCCAGCAGTGTTTATTGCCTGAAAGAACATCAACAACACAAAAAATAAGTTCAATTGTCCAAACAAAATTTAGAATGTTAATATCACCACTCAAAGTTATAGAGAATAAATTATGACTTTGATAATATAAACTGTTCAGAAATTTTGTAAAATGAAAAACCTACACCAATGCCAACAGAACAATGGTTTGGTTTGTTTTAAGGCATATCAATCTCAATGGGTTATTTCATACCAACAAGACTTACATTGCTGGTAATATTTTTTTTTTTTTTAAAAATGTATTGTTGGTACTTAAACCTATTTTTCTACTTTCATAGTGTTTTGACCTTTTTTGAAAGTGAACTATTTGCCCATAGATTTTTGCTACCACCCAGGGCTAGAGTGGGCCTGGGAGCACTAGCAATTAAGAGGTGGTTCCACGCTCTTCAAAACTTCCTGATTAGAGGCCTTGCTGTTGGATGTAGTTTATCGTCTTACCAGGACCAACAGAACAATGGATGAAGAGATCAATACAATTTAGACAAGAGTGTTCTTCACCTTTGTCGATATAGTTGTTGTGGAAGAAAATAGAAGAAAAGAAAAAAGAAAGAAAGAAAGAATACTGTCTTACTTACCTAGAGAAAGAAGAATAGAAAAATGTTAACTGAACAATGCTAGATTAAATACTTTTCCCTAATGGAAAGAGGCAATATAAATTGTGGGTAAGCAAGCAACAGAATAAAAAGCCAGAAGCATGGAGGGAGGCACTTTCTTTTGAATGTTCTGTTACATTGATAAGGCGTATTTTTAGCCAGTTTATGAAACTGGCCAGAGGCAAGTGGGAGAAGAGGAGAGAGTTATAATTGGGCAACTTGACAGATTTAACAAAAGGGTTGAGCAACAGCACCAAGGGTGAATTTGATTCTTCCATTCTAGAACCAAGACTACTTAAACAATAATCAAGCAAGGTCACAAGAAAGAAAAAAGAAAAAGGATATGAAAACTCACTTACCTGTTGAGACATATCTATAATATGTTGTAAAATATTCACAGCTGAAGCAGTTTTCTCATCAAGTTCTTGAGGTACTAGAATTTAAAGACAATTGTTTTTATTTTTTTTTTTTTTCGAAACATCTTTACAAAACAAAATTTTAATACTCCTCATTTTTGTAACATCATTTTCCTTTTTAGAATCCTCAACACTAGACTAATTATTACATGACTGCACACAATAAAAGTTACAAGTTTAAGAGCTTTTCAAAAACCATATGCAAAATTCATGGTTTTTGCCACTAATTGATCGGGCTGTCTGCATGTAAACGTTATTGTGATAAATCTGATTAGCCTGAACCAAACAAACATTAAACAGAATCTGTTATAACAATGGAGATTTCACAGATAATTACCAAATGCATGGAAACATTTGATCCGATAGTGGTCATGAAAAGGTGTGTTGATAGTGTAAAGTGGAATTAACAAGAGGAGTTCCAAATCTGGCCTAATCTATTGCATTCACTGTTGAACTAATGCCCTTGAGAAAGGGCATAAATCCATCTCTTCTCCCCCCAATTATGGGTTAAATACCAAGGTAGACTAAGTTCTTTAGCCTTTGATTGGCAGCCAGTCTAGAAGAAGGACTATCATGAAGGCCACAGGAAACTATTCCACTTTCTTTTCTAAGAAAGTTTGGCAAGTGACAGAAAATAAAGAAAAGGAATTCTACATGATTGTCTACATCTTAAAAGGAACAATGCTTCTCATTTGATGTGTCCAAATGATTTTTAAGTAGAACCCATAAAGCTGAGAGAAAAGAGAAAATAGTTTGAAAGAGTAAAATGCATTATTGTGTCCAGACCAAACATCTTTTTTCTCTTTAGGTACAACAAGGAAAGAAAACTATTGTTAATTATAACCAAAGCCACAGAATGTTAAAAAAAAAAAAAAAAAAACATTATCATTACTAGAATTATATTTGAATTGGCTTTCTTAGCTAAACTATTTATTTCACATTAATATGATATTGACACTTTTTAGTTTTAAATATTACAAACCTTCTAATTGTAAAGAAGTTATTGTGTCAATTAATAAAAACACAAAACTTAATCTCATATTTAATATTAAATTCTATTCAACTCTGTACTTTGTCAGCTATTGTTAGTCAGCATGTGAGTGGCCCTGGGTCCCTCATCCGAAACATGGATCATACATTCTCATCTGCAATGTTTGAGTGAGATTGTCTTTCTCCACTCTGGGGTGGGTATTTATATATCTGTGATACTGATGTTCCCCAACATATTAATTCAAGGTGCAAATCACACAGGTATCCACGACAGCAATCAGACGGTCATCTGTCAGGTCAACCCTGCACCTGTTTCTCTGAAGAACACAGAGTGCAAAGTCTACTCTAGCATGATCTGGAATGAAATACATGCAACATAAGGAAAATTAAACATCATTAATAAATGGATAATATTTTGTCAAAATACCTGTATTGGCTTCTTCTGTATATACGGGAGGATCTTCACTCACTTGGAAAACCTGGGAAAGAGAAAAAAAAACAAAAAACAATTATTTGATACATTCAATCTAAATCATTTTAAAATATGGACTTAGTTTTGTTAAAAATTTTTAAAGGACAGAAAAATACTATTATTAATCCAATTTTAATGAACTGTAACTACTAAAATTATTATAATCATAAGTATTTTACTAGTTATTATTAAACCATTTACAATATTATATTCAAGCAACTGTAAGCTTCAATTGAATAAAACATGCTATATATCACTTGTGCTTAATTAAATTATTTATTAATCAATCATTGGGTGAGGCCTTTAACCATCTCAGCTGGGGAGTGAAGTGGCACACTTCATGGAACCATAATTTACTTGTACCTATGTATGGTGTGTGTCATGCTTAGTATCACAGATATTGAGAGGAATAAAGAAAGAGAGATGGATATAAAGAGTAAAACAAAGACAAAAAGTGGGATTGGAGCAGGGGGTCACCTTAGGTAAAAGTAGTTGAAATAAGGGGTTAAATCATTCTGTGACCTAATGATCAGTTGAGGACAAATTCATCTCAGAACAACTGAATATGACCTTTTGAGATTAAAATCTAACCATTTTTTTATTTTTAATCTTTGTGAATTTGTTGCAGACTGATGAAACCAAGAATGTGTTGAGCATCCAAGAGAGAAACAGAGTGAGAAAGAGCGTGGGACAAAATATGACAGAGAGAGAGAGAGCAACAGAGAGACAAAAAGAGGGAGAGAGTGTGACAGAGAGACAAAAAGAGGGAGAGAGCAACAAAAAAAAGAGAGAGAGACAAAAAAGAGAGAGAGACAAAAAGCGGGAAAGAGAGGGACAGAGCGACAAAAAGCGGGAAAGAGAGGGACAGAGCGACAAAAAGCGGGAAAGAGAGGGACAGAGAGACGAGACAGACAAGAAAGAGAGAGTGTGAGAGGACAAGAAAGAGAGAGTGTGAGAGGACAAGAAAGAGAGAGTGTGAGAGGACAAGAAAGAGAGAGTGTGAGAGGACAAGAAAGAGAGAGTGTGAGAGGACAAGAAAGAGAGAGCGTGAGAGAGGGACAGACAAAAAAGAGAGTAAGGCAAAAAGAGTGATACAGAGAGGGATTATTGCTGTCATCTTAAATAAAAGCAGTTATTTGTAGTGAGGGATTAAATCATGTTTTATGCCCAAATAATTTGTTGGACATTTCACTAAATTTAAGAGAGACTATGTTACTTTTCTTATAACTGTGAGTGGTCATGGGCTGCAGCATTAAAAAATTATTAGTAAATTCTTGTAATTTATATGGATCCTGCTAGTAATATATAAATTCAAGTACTCTTGAAGATCACCTTTGTCAGTTATGACAGTGGCTACTAATAAATAATATAGCCAATATAGGATCTTCATCTAGATCAGGTGTTAAATATGAATGTATATCAAGCAGCACAAATATTCTAACACTGACAAAATAATTACCAAAAAAAAAAAAAAAAAAATTTTTTTCTTATTCAAATATTTTTTTAAAATTTGTCAAAGAAAATAAAAAGGTAATATTCTTACCTACATGAGTGGAAAAAAAGAGGTTCTGGTGAAATAATCATTTAAGTGAGAGACACATGCATTACATTTTTTTTTTTTTAAAGAAAAGTTTAAAGTATAAAAGAATAAAAATTTACCAGTTCTGATGCTGTTGTATTCTCCAGAGTCTGGATATCTTGCACTTGAACATGGTGTCGAATCCGTAAGTGCCGTTTCAGGTCAGACAAATTACCAAATAAATAGTCACAGCTAAGGCAACGGTATACTCTGGAATCAGATGTGTTTGTACTCTTCTCAATGGCTGTATTGCAAGTGTATTGCATGCCTTTGTGATTGCGAGTGTAATGAACTTTCATATACCCTAGGGTATTAGCAGAATAATCACAGTGTTGACATACATAACGTTTCACAATGTCATGCGTTTCCATATGTCGCTTCAAGTGGCTCCTCTGAGTTGCTTCATAGGAACACCTGTACCAAGAAAAAAAATGAGTTAAATATAATTAAATGATAAAAGATGTTTCTTTGAGAAGATTACCCATCAAAAATACCAAATGCATAATGATGGAGAGAGAGAGTGTAAAAATTTAATGAAAGACAAAATGAAATTTTTTTTATAAAGTCTACATTTTCTGAGTAAAAAAAAAAAAAAAGAAAAAAATTAATTTATTTGCCATAATTTCATATATTATTATTATTATTATTTAATTTGTATGTCATGCAAGACATTTTGTATCAATCAAAAAGGTAAAAAGGTGAATTTGCATTATTATGATATTCTGGCAATTTTGTCAAATTGTATCATGGAAGTAACTGCAACACTGTCTTGTTTCCTGTTTAGGATTGGGTTTCTGGTCCCTTCTAAAGTCTTCTCATTCTCTTTCATTCTCAGTAGCCCCTTACATCTTAGTGGCATTATCTACTTGCTAATGGCTTCACTCACATTCAACTATTTTTGCTTAGTTAGAATTATTCTAATATTAATTTATTCTTATGAATGGCTACCCGATGTACCCAGCCATTTCATACTTTTTCATGAGAGAAACATTGATATTTAACTTGGGGTGGTCAAATATACTGATGGAAAATAAAATTGTAACACCCTGAATTAAATATTCAGGATGAAGACACAAACCATGTGAATAAGACATTACAGATCAATAATGAAAATAAAGAATATGGAAAAGAACTCTAACCTGTCTTGTGAAGGAGAAAGTCTGGTATTTTCTCGTGTTGCTATAAGGGGGAGGGGATGTTGAAAACTGAGTTACATTTTATAAACTGGGTTAGGCAGAGAACTTTTTTACATACATGGTATAATTTGCAATTAAAAAGTATTTCAAAATAATTTTTTAAAAAGCAACCAGACCCTCCCACTACACAATCTTCCTATTCCACATTGTGCTGTACAAAATTAAGATTATTAAATATTATAAAAATAGTTAGTCCTGATAAAAGAATAGGAAAGAAATGTAATATATATAATGAATAATGTTTTTTGGCCACTAAATACATACACACACACACATATATATATATATATATATATATATATATATATATATATATATATATATTCCAATTCAAAATAAATAAATAGACTTACTTATCACATTTGAAGAGTTTGCCATCTTTGTGTGACCGAACATGCCACCGGAGAGCAGTTTTAGACTTGTATGCTTTGCCACAGTCATTGCACATAAATGGCTTTTCATTGGAGTGCCGCAACATATGTGCTTGCAAATTGTTCTTGCTACGACAAGCATGTGGACAGAGAGGACAACGGAATGGCTTGATCCCTTCATGTATCCAGATATGTTTCCGTAACTCAGAGTTGGCACGAATGAAAACACGGTCACAGTATGGACACTTATATGAACGACGACCTGGGGTTGATTTAAAAAAATAAATAAATAAATAAATAAAAAATAAAAAAAATAAAAATAATTAGAGAAATTAACAAAAACGGAAAGAACACTGGGGAGTAAAAACAAAAAATAAAAACATGATCCACATATAAAATACAGTGTGTATTTACACACAAAATGTATATTTTGTGTAAACACATCACAGACCACATAGATACAAAACTGATCAGAAGTGCTAATCTTGATGTAAATAATCCTGTCAATTTGGTTTTTATGGGCATGATATTAGTTATTTAAAAAACAAAAAAAAACAACAAAAAAAACTTAGATATTACAGATAAAATCTTTATCTTTTATAGTCATCTTTATTATATTTTTATAAGAATCTCAGTTGAAGCCTATATTGAGAGAATAGAGGAAATATTGACAAATAAAAATTGCACCATTCTTTAAAACAACTGAGCACATTACAGTTACAACACAGAACCAGACTAAAAGGATTTTTTTTTTTTTTTTTGACAAGAACTTGTTTTTCTCACTGGATGCAATTAACTTGTACAGAGAGACATTCTAAGAGAATTAGAAGACCTACTAGTATTTATTATTGGCAGACTTAACCTTAAGAGCATAAATTATGCAAATGACTTGATGTCGGATTTAGAAAGAAAATCAAAAAGAACTATTAGACAATGTAGTCAATGAAAAGTAAGAAGAAAGAACCAGACAATAATTGTAAAAAGTTGGAATGTTTGGTTATGTAGAAAAGGAACAGCCCAGATGTGTGTTATATGTTGGGGGACATTAAAATCAAGATGGTGTGGAAAAGAGAACTATTGGGTAGTGCAATAATTGACAACAGAAAATGTAACAACAATTCAAGGTTGCATAGAAATACCAAAAGATACTTTCTAGCAACTGATTAAGGTACTAAAAAAATATATTAGATGACTATATAATGTCTACACATCTATACAAATATATGAGTGCTGGACAAGTTCAAAATTTAAGACTTGAGGCAACCAATCAATTGATTCTACGGCTATCAACCATTTGCAGGTTATTTAAAGCCAGAAAATATTTTTAGATTGTAAGCAATTCTTTGGTAAATGATAATGGTTTAGTGATACAAGTCTTACTAATTAACCTATAGCTGAGGAGAGAAGATGTGGATTCATACCTTTCCTAAGGGTATTTGTGTGGAAGTGAAAATAACAAATCCAATAGAAATTGGAGCTTAGCTCTCCGATTAACACTTCTGAGTCATTATTCATTACACCACCTGCACATCCAAGCTTACAGCAGCTAGCATTCCCAAGCTGTCACCCATCTAGCTACTGACCAGGCTTGACATTGCTTACCTTCAGTGATTGTATTGAAACCGGTGTTTCAACCTGAATTGAGGCAACCAAGATATGGTTCTACCAATGAATGTTGAGAATTCCATGAACGGAGCATGTTACAAATATGGGAGCTTTAAGGAGAATGGGAAGTACAAAGAAACTGCTGGTGACAATCAGAAAGACAGCTGGAATTTTTTTGAGATACATAAGGAAAGAAGGGTTGGAGAATTTAACACTCACAGGGATTCAATGAAGCAGAGGAAAGTAATGAGTAACCTGCTTGACAAGTTTGAACAAATGGATTGATGAATAAGTACTGCAAAGACAAAGAGGGTTATAGAAGAGAAAGACAGGAAGCTGTGCAGAACCATGATCATCCATGTCCTGACAAGAGATGGCAAATATACAAGTGTGAAAGAAATTCCCTCACTGTCATAAATCTAGCTTTGTATGAAAATTGTCTTAATTGTCTATTAAAAAAAATTAATTTAAAAAGAAAGTAACATTTTATTAGAAAAGTCAAAGCCTGCAATCTAGATTTCCATTCTTAGTATTATATAAAATGTATTAACTATGACCCAGCAAGAAATTCTTTATAACTACCAATGTAGTATAGTCTTTTAGATTTCAATTCAAAACTAAGTATGCTGCTGCTATGACTACTACAAGTCAAAATATATTATATTGAAGCGTTTATATTGTAAAAGAAAGCCAAGTTCTTTTCTCTAACTGGAAAGACCATTATATTTCATATAAGTATAAATTGAGAACTCACCCATCTTTCTCTGTATTCGGTGCCCCAGCCCAGTTACTCGTTGTATCTCGTCTTTGCTCATCATTGGATGCTTCAGCAGAATATGATTACGTAACTTCTTCAAGCTGAAAATTAAAATTAAATTAAAAAGAAAGGTTCTAAGCTGAATCAACACATGACAAAAAGAATCAAATTCATTTCATCATTCAAACAAGAAAGAGAATGGTTATGTAATGTTGATACTAATAAAGATAATTTGACGCAATTCATACTTTTCATCATTATGGAAAAAAATAGCAACAAATGTGAAATAGGATAATAATAGATTACATACTGTTAAAGCCTATGTAATTTGCACACCTGCATAACTTATGCAGGTGATTTTTCGGATAAAATTTGTTATTAAAAAAAACTTTTACTCATGTAAAATTCATAACCCAAAATTTTCAGAATTGCCAATATGGCCAAGGGATAGAGGTTTTCAATTTAGTTGTTTAGCATAATTTCACTTACAATTTAGATTTTATTAAATTTTCATAAAAAATAAATTTCTGTTTAACAGATAAGTATCACATTAAATGATATTAAATTATATGACCCAGATTATGCTCACATGTAGAAGTCAGGATTGTGATTGACAACATTGTAAATGTTTACAATTTACATCCTTTTCCTTCTCAACAATATTGCCAATCTCATAACAAAACAAGAAAAACACACAAGAATAAAACCATACAAGTTTATCTCTATAACTAAATTTTTTTCCAGTCAAGAATATCCATATCACTATGTATGTATGTCAATGGAGCTCCAAGCAATATAACATATGGCCCAGATTGTGATTACCAAAATGTTAGACTTCGAAAAATAGTTAACCATTTGATGGTTTTAGCAAATTTATACAGAAAAAGTAAGCATTATAATGTTCAGCATAAGTAAAAGTCAACTTCATTACATTTAAGGCCTTGTTTTTTTCTGTATGAACTTATTTTGACATTAAATGGGTCAACTTCCAGTATGAATGTTTACCTTTCGTACATCTTTTTTCAACAAGCTATAAAAAAAACAAAAAAAACCCTGGGAATGATCTACTCATGTAATTTTTGCACCCACTCAACACTTAGAGGCAACAGTCTGTTTCATGCTAGATGCAATCGTCAGGCTGCTGATGATTGCGTCTAGCATGAAACATCCTGCCGCCTCTAAGTGTTGACTTCAATATTCACTTTTATATTTACATGACCTCTATCTCTGATATTGAGCACTTTATCCCATAAATATAGCAGAACTTATATAATATATATATATATATATATATATATATATATATATATATATATATATATATATATATATATACAAAAAAAAAAAAAAAAAAAAAAAATGAAAATAATGGTAACCTTAATAAAAAAAAAAAACCAACACTTAATAATATTAACTACGAACATGGTCACAATGTGCTGTGTTCGGAAAATGAAACATCCCTATAACTCTAGAAACCTACACATGACTGAAACACCTAATTAAAAACCAAAAATAAAATCATCTTTGATAATGGCTAAAAGCATAGCTGAAAGTGCTCAGAATTACAGAACATTTGGACAGTTTCTACACAGTGCGTCCAGAAACACTTGTTCAAACACAAGAAAAATTAAATAAAAAGCTTAATCATGTACCTTGTCTGTTGTCTTTAATGAAACATGTATAAATGAAAGATTGCTGTCTAAATATATATATATATATATATATATATATATCTCTTCCTATAAATAATCATTAGACTGAATCAATGTTTTAATGTATTTGTTTAATAAATCCTATCTATGATGCCAGGGGTTATATAAACATTTCATTCTTACAATATTATATAAGAATTTGTGCTGAAATATTCTCCAATAAAAAGCTAATAATATTGAACAGATTCTTGATATTTCAGAAACAAAATGTATAAATCAGAAAACATCCTACTATAGATGAGTACCAGTTTGTTAGTCAGGAAAAGATTTGATAGATTATGCTAATAACCTCTAATCAGAAGTTTTTTAAAAAACATCTAAATGAATTATCAACTCCTCACATATATTGTTAATAGAGCAGGTTGAAGAGCTGAGAAGCCTGAGGGTTAATATTTTTCTGAAGATGCATTTATTTCTAATAATTGTAAAATAATTTTTTTCACCCATCTAGCAAAAGGTCTACCTTTAACTATTTTAGTACTACACACACATTTTTGACCTTACATTGATTCAAACATTTTAAAATAAGTTTGAGAATTCAACTTGTCAACTGTCCTGGGTAAGATGATAAACTACATCCAACAGCAAGGCCTCTGATCAGGGGTGGTAGCACCTGTTGGGGTCCCAGCTATGGACAAATAGTTAACCCCCAAACTGGAGTCAAACCAGTATAAACGCATAAAAATAGGTCTTAGTATCAGCAATATGTTTTTGTAAAAAGTTACCAGCAATAAATTTTTTAAGAAAAAATATTACCAGCAATAAAATATTTGTTGGCATTAAATAACCCATTGAAGCTGATATGCTATAAAACAAAAACAACTTGTCAAAAAACGGAGATGTAATTTTCTGGAGTTTAGAGGTTGACAAATGATACAGTTAAAAATGTCTATTATGAAATGTTTCCTGTGGTAAACTAGAAAAAAAAAAATCAATATAGACTGGTTTACAATGAGAAAAAAATAATTATATGAAACTAAAAAGGTAGCCATTTCAGACACTGACCAATAAAAATCCCAAAACTCACTTAATTCAACTGAATAACAATACACATAAATAATGAAATCATTCCAACTGAGTAATACTGATAAAAACAAGTAATAATACACATAATTTAGAATAAAATATTCTCAAAATTGAAAAAAAAAAAAAAAAAAAAAAAAAGAAAAAAGGATTAACCATCTGTTACGTCCAACACATCACATTGATCAAATCTATCAGATTATAAACCAATTATTTTCTTTTTATGAATTCACTCTATCAGAAATTTTAATGAGCAAATCAATCAGTGAGATATACACAAAAGATTTTTTTTTGACAGATAACCAACATAAAATGTAAGATTCAAAACTAATTCCTGAATCAAATTAAATTCAAAGTCACTTAAAGCTGTGATTGTTTATTCTTCACTATTAGAAATGATGTCATATTACCTTCCTTTGTGGATTGTATAAATTTATTCTGAATGAACTTTTGTAGGTCAGAAAACACCACAGAAGAGTTTAGGGAGCAAAGAGGCAGATGTTTCCAGCATGTCTGGAATTAACTATATTAATCAATAAATAATTCAAGAGATAATGGAATAAAATAAAACAGCATAAAGGCTATATAAAACTAAGAAATAATTTAAGATGTTTTGGGAATTGAATTTTATTAAATCAAAATTATTTTAATTCAAAACCAATTGTATTTTTAACCTTATTCTAAAAATTTGTGAATTTAATGACAAAAATCATGCAGGAAATAACATGAGAATTATCTTGTTCATAATAAAAAAAAAAAAACAAACTACCTTTCATTGAATAGCATTATATTCATCTAAATAAAAATTAAAATAAATAAAAGTGCAAAAAAAAAATTTCAATAAATAAAACAAAAAGCAAATGACTTTCTACTTGAATATTTTGCATAAGGAGTTATTTACTATTATTTTATATCCTTATCTTTTTTGTCATTATCAGTGATAATAACAAAGTTGAGAACAATAGTACAATGGTAAATAAACAAATGACTTACTGTAAAACCTAAATTACTGTATAATTATTGACTATACAAGAGAAAAAAAGCAAAAAACAATGCCTGGACAAATATTTGAACTTATTACTAAAATCATAGGGACATAAGAATTTATAACCTGCATCTTATTTTTTAACTGAAAAAGGTTTTTGGACAAGAATTCTCTGCATAATCTCTGTACACAAGGAACATCTTAGCAAGAATAATTTGTATAATTCAATAAAAGAATAATGCTAATGAAGATGCTTTTGATATTAGTGAAAAACCAGAAGATTCAATTTACAATGACAGAAGTGGAAAAATGTTAAAAAAAAAAAAAAAAAAAAAAATAATTATATTTTACACTGAATGTAAAAATTGTCAGTTAAGTGCTGACTACAACTTACTTTTCAAACTTCTCATGGCACTGTGGACATTCCAAACCAGAGATACCTCGATGTTTCAGCTGATGGTTCCACAACTGGGTTCGACTATTTGCAACAAATTCACATTCTTTGCAGGGGAAGGTCACCTTGTCATGTTCCCGTTCTACATGACGTTTCAAATTGTCACGAGTGATGGCTCGATAGTCACAAACTTCACACTGGAATGGCTTATCTCCTGTGGACAGAATATAAAACAAGATGACGGACAACAGTTGAAAGCATAAATAAACTAGATATTTAAATTTGGTTTGGGGCTAGCTGAGAATTGAAAAAAAAAAAAAAAAAAAAAAAAAAACATTCATTTACTGAACAAGAGAGAATTTTAGACAAATGACAATATTTCCTTTAATCACCTTGCTAATTTGTTTGAGCCTGTCTACAGATTTTTTTTACATTGTATCTTTTCTTAATTAACTACCTACCTAAATTTCAAATTAAATGACATATTACTGCTTATTAGGAGTTATTTATTTACTTTTACTCTCAGCTTCAGTACTGACACATACTCAATGTAACAGTATATATATATATATATATATATATATATAAACAAAAGGGTGCTGAAAAGTTCTTGGCCCTTCCCAAAAAATGTTTAGAAGAGGATTGTGATAAAATGGACAAAATGACAGAACTTTGATATTTTTCAATTTTGTTTGGGTCACAATTCTTATTGGTCAGTCATAAATCACATGCATTAAAACTCTCTTGTATTCGTCGATGCAAGTTTTTAGATCACAAATCTGCATTTGTAATTGTGGTTGTGAATGCATCGACGAATACAAGAGAGTTTTAATGCATGTGATTTATGACTGACCAATAAGAATTGTGACCCAAACAAAATTGAAAATATCAAAGTTCTGTCATTTTGTCCATTTTATCACAATCTCTGATAAATCTTTAATAAAAGTGAAACATGTTAGATTGATATACACTTATTTGTATAATATATATATATATATATAATAATATAAAAGGCTCAAACACTAATATTCCATGCTTATAATTTATTACATTGGAATCATAATCACGATCCAATTCATCAGACGTAAAAATTCAAAAAGAAATTGGAAAATATAACTCCGGGTATAAAAAACAAAATTTTAGTGAGAGCGTATGAGTGGGAAACAAGTGTGAGAGGGAAATGTATGAAAGTACTAGAAAGAGGGTGTAACAGAAGAAAGAAGAACAGGAAGGCCTAAAGGTGAAGGTGGGGGGGGGGTTTAAAATTCAACAGAAGAAAGTTTTAAAGAGAGGAGTTAAATAATGGTTTAAATGGTTATTTTTTAAGCGTAACTTAGATGTGGCACAAGGCCAAATAATGGTTTAAATGAGCGAGATTTCAGATGCATAAATTACTACTGATTCGCTGACCTAAGATTAAAATTAAAAAACAGACACCGGAAACATGTGGATACATTTGTGGTGAACACTACGCACAATAAAAAAAAAAACGATATGATTTAAATTATATATATATATATATATATATATATATATATATATATATATAAAAATAACACTATGTCATACTTGAAGTCAGAGACCAGTCTCTACACTCAACTTCAGTGTCATCAAGTAAGTGTAACCCAGCATATAAACATGTTTACCATCTTGGAGACTTCAATGTGGATGCAGATCAAAAGTTCTGGCCAAGCATGTTAGGTCACCAGGATATAGGGAAAATAAATGAGAATAACTAAAGACTTCTAGAATTCTGCTGCTATTGTGTGAGACAAACACCTATTTCCAGAACAAGGCTTGCCATAAAACATCTTGGAGACACCCAAGGTCAAATCATTGGCACCGACTACTCCTTGATCTCCTCAAGGTAAAGCTAAAACCAAAGAAACTCCATTCAAAGAAGAATGGTCAGCTGAGAATTAACAGTAGTAAGACTATCTATCCAAATAAAAACCAGAAGTTCATAGAGATGCTTGTAGAGACTCTTCAAATGACTTTCTACAGTGTGTGGAAGGCAGATGGCACTCACTTCGGAACACCATCTATGATGCTTCAGTCTTCATCTTTGGTGGCAAGAGGGTGCACAAGAACAAAAACGGGTTTGAGGCTAACATTTCCACACAAGATACGTGGATCAATGCTAAGTGTAGCATGATGATTAGATTAAAGTGTGACCCTATTCAGCAAAATCTACATGCTCTGAGAATCACTCACAGCAAGGTACAGCAAAGTGCATGTCACTGGGTTAATCACTACTGGCTCCAACTGTTAGATAACATCCAACAGGCCTCAGACACTGATAACACCTGTAACTCATTATGAGGGCATTAAACAAGCAACTGGCAATCTAATAGAGAAGACTGTGCCTCTGAAATCAAAGACAGAGAAGTCGATTACAAAGACAAACAATTAAGATGATGGGTAGAGCACTACCTTGAATTTTATTTCAGAGAAAATTGCCTCACCAAAGAAGCAATGATATTCAGGATCTGCCGAGAATAGCTGAACTCTGAAGCTACTGAGGAAGAGCTCAACAAAACCATTGATGCTCTAGCTTGTGGAAAAGCACCGAGTGAAGAGGTCATATTATCAGAGATCATCAAATGTGGTATGCCAATTTTACTGAAAACACTCCACAGTCACCTGAGCCTCTGCTGAAGAGAAATTATTACCCTGTATAAAAACAAGGGCAACTGGAATGAATGCAATAATTACTGTTGAAATAGAATGCCCCACACATCCTATCACCTCTGTGGACTGATTATATCAGTAGATATATATATAAGTAAATACAGGATATACCTGGCAGACTTGCTTTAGGAATTACAAGCCTTCTAACTGATTCCCTTTCAGTAGTGTATTCTCTTTTACAATAAACTACTTTCTTTCATTTACACCCGTGTTGCTGTTCCTTTCACTTGAATACCACCTTTGTAACCGTCTTTAAGGATACAACAATTACTATAGTATCACCTTGTTAAGCATTGCTGGAAAAGTCTTTGCTTGAGTAGTTTTAACTTTACATCCTTGCTGATCACATCTATCCAGAATCCCAGTGTGAATTTAGGGCTACAGTTCATAAGATCTTCTCTTTATGGCAGCTCAAGGAGAAATACTGTGAATAAGAGATGCCACTATACATTGCCTTTATTGATCACTTTTAAAAGCGTTTGACTTTATTAGCAGGAAAGCACTGTTTCAGCTACTGGAGAAAATTGACTGTCTCCCAGTTACTGATTATCATCATCTCCTTTCACTAGAACATGCAGGGGAAACTTCAATGCCTTTCATAATTCTGAGTGGTGTAAAACAAGGATGCATTTTAGATGTCAATTTAAGTGAGGCTGAAACTTGTTAAACTATCATACTGGTCTCTGAATAACAAGCTTGTAAATTATTTTGCAATGGGAGATGGCCAAATTGTTTTACTTGGTATACTGTAGTCTGATACAAGGTCCCAGTACAAGAGCACCCAGTGAGAACTGAATGCACAGAACTATTGAATTGGTTTGCAAGATTAGCTTGCTAACTATGATAATTAGGTAACTACCACATATCATTAATTAATGTTATGTAAATATAATCACTAACAAGCCTTATTTTTAAAATAACATATGAAGATATTAAAGCGGTCTTATTATCTCTTTGAGGTCAGTATTGTATATCTACATAGTTACCAAACCCCAATATTTGCCAACAGCCATAAACTGCACTTACCTGTGTGAGTTCGCACATGTGGTTCATAATCAGCACGATTGTAGAAAAGACGTCCACAGAATTCACATTCTTCAGTCCCAAAAGTCTGCCTCATCTTCTGAAATATTTCCAAAGAGAGAGGGCGATAACCAAGCCTCTTGATAATATCCGAGGCCTTGGATGACTTGCCTGCATCCTCATCTTCACTGGGCAGATCTTCCCCATTCTCAATTTCTCCTGTCTCTGAACTATTGTTTTGAAGCTTCAAACGTTCTTCTCCAACCCTCACCGTGTTTGAAACAGACGTAGAAGAATCCTTTTCACTCTTGGAATTTGAATTTTCCTGATCAGTCATAACATTTCCAGCAGCAGTGTCAATCTCACTTGCTGTTTTAAGCTCATTTCCATCTGTAATATTCAAGGAATAATCACTTCTCTCTTTTGCTTCTACTTTGACCGTTACATTCCCAAGGTCACCATTTTCAAAAGTATCCATATCACTTACACCCTTTTCATTTGGCTCTTGCAAATTCTCTCCCAGGGCCTCAACATCCTTTGCAGCATTAGATGTCTCTTCACGCATTTCTACTTCCATGGGGTCCCCAGACATATTAACTCTGTCTGAAATCACATCTGAATTTGTCATTGTAGTTGTAGATCCTGAAGAACCTGGAGCAGAACTTGTTTGAGTGGAAGATGTTGTCAAAGATGTCTCCATTGGTTCTGTCACTCCATCATCTTTGGTGTTATTCATGGCAACAGCAGACAACTCCGGGGGTAAATTGTCAAACTCCTTGTCCTGGTCAGGCAAAGTATCATCAGGCTCAGGTAAGTAAAGTGATGAAGCAATACTCTGCTCAAAAATACTCTCATTTGTCCTTTCAGAAATATCATCAACATGAGTACTGTTAATGTGCTCTAATAGTCTAACAGTGCTTAAGAACTTGTCCTGACACAAGCAGCAACAATAAATAACCCGGTGTTTAAGGAAGTGTTTTTCTAGATAAATCCTTCGACTAGCTGAATAGTCGCACAACTCACAATGCTGCACACTGGGAATGTCTTTAATGTCATGTACAAACAAATGCCGGTCACAGTCAATCTTCTTCTTGAATTTACGGTTACATACATGACATTGGTGAATGACAGTGGTGCCACGATCTTGGCGCCCCTGCAAGAATTTTGCCAAGTATTCTTTGCCTTTCTTTGACGAGCTATGATACTTGCGTACATGATTGACGAGTGACTTGATAGTATTGTAGTCCTTCTTGCACATTTCACAGGGGTGCCGAACTTTGCTATGGGTTGCTTCATGCTCCAGTAGATGACTCTTATTGACAGTCTTGAATGGACACTTGGAGCAGATATAAAACTGACCTGTGTGTTTACGCATATGCGTATACAAGTTACCTAAAAAACAAACAAGAATAAAAAAGAGTTTAAGTAAATGTTCAATACAAGTAGAAAAGTATATAAAAGTTCATTGCTTCTATTGACACACATAAGAACTTGATATTTTTAATGTACAATGCCTGTACTAATTTAATTCTCAAAGTATTCATCAGGATTGGAGCTGTTTAGCTGTAAACCATAAAATATCTTGAAATTTGTGAAGACACCATCTAGTTTCCTAACAACAAAATTGCTTCTCCTCTGGAGGCCTGTAGATAGCAAAGAGCTATCATAGAAATTTTGTTTTTGGAAGAAGTGCATTTGATGCAATCACAGGAAGAAGAAGAGTCAGTATAGTTAGTTAATCCTCAAGAAAAGGAAGAAACTGACCATAATGTGACAGGCCCCACAGTGGCAGGTCAACTGATTCTGTGAATGAGAATAAGGCCAAACAGGTCAATAATCTTACTACAGCCGATAGAAGAATCACTAGTGCAAAACTTCAGGCAAGCTATGATAGTGTCTACAGTTTAGTATGGTCTGTTGGTTACCTAAAGGTTTGTTCAAAGCACATTTCCAGAAGGATGACAGACCTCATGAAAAAGCAGAGGATAGTTGTTTCCCAACATGATGATGAGGTGAAATGGGCAACATGGTTAAGAAATTAGCAAAGACACTTCTTCAAGATGGATTGACATTTCCTCATTCAAAAGCGGAATGCCACAATGGAGAAGGAAGGAGGAGACTATATGAAAAACAAAATTTAAAATCTTAAGACTTTGGTATTCATTTTCATATGCTTTGTGTACTATGATAAATTTTTGTAATTAAAAATTACATTTTTTTTAACAGACTCCTGACTTTTATGTTTTAAGATTTGTCTGGATCATTGAACGCATTCTATTGGTTTAGTCATTACCAGAATTTTTCACTTGATCAATTCTATAACCTTTTGTAAGTGAATCATCAATTAGGAAAGGGAGGTTTCTTTTCCTTACAAATTGTAAACATGAAGAAGGTTGTAGAGTGGATCAACTAAAATGTGGTAAGTATGAGAATATATACAAAGAATAAGTTCTGTTACGGCTTTCAGCAACTCCCCACCTATACCACAGAAAACTTTGCACTTAGTGACCCATCTCTCTTTCCCATTTCTTTAGTAATATGTGAACTCTTCCCCTCTCTCTTTTGGTATGTAATAGCAGTCTGTGTGCAAAGACAATTAGGTCAGACTGATGAACATGGCAACAGATGGAAGCCAAATAGATTTTCATGCACTTGATGAATCATGTGACTAGATACCAATGATCAGGTGGGAAAGATAGACATAACTAAGTTGGGTAACGAACCTTAAAGGAAACAAATTGTATGTTAAATTCTCATATAAATTGACTTTCCAAATTGAAGCGAAGGAATAATGACCCCCAAACTCACATGAAACTCCAACACAGAATTAAATGGAAACAAGTCTTGCACAGACAATTCCACTTTTACTTGTTACAATCAAGCAAGTGAGAGACAAATTCCAATTAACTTAACACTATGCAGCTTACATTAAGGGCATAGGTGAATGGCAAAACGTGACCGTCACCTGAGAAACACATATGTGATATACTTAATTGGACGAAGGACCCAAAACATGAATTCTGCACAGCTAAACCTATGACTTATGCAGCATCAAATCTTCATAACCAAATGTACGACTTCTGCAGTGCCAAAACTAAATGCCCAGATAATGGATGCAATGTTGAATTAAGAATGGATCAAAGGCCACCACTACTTGAGAGAGATAAGGGAAAAGAAAGAAAACCTTATTTTAGAAGAGAAACTGAAGCTAAATTTTTGTTTCAACTTTTGCCTTCATAAAATAACACCTGTATCTTCCTACGTAGAAATGTATAGCACACATTCCTATAATTAAATGTTTTTATGTATTGTCAGGTTGTAATTAAATCTTGTTAATTTGTATATTGATGTTTGTCGATGGTCACTGCTGGTTATTGTTCTGAAATCGTATATTTGACACTGAACTTAATCCTTCCACTGTGGAGTGGTAAACCTGGGTGTCTTTTAGACAACAAGTTGCCGTTTTTATCTTTTCTTTTTAAACTTTGTGCTGTGGTAATTGGCCGTAACAGTTCAATAATACAACAAATTCTTGGAACGATAACTACTCTTCACAAAATTATAGAATTAGTCTGTATAAATTTAATTCAAATTCTTCATAGGCTATGGCATAATGTAAACAAATCCTACTTACCTTTAGAATTAGATGCATATGAACACTTGGAGCATTTGAATGGTTTTAGGTTAGTATGAATAAGACAGTGTAGTCGCATATGTGACAAAGTTTTGAACACTTTGTCACATGTGTTACAGGAGTACAAGGATAGGCCAAAAGTCCCTGCACGTGGTGCAGCTGGTGCATTCTCATTTAAGTCCTGCTCAATAACATGCACACGAAACATGTGATCTACGCCACTCAAGTCAACATTAAGGCTTCGCTCAAAAGCTACTTTCTCTTCTTCAGTATTAAAGACAGGTATGTCCTGAATGTGATTCTTAGACTTGTCTTCATTGCTATCTATATCAGTATTGGCCGACATCTGTACTGAACACTGGCTCTCAACATCAGCTGTGTCATTAGGGTGTATGCTTGTAGCAGCAATAGCAGCTGCAGTAAGGTCAGTAATAGCACCTTCATCTTCTTCAGAGGTATGAGCTTCATACTCTTCCTGATCTCCAACTGCTACCACTTCTTCTGGTTCTTCTTCACTCTCATCGCCTTCATCCCAAAAAATAAAATTAAAAAGAACAAGTTTTAATAAAGCAGAATTTTATTCATTTTTGTTTTTATTAAAAAAAAGGTACATATCTAAAACTTTAAAATTGTTGCAGAATTAAACAACAAAGTCCAATTATCAACTGAAAATGCTATTCTCAGACACTATCATTTAGCAATGGTTAGTTTCAAGGTTAGTTAAAATACTAGTTAGAATTATTAGTTGTATAATACCAATTTGTAAATAAAAAATGGCTATTATGCAGTTGTAGTGCCTTTAAATGTAGTAGTAGTAGTAGTAGTAGTAGTAGTAGTAGTAGCAGCCCTGGAAAATAAAAACAAGCAAAGGCTTAAATAACTCTCTTCCTGGGTGTTCCTCTTTTGAACTATGTGACACTAACTTTTCGCACTGAAGCTAAAAGAGCTGTGAATGCTTCACCCACAAACACATCAACACAGTAAATCCCACTCATATATTCATGAATATTTCATTGTGTATACAATTTACTTCTTGGAAAAGAAATTCTGGTTTTAAATTTTCCTTTTGTTCATTTTGTTTAATAATTTATCTTGCTTTACAAATCAACTGGTCTATTTATTTTGTGCATGTACCTTTTTCACCACCATTATTTCATGTATTGTGAAATATTCCCATAAAAAAAAAACTTATAGAAGTAGATAACACACTAAGCAGTTGACAAATTCAAATCCACATGGAAGAGCAAATATAAATTTATCATTGAAAACATTTTAGAAAAGCGCTTTGTACAAAGGATTTGATTTATAACAAAAGAAAATCAATGACTGAGGTAGTGTCAATATTCTTTCATAATGTTAACGTGTGAAAAATACTGCACTATCATTATACAATTAAGATTTAACCATAAAAACCAATTGCAAGAATTGTTTGAAATATTGATTGCATTCTTTGTGATTTACTAAGTGTAGCTAAAATATGGGAGAAGGCTGTAAGTATGGAGCAGTTAGGGTGGAATTCATTACTCAGTTGCAACGTATATAGTGAAATAAACTTGCTAACCATTAAACCACGTTGAAGTGCCCAATCTCATTCTTTTTAATGCTTGAGCTCATCCATACATCAAGTATGGAATTCCTTCCTATCAGTACAAAATAGAAATATATCAATCAGAGAAACAAATTTGGTCAAATTGGGATTGGGGAAAAAAAAAAAAGTTCTTTCTTTCTCTAATGATTATAAAATGTAGAATGGAACTGAAACATTGTGTTAATCACAAAAGCAACAAAACAAACAAGAACAAACAATTTAGAATAATGACTCATCTAAAAATTAGAGAAGGTATATACTAAAATATGAAGATTATAAATGTAATAACTATTCTGTCATTATCACCTGTATTAATTCCTAACAAATGATAATCATTACCATCTCATTTTCAATGCAATATATATATATATATATATATATATATATATATATATATATATACACACACGTGTGTGTATTTATGTATCCAATGAATAGGAAAACTTTTTTAATGAGCAAAAAAGGAAAAATGAAATGGATTTATTGAAATAAAATGTTGTTAGCAACTAGAAGAATTTAGAAACGCTATTGTATATTCATATGATCAACTGAAAAATTACGTCAATTACTTTATGTTTGAAGAGAATATTTTCACATGTAGAAATATTGTTTGTATTGTTGTATTGACAGATTCAAACGTTTTTGTGATTTTGTTAGGAAAGGTGATATTGGGAAGAAACCTGGGATAATATTCAATAGTGGCACTCAAGGGTTTTCCTTCTGAGTGAATTATTTTCTTTCTTTTTAAGAGTGTAGCATTTATAAAATCAAAATTGTAGTTGAATTTATTTCTATGTATGACTAGTGCATTTGTTAAATTCTTATTTATATGTTCTCTTTTGTGCTCATAGATGTGTTTTTTTTTAATTTCTGCGTGTTTTTCCAATGTATTGTGAGGAACAGTTTTGGCAATTTATTTTATATATGCCTGCTTCAGAAATATTATTGCTATAGCTGTTTCAGGATCTGATTATATCCATAATAGTTTTGGAAGTGTTTGTGATTAGTTGGATATTGTTTAGATGGGATAGGTTGTTCTAGATAGTGGACATGAAGGAGTTGGTCAGTGGTATTATGTATCTGTTTTCATATGATTTATTATTATGGATGATGTTATTTTTGTTGCAGTTGTATATTTTGTATGCCTTTCTTCTTGCATTGTGGATGAAATAATATGGGTATTGTAGGTTTTTGAATGTGTTTTCTTCTTTACGTAAATATTGGGGGTTGCAAATTCTTAATAGAAATTCTTAAATTTCTCAAATAGAAACCTATAATAATTGCAGATTTTAGAAGAGTGGTTTGAGTAGAAATTGACCAGGTCATTTTTGTTGGTAGCTTTTCTATAAGCATCAAGATTAAGTTTGTTATTGTTTCTAGTCAACCAACTTAACAATATTGAACCTACAATAGATTTCACCTTTGAATCTGAAACCAACAACACTTTTCCTTTCCTAGATGTCATGTTACACAGTTTAAAGATACTTTGTTTCAATAAATTCATTTCATTTTTTGCCTTGAAAAAGTCCACATTGGATGAAACACATCAGCTAAAACTACAGTTTTCCTATTGTCTTTTTTTTTCTTTATACATAGTCTTTTTCTACAGATTAACGAGAAATTCATATATATATATATATATATATATATATATATATATATATGTGTGTGTGTGTGTGTGTGTTTTAGCGTGTATTAGTCAAATTAATAATGTCTTCCCCTACACAAGAAACCATAGTTCTGCAGATTTTTAAAAACTGTATTAAATTACAAACACAAATTCCTCTATCACTTTAAGTAACAGAGATCATTAATCTTAACTTCTTGTGATTTTCAATCAGAAACAGAAAATTAAATTAAAGCAGAGCAAATAAAACTAGCAAATATTTTGTTACTTCTAATTTTATTACATGCATAATTTTAATACGAATATTTTGAAAAACGAAGTTAGAGTTAAAAAATAATAATCTAAAATGTAAAGAATATAAGAAAAAAAATTTAGGTTTATATATATATATATATATATATATATACCTTCGATTTTGACCACATCTTTCTTAGAGATATCAACATAATCAGAAGAGGCTAGACATTTGTGTGTGATAAAATAACGCTCCTTGGTGAAAGCTCGCTTGCATCTGGCACAGTGATATCTGCCATCTTTGCCTGCAGAAGGAAAAATATTTTAAATAAAAACAGAAGTGACATTAGTTAAATGATTATTGCTAAATTTTAAAATCCCCTTTAAGAGAACATCAAATAAGAATGTGTAGATGAGAGTGATGCCCCAAATTTTAAGAACAAGAATTTATGAGCATCATTATTAAGAACACGAATTTAAGAGCATCATTATTATTTTAAGTACAAGAATTTAAGAGCATCATTATTAAGAACAAGAATTTAAGAGCATTATTATTATTTTAACAAAAACTGAAGAACATTATTACTTTTATAAATATGTATCTATAATTATAATAAAAAAACAATATGTCTGCTCTGTAAGGGTAAAAATTACAATTTAAAATTTTGTTTTGTAAAGATTTTGACACTTGCAAAATAGTCATAATAGTTGATAGAGAAAAGTGGCATCAAGTCAAAGGATCTTCCCTGCAATTAGTACAATGTAATCTATTACTAATCTTTACAATGCAAGTTACGCTTACCAAACATGAAATAAAAGAGCTAAGGTGAACAGTGCAAGCAGATACTAAAGTAATTTTAATTGTAAGAAAAAACAAAACAAAAAAGACAAACTAGAACACAAATTCTTATTTAGACATGGGTTTTGAAGTTATACCAAGTTTCATGTGAAACTGTCACCTGGGAAATTGTTGATAGCAAGAAGCTAAAATCTCATTCAAGAATTATTTTAGTTATTTGCTGTCCAAGTATCAATATTTCTTTATGCTGATAAAATTAATGAAAAAGTTTATAATTCATATTTTTTTTTTAAAAAGCTACTGAGGAATGTAATCTTATCTCCTTTACTGAGATAGAGAGAGAGAAATGAAGAAGAGCAAAAAAAGAGTAATCAGTTTAATTTTGACAGTGATATAAAAACTCAGTTTACAATTTTACAAAAATTCCCAATCAAATATTTCCTCATATTTATATTCAAAATAAAATTAGAAGAAACCTGACCTTTATCAGGAATTGGTAATCTCTCTGGTTCTTTAGGTACAGCATCTCTCTGGACATTTTTCTCTTCTCCTTTGCGTGGTCGACCACGACGCCGACCTATAAATATAAATAAACTTAAAATTTGTTTGATAAGTGTCCTTCCTAAGGAAAAAAAAATCATTACCAGCCAAATATAAATGAATTATGAAAAATAAAAACTGTGTAATAATGAAAGTACACAGGTGTAGACTTAAAGAAAGCTTTATTCAACTGAGAATACAAAGTTCGCATATAGTAAGTGTCCTTTTATAGTCCCAGTAAAAAGAAATAGAGAGGAGAGTAATGAAACATGGGGAGACCACTCTTGATTATTCATAACACCCTGCACCATTAAAGAGGGATATGTTAATAGATTTATACTGGAAGGTTTATTTTTTTCTGAAAATATCTCTGCCTAAAATTCATAAAAACAAAACAATGCCTGGATAATAGAAATGTTGCTTGAAATTACCACTGGAATATCAAAATTGTCATGGCAAAGATTGAGAAAGAACAAAGGTTGTTCTATAAATGATTAACCCCTTTTCTGGACAGACTGGCTTGAATTGGATAGTCAACCATAAAAGGGAGGTGCATGTTTTAGTGCATCTGGTTTCCACAGAAATGACCAAAGATTTGTCTAACATCTAGATTAGACATAATCTTACTGGGTATATACAGGGTGATTGAAAAGTACCTCAATATTTTCTGTATGATAGACTCTCCCATCTTGTAAAAATTATATTTAGATGATAGAGTCCATCATACATAAAATAGGGATTTACCTTGTATATTGTATAGACAGGTGGACTCATGTAGATAGTCAACTAATTTTAATTTCAGTTAACTTAAAACTTGTAAAATTTAAAAATAAACTCAATCTGGAAAGGGTTAATATTTAACAAACAAAAATAAAAAAAATGGATGACAAAACATCCCCTTTTTTTTTTTTACTACTTTTGAACTATTTGTGTGGATAGCATAATGGACAGTGACTTGGAATGAAAAAAATCAGAGACCAGAGTTCATTACATTCATGTAAGCACAAATACCCTTGGAAAAAGTACAAACCCATATTTTTCTCCAAGCTATGGGTTAAATACAAACACTCAATATTTCTTGAGTGTATCTCCTTATTTTTTTCAATGGACAAAGTTTTCTTCATGTTTTATGCCTAATTTTTTACCACAAATATTGAACTGCTGCTGGTTTACATATTTTGATAATTTTGTAATTTTTTTTTATAAACTGTTGAATAAAAAGATTTTTCAAATTTGTTTCTTATAAAACAGTATATGATAAATATTTATAAAAGGTAAATAAATATCACATTGTACTTAATTCACATATTCTTACAATCTTGTAAATAAACAATGTTGAGGGAGCCCCCCAAAATGGTGTAATAGTGGTGTCAAGGGAATAACTATCCTTTTGACACACTGGGTTGGTTTTTTTTTTTTTTTGCAGGCATAAAGGTTGAACATTACCAAACAATGAATATTAATAAAACCAATCATAACTTTGGTTTGTTAAATCAAATATAGATTGCCTGTAGACATGTTTTTAAGGAGTTACTTTCATTATTTAGCCTTTACCACACTGCAAGCAACAATAATCACTGTAGAATTTTCTCCCTTTACTATTCTCATGGCTATTATCATTCATGCCTGGCTAATTTTATGGATGCAACTGGTGACCATCGATATACCTGTTACCCTTTCTGAAGGTGAATTATTTTGTCTATTTATAAACTAAATAACTTTATTAGTCAATGAGAAAAATAAATATGAGTCGGGTGAAAAAAAGAGCAAACAAAATCCTTGTGTCTTCTCGTATATCCTAAACACGAGGAAACACACCACTTTTTTGACAAAATTCAAGCCTTCTTAGCAATTTTGCTTCTTATTGCATCCCCAGAACTCCACAAGGAGTAATAAAAGTTAAATTTACATTGAATTATTTATGTATTTTTTAATGTATTTGTTTCTTTTTTTATTTATTTTGCATTTCAATTTTTTTTGTTTTCAACATCAAAACATGCATGCAAAACATAATGCATTACATCAAAATATTACTCATTCATCGTTTTATTAGTTTACAAAAATTAACATTTATGTGCACAATACAAAGAAAGTTATAATAGTTAGTTGTTCATTCTTTTGCAGAAAAAAAAAAATGTGCAAGGTGAACAATTCTAGAAAGAAATTAACGTGGTAATGGTTAAAATTGTTTTATGGACAAGGTCTTCTATTCTAAAATCTGTATAGAATATAGTTTGTATGTTTGTTTTAGAAGTAAACAAAAATACTGGAGTGAAAGAAACAGCAATATACTGCCTACTTTATTTCCAGTCATAATTTCACCCTCAAATTATGATTAACAAATAAAGTAATATACCTGTTGAGGTAGAGGGTATCATAGTAGTAGTGGTAGTGGTAGTGGAGGTGGTAGCCGTAGTAATGATACTGGTGATAGGTGTCGCAGCAGCAGTAGTAGTTGTTGAAGTTGTAGTAGTTACAGCTGGAGTAGTAACAGTGCTGACAGTGGAAGCATTTGATATCTCTGTCTTTGGTTGCAGCTGATCGACGCTGACAGATTCCAAGGCTTCAAGAAGTGGCTGTACAGCAGCTGTGGTGTCGGCAGCCTCTGGAGAAGTGATGATCACAACAGCTTTGGTATTAGATGAATCGTCTCCAGTTACCATGGCTGCCTGAGCCACTTGAGAGAGTAAATCAGCAGAATCTACATTAACGTTTACTGCACCCTCGACTACAATGAGAGAATGAAAAAAAATAAATAAATAAATAAGACACAAAACACAGATATAAAACTAGATGACAACTGAGGACAATAGGATTTAATATTTTTCTTGTTTGCATGTAATTCTATAAATGTGACTGCTCCTTTCTTTTTCCTTTTTTAATTTCAATCAAACCTTAAAATAATTTTAACCCCTGCCCCTCACCAACCAATTTAACTTTTTTTTGGAAAGACTGGATTCTGTCAGGTTAAGTAGATAACAAATTAACAAGACTAAGAAAAAAATCTATATAAACTTATTGTAAGTTGTTATTATTATTATTAATATGGTAATGTTTTGAGCTCTAAATTATTTTTTTTAATTTGTTACTATAAAGTGTCGCCACCCTATATGTTCTGGTCATTCCTTTAATTTATCAATGAAAGAAATAAAACTGATGATAACATTATCCAATCACAGCAAATTGTTATTCCCAAGTATATGTATGAATGAAAATCAAAACAGTAACAAGTAGAATTTGATGATTTTCTTTTAATTTAAAAATGTGTTTAATCAAATTTCAGTATTTATTTATCATTTCACCATAAGCAAGGTAATAAAAACTGTTTATATAGGAATAAAGTGTTCCTGCCAACACTGGAATTTGAACACAGATCACCAGAGACCAAACACAGGTGATCCCATTTTGTATAAGTAGATCACATGATGGTAAAGAAAATGTATACATGGGAATTAGTGTGGCACCTAAGTGATCATTATATGGATTTCTGTTTGGATCACTATTCGGTGGTTACTATTCAAGCGAGTACTATCAAGCAAGTACTATTAGTGCAAGTATTATTCGAATGCATCTGACACCAGTAATGCTTGAAGGCATTACTATGGTTGTATCTGCGATTACAAAGTCTCTATTACAATGAGCATTACGAAAGTGACAATGAGTATTTGTTGACATTACAAAAGTAGCAGCAAGTGTTCGTGGGCATCACAAAAAAAAACCCCTAAGACATTACTGAAGATGAAAGACAACAGAGTGGAGGAAACTGAGAAAATTCTACTGAGGAGAAAGAACATCAAAAAGAACAAGATTTAAGGAGACAAAAGATGATGATTGACATTATATTAACATTTTTGAAGATTGTACTTGACAGGAAAACAAGAATCTGGAAGAGAGTTCCATAGGCTAGAATAAAAAAGAAGAAACTATTAGAATATAACTTAGTCATATTTAGCAATTTCAACAGTAAAATGAGGGGACCAAACTACCACTCTCGTACTATGCATAAATTTGTAAAGTTGAGGTACCAAAGAGAAGCACATCAGAACAATTGCCATGATATTTGTAGAAAAGGTACAGAGAGGCTACATTACTGTGGTGGGAAAGTGATTAAAGCCTAGATGCCAAATTCTTTGGATTTTGTCAATAATCTCTAAATGCATATTAAAAATACCAGATGTAGCAATCTTCAATGCACAGACATATGGTAGACTTATAAAAAGGTGCAAGATAGCTTCAGATGCTTTTATTCAAAATCAAAAAGAAAAGAAAAAAAAAAGATTGCACATGATCATTATGAGACTAAAACCAAATAAAAAAAATTTTTTTTAAAAAACACTGCCTTAAATTTGGAGTTTAGCCTTTGAAAAATAGAACAGTTGAAAGCCCCATGTAATGATTCCACAACCATGATATAGAATTCAATACATCATGAGAGTTCCTGAATATTGCTCTCAGTGAAAATAGGTTTTATCTAAATGAGTATATACACACTGACATACTAATTTCTCATAGTGATAAAAATGAGTAACAAATAATTTTTGACCAGTATTTCAATGATCTTAATTTAATTAACTGTTTATCACAATCTTCCATGACTGTATTAAGAAACATGGATTAAAAATTAGCAATTGTGATCTAGGTGTTACAAGAAAAACAACTGAAATTAAAATGAAGGAAATATTCATAGAAAATTAATAATAATTAACAATATTTCATCTAAGAAATATAAATATTATCAGAGAAAAAGATATCAAATATCAGATTATTATTATGTAAAAGAAAAAATGTTTTTTTTCATTTGCTATAGAAACAGCATTTATTATAATCTATGAGAGTTTGCTGTACTATTCAAATTTTAAAATAAATATTTACTATATTTGTTGCCCAAAAAGATGAATTTGTTTTTTTGTTTTCTTTTTTATTGCTCACTAAAATTGTTGTGACCTCATCAATAAAGCTGATGTACTTCTGGTCATCATCGCATAAATACTGACATGTGCGCATGCATACACACACAAAAAATCTTGAAATAAAAGTTAGTTGTTATCCAGTCATCAGAATGTTGACTTGTGTTTTTTTTATTTTCACTTGACGAACTCACAGTTACCCTTTATAAAGCCAGTTTATAAAAGGCTTAACTATAAAAATCTTAATAGGTAGCAAAAGTTATTCATGTTGTTCTCAGGATGATGTAAATAAACACCGAAATATTAATAAGACCAATCATATATCTTGATTGTTAAATCAATTACTCACTGTTGACTTCATATCTATAATGACAACACATTGAATATAGCATAATATTGTGATATTCTTTTTTTATTTTCAGGTGCATCTTATAAAAGACTTCTAGATACTGAATATACCAATAACTTTCTTTGATTTTTTCATTTTTAGAGTTAAAAGTTCCAATAAATATACAAGTAAAAATGAGAATGAATTCAAGTATAGTAAAAAAAAAAAAAAAAGAAGAAAGGGAACTTTAGTTCACAACTCCAGTGACATTTAATCATGCCTCACTCTCCAAATTATACAAATTTCAAGAAATAAAAGTAAATTTTTAAGCACTAAGTTCAGATAAACAATTAACTAGATTTACCTGCTGTATATTCCAAGGCATCAGGAATCTGGACAGCCGTTTCTTCTGTTGCAAGGGATGGTGTTGAAGGTGTTTCAGCCACCATCGGAGCTGCTGAAGTGGTGATAGGAATGCATTCTTTTTTGTGAATAATGAAAAGTTGGATGTCATTGAAGTTCTCCTCACACTGGCCACAGATAAAAGTGTCCAGTGGCATTCTTCACCTGCCTTAAAAAAAAAAAAAAATGTATAGTTACTTACAAAAATAGTTTCATTTGTAAGTTTAAAGCATTTTGTTATTAGCTCATGTATCACAATGCATAATCCACAACAAAAACAAAATAATACTATCAGTTATTTCTATCCAAACATTGTTCAAAAGTTCTATCAACAATGGCTGACAAGTTAGTAATGTTAATCTTAATACCCTTTTCTAATCTTATGAAAGCCTCAGGTCAAAGCTTCAGGCAAAAGGAATAATTACTTAAGGTTATTCATAATTACATAGAGCCAAATACCTAGTTATAGGTATATCTAATAGGACCCTTACTGACAAAGGCTCAATATTTCTTTTCTATTTTCCCCTGAAGAATTTTTAATGCATCAATGAAGAAATAGCATATTTCCCTATCATAAATTTAAGAAAAGAGAAAAGAAAATTGTGAAGGATTATATATATATATATATATATATATATATATATATATATATATATATATATATATATACACATTATTAAGGAGAGGACAATTAGATCCCATTGTTGGTTCATTTTAATGAAGGCATATTGAATAGACTGTTTTTTAATCAAAAGTAGCCAATGTTACATTTATGGTAATAATAATATATTTGCCTTCAATGATAAAAAGTTAACATTTCTTGAGTGAAGATGGCAACTTTAAAAATTGAAAGATTTTTTTTTTAAGTTACTGAAATGAGTTTTTAATATCAATTTTTTTTAACTATCATTTTTCAACTATTCAACATTATTTAACTATCATATTTATAAATTTATGAATCATTTTCATCTTGCATTTTATATATATTTTCTACCTGAAGAAAGATGGAAAAAAATGAAAGATGAAGATGATTCATAAATTTATAAATTTTAACACTTAAATGTAAAAATATTGTTTTTTCATTGAAGAGTAGTAATATTGCAGTCATATTTTTTTTCATTATAAATATTCTTTCATTAGGTACACAAATCATTTCCAAGACAAAGTTGAAAACAGGGAATGAACTAGGAAATCATTAAATCTTGGAACAATATTAGACAGAATTTGAAGGTCTTCAATTCAATCCCAAGTTTTAATTTCTTATCATTTCTTTCATTATCATTTTGTATACACTGGACTCTGGTTTGGTCCATCTAAGTGGTTGTTCTTTTTAAATGGATTTACATACAAATGGACCTCTTATTACAAGAGTGTGATGAAAAGTTTTCAGGCTGACCAAGAAACCACAGAGAAAAAAAATCTCATGCTTAATCATTAATATATGCATGTAAGTACATATAGACAAATACTAGATAATGCTGTTTAAAACCTGTACTACAAGATCAGCTTTAAAATACATATTAGAGTGATAAAGTTCAAAGTAAAGAACTCAATAACAATGGCTTGCAAGATAAGCATACTGACCATCACTACATACTCTTATTATCTGTACATTAAAATTAAGAATAAATAAATTACAAAAGAGTGTTGAAAAGTTCTCAGACTGATCCACTTCACAAAAATCAGTATTTTAATGACCAAATATCAGAATATTGATGTTGGGAAGTGGATTGGACCAGGAATATTTAAGCATCTCCCATACAAATGAACTCTTTGAAAGCTTTCCTCCTATATTCCTCTTTAATACTATAGCCTTGTGCCACCCTATATTAAACTTGTTTGATATTTCACTTGTTCCTCCATTTTATTTATAATGGCATAGGAATTCAGGGTTAAAATGAACAGTTGGTTTACCCACACCAAGAAGGTTCATGGAGGCAGATAATGAAGAGGAAACACAGGTTATTTTTACAAAACAAGATAAGGAATTTATCTTGTTAATTTGCATGCTTGAAGTTGTTAGTTTCAATGAATTGTCATGAAGAGAAAATGTTAAATGATCTGGCATAACATTCAAAAATGTTTAAAACAAAAGGTAAGAGAGTTTGTTGTTCACAGATTGCATATGTTCAAAAGTAGACAAAGAGAGAAAGTTTGAAATACTGAACTTTCTTGGATTGTTGAAATAAAGTTATTTAAAATGCCAAGTGCTTCATTAAGGCCAATAATATAATTGGCTAGTAATTTGACAGTAGCAAAAACCTGATTGCTGGACGCATGAACAGAAATGAAACTTTTCACATGGCCTCAGACACTCTTTGCTGATTTTTTTCTTTATTTTATATCGAAAAGGATTTTGTATAGACTTGCTATTTTTCTTTTTTTTTTTTTTAGGCACAACAGATAATTCCTGTGAAAACAAAGTTCACATAGGCTCACAAATTTCTGTCTGTCTTTTTCCCCAGCTTGCACAAATTTGAAGAAAGTGGAGTAAAGGGAGTTATTTTGTAATCACCACATATTGAAAGTTACCCAATTGACCATCAATGCTTGGAATCTTTTGACAAGTTTTAAAGTCAGATTTTAAAGCACTGTTCAAAATCATTTTCTATTAAGACCCATATTTGACCAAGGAATTCAATTCTTTGATTCCTCTTAATGAAATCTGATTAGTCAACAAATCACAAAAGCATTTCATGGCACAAACAAACCTGGAGAATCTTGTTTTTGTAATCATGGTTAACTGAACTGACACTTGATTGCCCTTTAGCCTCACTTGGAAAAATAGTTTCAATTGATAGATAAAACTAATCTTGTATACAGTGTAACCCGGATATAAGAGACCTTGATATAAGAGAAACCCGGATATAAGAGAGATTTTCTCTGGTCCCAAATTAGAGCCATACTTACCTAAACAAAATAGACCAAACCCGGATATAAGAGACTTCTTCTCTGGTCCCGACAACTCTCTTATATCCAGGTTACACTGTACTATGATTATTTCAATATATGATCAGATAAAAAGGTTAAAAACATGAAGAAAATATCTAGTACCTTACATAAAACTGTAAATTTATTATTTTAAAGTTTTAACAAGTATGGAATATGATTAGCATATTTATTTTATACATTAAAATAAAAAGGTGTTTAATTTGTAATATTGATGTTTAGTTATGACTTCTCATATTGATTATGCCTTTTACACAGTAAATGCTAATGTTATTTTTAAATTACCAGGTTTTTATTAAACTGAAAGCAGTATAAAATAGAAAGCATGTCAGAAAATTGTTTTTGCATTGCCTGTTACTTTGCAGAGAAAATAATTTTAGTTTTGCCTTTGTTCAGATATTTGCATTAAGAATCATTTCAATTTGGCTCTGATAATGAATTAACAAATAATTTTACAATGAACATGGCTGACATTTTATAAACAGTCCTCAGTGTTACTATTGATGAAAAATGAATGTGGTATTGTTGCTGGATATAAAAATGATAATTAAGTATTTATATCTGTAAAAAAATAAAATAAAAAAATGAAAGCACTTATATATTTGTTGCAAGACTCCATAATCTGACAATACGAAGGTTTGAATCACTTTATTAGAGTATATGTAAAAGATGCTTCATCAGAAAGACATTAATATTAACTTGTTCTATTTTTTTTTTAACCTTTCATGAGATGACAATTATTCAGGTTGAAAATTAATCCAAAAGGTAACAGCTGTTTTTTTTTTTTTAATCATTTCACCCACAAACAAGGTAATAAAGTCACTAAGATGCATAACAATTGATATAGCTTTTAAATTAACAAGTGTTAACAGAAATTAAGATAGAAGATAACAATTGATATAGCTTTTAAATTAACAAGTGTTACCTGTTCACTTTATTCTGCTAATAGTTTCCTTTTCTTCAATGGATAATATTCTTCAGGTGCACAACTACCAATGAAAATACTAGTAATAACTAATTTATCAATATCTATGTATAACACACAAAAACAATATTTTAACCAATCACAGAGTCATGACTTAGCCTTCTTCATAAAGTAGTGTATGAATTTGCAGACAGGTCACACTCTTAGTTTGGGAGAGTTACATGGATCATTTTAATGTAAATATAACTAATATTTATTAAATATTTTCAAATATTCACTTTTATTTCAATACTTTGCTTACATATATTAAAACATAAGAAAAGTGTTTATTCATGTCGATATAATTATTAAACTTCATCAGGGTTGAAACCCCAGAAATTCATCATCATCACTGTCAAACATTTTTTTCATTTGTATTTACTTAGAGTGCAGGGCTTCTCTGTTTAGACAAAAATCTGGATACCTGTAGTTGCTTCAGTCCTAAAATCACTTGAAAATGATAGTCTTTCATTGTAAATCAGATAATAAATGGTAACTATGAGCTGTGCAGATTCAACACTTATTTAATATGTGACGCGGTACTTTTGGAAGAGGAGATTGCATAAAATCAAAATGTCAAGAAAAATTAATTTTCTCCTTTGCTCTGTGTGAAATAGGAATAAAATACTGCCAACACTCGAGTTTGAATATAGATCAACAGTGAGCAAACACAGGTGATCTCATTATTGAATTAAGTATACCTCGACCATAGAGGAAACGTATATATGTAGGAAGTAGCCGACGTGTAATTGATCACTATTTCTAGTCTATCCTCTATACTATATGGATCTTCATTTCTAATTGATATATGGACTTCATTTCTAGTCTATCCTCTATACTATATGGATCTTCATTTCTAGTCTATCCTCTATTACTATATGAACCATTATTCTCTACTCTATTCAGTATACTATTTCTCTACTTGGATCATTATTCAAGCGAGTATTATTGAGCAAGTATGAGTGTTATTCAAAGGTGTCTGACACCAGTATTGTTCAACGGCATATTATAGTTGTATCTGTGATTACAAAGTCTCTACGACAATGAGCATTACAAAAGTAGCAACAAGTATTTGTTGGCATCACAAAAGTGACAACAAGTGTTCATTGACATCATAAAACTTTGGCTTATGCTCGAGCCCAATGTACTCACCTAGACTACTGACATGCCACAGTCTATTTCAGATTCCCTATGATGTCAAATGAATAGTCACACCCCTGATTTTTGTCAAAATTTTGGAGAAAAAAGGCACAACCTACCCTTGAGTATATATGGTCCTTTTCATTGTTGGGCAGAACAATTTTAACTGCAGCTTACAAATTTCATTGTTAAGGACAAATGCTTACTCAATATTTAGTTGGTGGCCTTCATCACTTCAAGTTCACAAGCTTTAAACACATTTAAAATCAGAGAAAATAAACTTTCTTTTCAGGTAACCAGCCTCATAGTTATGAAAATTCATCATGTAAAATCAGTGTTTCTCAACCTTTTACACTTCAGGGTGCACTTGTCAAATAACTAATGCTCTGGGGTGCACTTTAAATTTTGATAAGGAAAAATAAATCCTGAAATTTGAAAATAGGAAAATAATAAAGAAGTCTCTTGAAATAAGTGTTTATTTTTAAAGAAATTACATTGTTTGGCATCTCTATCTTTTTAAAAATAAAATATTTTTTAAATATAAAAATAATTCACAAATTACTCTTACTGTTAACTTGAGGTACACCAGTTGAGAAATGACATGTTAAGTTCAAAATGTCATCGACAAGGATAACTGAGAAGCAAGTAGGGAAGGAATGAGGTTAAAGAAAGCCAAGTTTCACCAATCAGGCAACACATTTTGGTGAAAGAATCTTGAAAATCTTGCCTGGTTTCTTATTGAACAAAGAATTTCATTCACTTGGAGAAATAATAATTTTTTTAGCATTTGAATTTATAACATTCTATTTAGCCCATATACTTATAAACGTTAAAAGGAAAATCAACAAATATACTTTCTAAAAATTAATTTTTATTATCCTTATTAATATAGTGTTACTAATCTTGTTGGGTTATGTGGCCGAGTTGTTAGAACGTTCGCATTCTGACCATGAGACCAGGGTTTGAATCTCACCATGGTCAGTTTGTCAGGAAGGAGATTTCCTAATGTTATCAGACTAAAGTGCCTGAAAACCATACCAAACCTTGTGAAATTGGGTAGATTGGTTGTCGATAGCTGTGCTAGCACAGAGTCACAAGTCATGGTGGTCGAGGGCTTGAGTGTGCTGGCCTTATTCAAATTGTTGATCATGCTAGATAATATGCTCTTTCCCAGAGACTGTAACTAAGGTCTGCTCAGCATAGTTGCAGTGTAAACCACAGGTGGGTTCCGTGGGTGTTGAATAAACACAAATGAGCCTGAGCAAGTGTCTGCAATAAGGATTTGCTAGCCACCCTAGTAGATGGGTATCCTTGAATATGAGTGGCCAGCTATACAATCTTATTGGAAATATATTTTTGTTATTGTGGATAATATTAAGCAATACAATTTTTGCTATCCCTACTTCAGCTATCAGATTCTCATAAATTTAAGTGATGGGTAAAGAAAGCAAGTTGACAAGAAGCAGGCATTGCAATGGATAAAGGCTCTGTGTGTGTGTGTGTGTGTGTGTGTGTGTGTGTGTGTGTGTGTGTGTGTGTGTGTGTGTAATAGATTGTTTAAAATTTGCTATACTTATGCAGCAAAGAGAAATATACTCTGCATCAGGACATTTATAGATACTAGCTGTAACCGTGGAAATTCCAAGGAGTCTTTATAACACAGACTTTTAGATCAAGTTATGAACGTAAGCATCGTTTATTCACCATCAAGATTGGTGCTAGAAATAAATTACTTATGCATGCTTCCTTGCAATTTTAATCACTCATGTAAAAATATTTTTGACAGGGAGTTCATAAACACCTAATGGAGGAGAGGTCCTAAATTTAATTATCCATTTGATATATATTCAATGAAAATACACTCATTTCATACTATACAGGTAAATGTTCTAATAAAGTCTGCAGGAAATGCTAATAAAATTTCAATTAGTCATAAAAATGCATGCACATAAATTATTTTTTCAATACTATAGTTTAGTACATTGTAAGAAAAACATTTTCAAATACAACAATGCATTTTCATTTATGCCCTTTGGTGCAAAGATAAATGCCACACTTGGTAGAGAAACATTGTCTGACAATGGTAAGGCAAACTTATTATACTGTCAATCTTCATCCTGAAACACAACAAAGGCACTATGGCACTCACTAGTAAATTAAATTCAAATAAATTTAAATATGAATAAACCAAATTTTTATAAATTAAATTAAATAAATTCAAATATGTAACTACAATTTAAAAAATAAATAAAAATCAATTACAGTTAAATTTAAATATCGAACCAAGTAAAACCTTTAGTAAAACAATTCTTTATAAAATGTTTAACGACAATTTTAGTTTTCATCAGAAATGGAATTGATAACATTTAATTAAACTTTAATTAAAACAAGTAAATTACTCAGCAAGGGTTACAGACATTTATACAGAGCATATTAGGTATATTTAAAACCTAGATTTATACAGATCATCTATTCAATATATTGCACTGCTAGGCTTCTGGAGTTCCCTTTAAGGTCCAACTTCAAAAAAAAAAAATGTTTGGAAAACTAAACAAATTAAGTAGATTCTATTACATAGAAAAGTTAGCATCTTAAATAAGCTTTTTATTTAAAAAATAACTCCAGATCAAGTTAATTAGTGTCCCTAAAAAATGTAAGATTGACAAAGGCTCTATTTCTGTTAGGTACTTCAGGAGTTTAGAGTTTTGTGCTGTTTAGAATAGAAATTCACAGTAAACCAATCCCCTAAGAAGCAACTGACCTCTAAAATCGGTTTCTGACACTACTACAGTTACATATTCAACATATTTCATGGTTAGAGGTTCCTATGGTCACAAAAAGACCTGACCTTATAGGTACCTCCACGAAATCGCTAAAAAAAGAGCATAGCTTGAAGAAAAAGACGCCAACCTTGCCGAAAACAAAATTTTATTGTCTAAATGCTTATGTTATTATTAAGAGGAAAGACCAAAGTTTTTTTTAAATTATTTTAAAAAAATTTTCCTTCTTTTTAGAACATTCTAAATTTTGATTAAAAACCTTGTTTCTATTTGTATCAGCGGAACTAGTAAATAACAGACAATTTTTAGCACGTTTTTTTGGTATGACACACATTAATTTGAAAAATCGTGCAAAAATAGAAATAATTATCGGATGTTAATGAAACTTTCGGGAACTATTCACAGATGATCGGAATTATTATAAATGTTTTTTTTTATGAAAGTCATGGTAGAAATATTTTTTTTTAAATATTTATTACCCCCCCCATAACTAATTTTATGAAAACACTAGAAATTGATCGATCGGTTTTAGTGATTACAATAATTAAAAGCACAGGGCTTTGAGGAATGCAAATCATGTTTTTTTTTTTTTTTTTTTTTTTTTTTAATTGGATCCCCAGTACCTGAAAATCAGCTCTGAATTGTAACATACAAAACTCAATAAAACAAATATATTATTTAATTTCAAATGCTTTTATTTGCTTTTATTTGTTTTTATGAATATGGACAATATTTTCTGAAAGCAAAAAATTTTTTTCGATGAAAAAAATGAATTTTTTAATACAATTATTTTTTATTTCATTAATTATAATAGGTTTTACATTTAAGTTGTTAAAATATTATAAAATTAGTTAAAAAGCAAGATCGGCTTTCATAAGTGTCCTTATGAGATAGATCTTTTTTTTTTTTTTTAGCACGTTGTAAATTGTATCATTTTGACTAATCAGAAGATCCACAGTAATTAAGAAATGTAATTTTGTGCTTATAACCGAGCTGTAATTATAAAGTACGGAAGACCAACCAGAATATAATTAAGTTGCCTTATTTGAGTTAAGCATTGTTCTCCGCTGTTAAGGCCTTTACTTTTGCGAAACACGTGTGGAGAAGTTAATTTGATTTTTCAATTTCAACCAAGAAGGGTACCTACAAGTATCAGTATCATCTTATGAAATTTATATGATCTTGTTTTTATATTAATCTCAGTTACGACATTTTTCCATAAATGAAATATCAAAATTAATAATAAAATGAATGCAAATACAAATAACAGTAAAATGTAATAAATGTACATAAAATTATAGTATTTTATGTACAATTCTGATAAAATTTCATAAGAAAGGTACCTATAAATTAATTAGATACCTTTCTTAAGAAATATGAAATTTAATGTCACTCTCAACAGTTTTATTTTAATTTCTTTACAATATATTTCCATAAAGCATCATAAACGTAAAGGTGAAAGCTAAGTACAAAAAAAAAAAAAAAAAATTAGACCGCTGAAAGTTTTCGTTAAAAATAATGAGGTAAATAATTTGTTCACGTAAATGTAAATTATTTCACTTTTCTCCTTCAAATAGAACAAATTAGCCTCATGGAATTAAGTAAATATATCATTCATCACATGTCAAGAGACGCGAAAGTTTATGACCTGCTTTGTTTTATTTTCAAATTACATGTTTTTGGCACAAAAGCTAAGTTAAGTTTGGTTCAAAATATTTTAAATAAACATTATAATTTCTGATTTTCTTAAAATAAGTTTTGAAAAAATGATAATTGATATTTAAAAAAATTTCAAAATCAGATTTCCATTTTTTTTTAAAATGAAAAAAAAATGGTCAATTTTGCTGACTCAAAAAAAAAAAAAAATTTTTAACAAAAATTTTCGGACATGCTAGGAACGATTAAAAAATGGAAAAAAATAAAATACCCCAAAAATACTTTGACCTTTCCTCTTAATAATAACAAACATTTAGACGATAAAATTTTGTTTTCGTCAAGTTTGGTGTCTTTTTCATCATGCTATGCTCTTTTTTTAGCGATCTCGTGGAGGTACCTAACCTTACATGAAGAAACCATTAAGAAAGGATATTTTAAAGTTTGGGCCAAAAATGTACACAACTTTGATCATATATGAAGACAAATTATGCTGAATTAAGGACTTAAAGAATTAAGCCAAAGTTTAATTAAATAAAATAAAATGTTGTGGAGAAGAACACATTGCTCCAGAAGAGGACTTGAACCTGTCCTTGTCCAAATGCATAAATATGGACACTGAGAATTGTCAGTAGGAGTAAACAAGTAGAGAATTAGAGATTTCTAAGTTCTAGCTTATCTGCTTACTACCTATTTCAGTAAGACTATGTCAAATCCAATCAACACATTACTTCTTGATTGTATTATCTCCATTTAAGGCAATGAAGACATAACATTGATGAAAAAAATTTGTTCGAATTCAAAAAATAAAAATTTTGTTTCCTCTTGCTTAGCATAAATAGCTGGCAAAATTCAAAATTCATGGAAAAAAAAATTTGGTGGAGTTTTTGTATATTCACAGCACAACATGGAAGTCAATTAACTTTAAGGCTGTATGATATATGACTATTAGGAAAAAAAATAAAGGGAACAGATTGAATATCAAGAACAGATAAAAGCAATCCTGGAAAAGCAAGGAAGAGACAATGTCTTCATTTCATTTTCACCAAACTCAGTCATTAACTCAATTAGTGAATTTCTTCATTCAGAAGAAAACATTACATTCCTATCGTACTTAAGGTACGAGTGAAGAATGTCAAGGATGGTTGTATGTTTTTTGTTATGGAAATTGTGCAACACTGAACATGAAAAATATCTGAGTTTTATTTTGCCAAATACTCCAGAAAAAAAATGTCATTTAACGAAAAAGTGTTGATATTATCAAAAATCTTTGTTAAAGGTTTGACATCAAACAACAATGTGGAAACACAGACTGTTGTGAAAAAGTTAAAAACAAAAATTTAAGGGAACAGTGAAAAATTCAAAGTTCATAAAAAAAGACAGTAGTACCAAAAAAGAAAAAAATACAGACTGTTGTCTCAGAAAACTGATTTAAAACCAAAAATGGACACAGAAGAAAGAAGAAAAATTAACTTAAGCTGAAAGTAGTGCTTCCAGCTAAAAAACTGGAAAGTTCAAATAACAAAAAATTGGTGATAGTACAAATAAATAACACTATGGTGATATTTCAATTGGACACTGGTAGCGATATTACCATTATTGATGAACAAACTTGAAATGGAATTGGCAAGCCTAACTTGAGAAAAACTGACAAAATTACAAAAGGAATATCAGGCAATAAATTAATTTTTCTTGGGAAAATCATGTGTAACATCACCCTTGCAAATAAAACTAAAAAAGCAGATGTTTATATTTTAAAAAATTACAACTCAAACTTACTAGGCATCGATTGGCTAGAATTATTTGAACTATGGAATTAGCCAATTAATTCATTCCATGGAAAAATTGATTGTTCATCAGAGAAAAAGATTACAGCTAAAGAAACACTGAGTAAATTAAAAAATAAATTTATGACTATTTTCTCAGAGGAGTTGGGAAAATGTACAAAGACATTTTTTAAATTAACAAAAAATGTGGTCCTAATGTTTAAACCTAAAAGAAATATACCTTTTGCTGTGTTGGAGTCTGTTAACACCAAACTGGACAGGTTAGGAAACTGTAGAGTTATTGAAAAAAAGATTACTCAGAATAGGCCACACCAGAGGTTTATATTAGAAACAACAATAAGATTTGGTTATGTGAAAATTTTTCAACTGGATTGAATGACTACCTCCTACCACATGCATATTCTCCACCAACTCCAGAGGATATATTTGTCAAATTAAATGGTGATAAATTTTTTTTTTTAAATAATTGACCTGTCTGAGGCATATTTTCAAATCAAAGTGGATAAGGAATGCCAGGAAATTTTGACTATTAATATGCATAAAGGACTCTACAAGCTTAAAAGAGTACCCTTTGGTATAAAAGTAGCCCCCAGGTATTTTCCAGCAAATAATGGATATGATGTTGGCTGAACTAGATGGTGTAGTCACTTATATTGACGATATATTTATTAAGAGTGCTACAAAAATACAGCATGTAAAACCGATTCAGGAAGTATTTCAGAGACTAAACAATTGTGGCTTTTAAATCAGTGAACAGAAATGTCAATTCTTTCTCGACAAGATTAAATATTTAGGTCAGATAATCAATGAAAAAAGACGACGAGCAGATCCTGCTTGAGCAAATGCCATTAAAGATATGCCGCCCTCTCCAAATTTGGTAACCCTACAATCATTTCTTGGATTAACGAATTATTATAATATTCATGAGCCAGAGATGTACAAATTGCAAGCACCTCTGAATAATTTACTTAAAAAGGGTATGAAATGAAATTGGCCAGCAGAATATCAAAGTTTTCAAAGGAATTAAAAAAACTATTAACTTCAGAGTTATCACTGATACATTACAACCCACATCAACAGATAATAGTAATGTTGGACAGGAGTGTGGTAATAGGTCATAAATTTGAAGACTGTACAGTAAAAGCAATCACTCACACTTCAAGAAGTTTGACAAATATGGAAAAACACTACAGTTAAATTGAAAAGGAAGCGCTTGCTATAATTTTTGCTCTAAAGAAATTTCATAGGATGATATCAGAAAGAAAATTCATATTGCAAACTGATCATCCATTATTAATTATATTCAGTTCTAAGAAAGGGATTCCTACACATACTGCAGACAGACAACAATGTTAGGCTAAGATTTTGTTGATCTATGATTTCAAGATGGAATTTCTATTATCAAAGAAATTGGGACATACAGATAGTTTGTCAAGATTGATATCAAAATCCTAAGATTTCAATGATATTGTGATTGCTTCACTGGAATACGAAAGTGAAATTAAAAGCCTGGTGTGTAAAACTATTAAAGAATTGCCATTCATGATAGACAATATTAAAATTCATTCTAAAAAGGATATGTTTATTCAAAAAACTATGAATGACGTTAAGTCAAAACGAGTAAACTAAAATTAAACTAGCTTACAATAATACAGCATTTTCTATTTGTGATAGAGTACTTTTGTACACAAAATTGTAATTCCATTATCAGTACAAAAAAGGATTTTAAAACAATTCCATGTAGGGCATCCAAGAATAGTGAGAATGAAGTCCTTGATGAGAAGCTACATCTATTGGCCAAAGATATCCAAAACACAGTGAGAAAATATAATGGTTATAATTCAGCAGCAAAATTACCACCTACAATTTATCAGGCATGGCCAGGCACTGATAAACCATGGGCAAGACTACATATGGACTTTGCTGGACCACTAAACAGTTCATACTATTTAATTGTGGTAGACAGTTTCACAAAATTGGCCAGAGATATTGAAATGTAAATGATCGAGTACTGCAATAACAATTATTGTACAAATTTTTTTTGCAAGATTTGGAGTACCTGACAGTGTGGTATCCGATAATGGAACTCAATTTACTTCTAATGTGTTTAAAATTTTTTGCAAAAGTTACACATTTGAACATTTGACTATGCCAATTTATCATCCAAGACTGAATGATCAAATGGAATGGGTTGTTGACACTTTCAAAAGAGCATTAGGAAAAGCTAAAGGCTTGGAAGCTGAAGAAACAGAATTACAAGAATTTTGAACATGTATCAAATGATGTCAAATGCAAATGTCACTGCAAAAATCTCAACTGCAGAGATCATGTTTGCTAGAAAAGTTAGATCCATTTTTGACAAATTACTGCCAGGGAATAAGAAGAAAGTTCAACAATTTCAACCTATCAGATCATTTAAAATCAAAAAAGAAAATTGGCAAAAAGGAAAAAATATTCAGTGCCTTGATAGTATGATCTACATTGCCAATGTGAATGATGTCATTATAAGAGACATATTAATCAATTGAGGCCTAGATATGTACAGAATAAGCAACTAGTACAATTTAATTTACCAATGGACATACTTTACGATATTTTTGAAGTACCTATTCCTAAAACTGAAATTACAGTATGCCAGTGTAAGTGAAAACATAATCCGACTGAAACATTGGAAGTGGACCCATGTTGGAAAAAGTATTGACTAATGGAGGTACAGATCTAAAAGGAGGAGGTTGTTATGGAGATGAACACACCTCTCCAGAAGAGGAATTGGACTCATCCAAATACATAAATACAGACACAAAGAATCATCATCAGGAGTAAACAAGTAGAGAGTTAGAGATCTAGCATATCTGCTCACTACCTATTTCAACAAAACTATGTTGAATCCAAGCAATATATTACTTCTTGAATGTGTTATCTTCATTCAAGGCAATGAAGACATAACAATAAATTAATAAGGTTTTGTATTTAAATAATTAAAACTCTAAAATTTTGGTGCTTACTTGTCATTACTCTTTTTTTTTTATTTATAATTTTAACAACTTTGTTTTGAATTTGCATCAATTACTTGCTCTTGAGAGGCATCATTAACATTTTACTTACATAGACCATAGCAAAATAATATTATAAATGTATTATGAGATAGATAATAAATACAAAATAAGTCTCCTAATTAACAAATAAGAAGGTGTGAAGAAGAGCTTCAGAAAAAACTGTGGTTTGGTCATATTTTGGAAAGTTAGGCTGAGAACTCTTCAGCACCTCTTTATATTTACAATCTGGTGAAATTAAAAAAAAATTAACTGAGTCCAATATCCAAAATTTGAATCAAATTAATGACTGGTGAAAGTAAAAAAAAAAATTATCAAAATAGATAAATTGGAGTGAAGCTCAATTTGAAATATTTCAACCATTAATAAACAAGTAACAAAAATTCATCTTAATATTCATATTTGCTTCATTTTGTTGTGAATAGAAAAGAAATATTGTGCTTGAAGACAGAAGCAGAGTTGCAAACATTAGACATTTTTATCTCGTAAACATCCATTTTTTTTAATAGTTGATTTTATTTTCAAAGAATTTTTTTCAATTTGAAAAATTTTCATTGATATTGTTTATAAAGATTGTGAGAAACAGCAGAATGCTCAAGAACAATCATTCAACTTATTTCTCCAAATCCAGCAACCAACTTGGAATTGAAGGCAATTTTGACTTAACTATCAAAAACAATAGTAATTAATCTACTAATGAACCTACTTTTACAAATTTATAAAACAGCCGAGCTAATCTTTCTAAGCTTTTTTCATTCCTAATTCCATTTTAAGAATAGGGTGCTTGTCCAATTGGTCATGATTAAAACCAAAGATCTTAAGTTCTATCTGACATAGTCAATGGAATATTACCACCACCCAAAAGAATGGAAATGATCTTAAACCAGGGTAAAGTTTCTTTTATAATTTAGTACTTTTGAGCTTTTGTGTTGAGTCATTCTAGGAGTGCCAGTGGCACCATATAACCCAGTATTATCTGCCATATGGTTGGGTCATTGGCAATTAAAGTCAGTTTCTTCTACCAGGATTATCTGGTGAGGAAGATTAAAAACAAAACCCAGCAAAGAAGAAGATGTACCTTCTTGCAGGGTTAACAGCCATCTAACATCTGGGATAAACATGGCTCCATAGCTATGTATGCAGCCATTGCAATGATGACAAAGCATCACTGAGTGGAAGAATTCCTAGAAGTTCCACCAATAGGATTAATAGCGATATGCTGATGACCAAAGTGAACCTAAAAGTTGGAGGATGTCAGCTGTAGTTTGAGCTGGGAAGGAATGGACTCCACCAGATTGACTTACCAAAGATACATTATGCATGTCCAGTTTTCAACTTGGGTACATGGATAGAAACAGTCAGGTGCTCAGTGACTCCCAAGACCACACCTGGTCATGGGATTAAAAATGATGAATTTAGAGCTTACAAAATCTAGATACCAATTATCACACCCTATGTTTAAACAGAGTATGCTGAAGATGGAGAAAATTTGAAATATTTAAGATTTCCAAATGGAACTTTGCATCAAAATTAAAATGATTATCTTTAAATAAAACTAGTGAAGGTTTTGCATCATGTTTTTGATTCCAAATTTGCTTCTTTGAAAGGTCTGAATCTAATGATTACTTTTTCAGAATTGGACAAGACATGTAAAATATCCAGATCCATTACAAGAAAAAGCACTTGAAAACTGCATTTGCGTTATTTTGTCAGGTTGGAACTTTCAAAACAGTATCAAATTGCAATAAAACATATGAAACTAAATAAATCTTTTCACTTCAAAATGTTTTCTATTGAAAATTTTATGTAATTTTTCACTTTTTTATAAATTGAAATTATATAACCTGGAGAATTGGTAATCATATTTTTATATTTGTTTTATACACATATATTGCATACCATAATGCTTCCTCAGTGGGGAGGGCTCAGAAAGTTTCAGGCCTCTATGACATCAGATTTTTTTTCTCCTGTGCACAAAGAGAAATTTATATTTAATGAGACATAAGAGGTTCATAAATACAGTCACTATCTTTACATATGGAAAATCCTGCAGTCGTTATAATCTCAAGAGCTAAAATTATACACAATTTTAACTGAAAATAAAATTAGTTGTTGAACTTCAATGAGCTTTTTCTTTCACCACAAACCAATTACATCATTTAGTTGAAATCATTAAAGTGCAGACAATTTTAGCAAATTGTCTACCTTTAAAATCTTAAAATTATTTCATTTGTTTGTACATACAAATGTAAAATTACCATTTTAGGTCAAATCATTAAAATTGTATAAATATTAATATGTTAAAGAATCATTTTAACTAGATAATTCTTTGATAAACGAGACCAAATTACTAATTTGTATATTTTAGAAAGTATATGAACAAACACATTTATGATTACAAATTTATCATGTGGTCGGACTTGGTCTACTCAATTTCTAAAACTCTAATCAAGAATCTTTCAGTAGCCATAAATGCTTAAAAAAATTCCAGTTTTACAAAGTCTATGAAACACCATTTTTTTTTTAAATGGGGCATATATATGCACAAATGTGCCAGGTACTTTCTTTTGAACATTATGAAACCATTTTTTTTTTTAAATAAAAATTATGGAAATACTAATATTTTATAAAGAATTTAAAAGTTAGTGTAGAATGATTTTGTTTTATTGTAAAGATAAAATTTCCTTATCAATAGCATTTTAATGAAAACACAGGTCATACAAATTGGTAATAAGATACACAGTTTTTATTCAAACTGATTTTCTTATCCATGGTGCTATGGCTGTGTTTTGGTCATTGTACCTTCCATCTATTTTCAGGTGCCTGCCATATTCATTAAGGTTCTTGAAATTTCATATTGAAATACAACATGAGGATAAGTTATTTTCATCTTGCTGCCCAGGATAGTGGATATCTTATGTATTAGTTAATTCGTCATAATGCCATTTCTGCTTGATCTACCAAACAAGAGAAATTTCACTACCTGACTTAGGGATGGAACATCAGCTGAAAAGCATACACTTCTTAAACAAGGCTTCCATCTTTTTGGCTATCACAAGAAGAAAGACAAAGGATCTAATGGATGACACTAGAGAGAAAAGAACAAAGATGAAGACATCAGGCCAAATAAATCAGTGTATAATCATGATTCATTATTTGTGAAATTCAGACAAAAATTACACAAATTATAGCAATTTTCAGTTAGAGATCTATGGGATTTTAAAAGCATTGATTTTTTTTTTTTTTAATTAATTTTTCATTCATTTTTAAAAATTTAATAGTATTGATCTTTTTCTCTCCAGTCCAATAGTATCTTTGTCACTATAGCAACATAGATATAAATGTCGATAGGCACCAAAGAGAAATGAATGTTCGCCAAATTAAGGCACAAAAAGGCTCCACTTTATGATCTTTAAATTTCTTATTAAAATATTATCTATCACAAACATTTGAAGATTCAGAAACCTTTCCAGAAAAATTGTTGAAATAAAGAAAAAAAAAAAAAGAATTCTTTCGAATGGAACAAACATTATTATTGTGATAAATTAACATAGCAAGTGATTGTTTTTTTTTTTTTTTTCGACACATGTCGCCTGTGCATGACGGTCACCTAGGCTATAAAAGTTTTTGAAATTTGTTTGGTACAACTTTCAACATTGTTAAATTTTAAAACTATCTACCTACAATAAAAGTGAAAGAAAACAAACAATAAATTTAATATCTTTTTTTTTCAAAAGTTTATTAATTTATTGTGCAATGTACATTATCACAGCATACGTGTTAGAGAATCAAGATTCCCCCACATCTAAGAAATGTAAAGTTTGTTTACTGAAAAGTGAAAAATACACCGTAAACGGTAAAAAAGTGTTTATCCAAGCGATTGAAAAGATCAAAAGCCGCAATATTACGAAATACAAAACAGAAGTGAAAATAGAGTTTGACTAGAAAATATTTTTGAATTTTAAAGCAAGTAACCATTACGGAAAGAAATCAAAATGTATTGTAAGAACATCATAACAAGTCTGTTAATTAATAATAAATTTGAATTGGCCGTCTCGCTTTAGAGTAGTGGTTAACAAACCAGAACCACAATAAATAGAAAGGGTTCAATACTCACTGAATATCACCGAAATTATAGCCTTGTGCCAGACTATGCTAAGCTTAATAAATATTGACAACGTAAAGAGAAACACAAGAGATCAGTGATGATCAGTCAACATAACAAACAGCTGAAATTCTTTAGCGAAAGATACGAGGGTAAAATAAAAACAGAACATACTGATGGGTCATCACAAAGTCTATCTAATAATTTCAAAAGAAAATGCAAATAAAATAAGTTTGCTTTTTTAGTGACTAATTCAGGTGAGGAAACATTAAAATAAATAAATAAAATAAAAAAGAAAGGAAATTTGTCTTAGGATAATCAAATTTCGCTATCAGTTTTTTTTTTTTAAATGTAAGCATCCAATCCACAAGAATATTTTATTTTTTCACTGACTAATGAAAATAAATGTCTGAATTGAAGTTTAAATATTTAAAAAGAAAAAGATAAATAAATTCCATTTATGATTTTAAATCGAATGAAAGAAACCAATTCCAATTCTTGAACAGAAGCAAAACCAACACAGAATTCTTTAACTAAACAAAAAATCAATCGGTAATGGTCACACAATAATAAATTAATAATCATCTTCATTAGCATCAAGACATTTTTGTTTACTCACATTAAGTAAACTAAACATTGATCAATGTTATTTATAATAAATGACGTAAAGAGACCTTGAAGAAAATTTATCTCCCAAAAAAGACTGACGAGATGATGGTTACTACTTGTACACAATCTACATCTTTCTTTTTCATTGAGATAAGAAATCTCACTTATTACAAAGAAAAAAAAAAGAAAGAATCGAAACTAATTGAATAAACCTTTAAAATTCAAACTGATGGAACTTAAAAGATCTAAAAAGTATTTGAGAAAAATTGTCTTCGACAACAATTGAAGTTAATTTAACTGGAAAATGGAAATCGAAGTGTGTAAAAGGGAGATCTTCAATATTGCAAAGTCTTGGAATATAGAATATATATATATATATATATAATAAAAAAAGCCATGACGAAATTAAAATAAATTAAAAATAAGTTCAACGTGCACGTTTCCATCAAATTTTCAAGTAAAAAAATTAAAAAATATAATTTTTAAAAATATAAATTAAAGACATTTATCCACTTTAAAACACTTAATAAAATTATAGAAGGAATTAGAACCTAAACAAAATTTTAAAATAAAAATATTATTACATTGTTACATATAAAATAATAAAAAAAAAAATAACCCGAATTACTAATGCAGTGAATATTAATAATTTGGTTCAGGCAAATAAAAACGATTTCTTTTACAAATTAACCTGGAAAAAAATGAGGACAACTGAACATCCTTGAAGGTTTGAGAACATCTTAGCATCCATACAAATAGTAAATGTGTTTTCTTTTATATATAAAGAGTAAATAAAAGTAAAATGATCCAATAGGGGAGGGAAAAAAAGAGGCCAGTCCACATGTCGTCGTCGTCGTCTTCTTAAGGTCTTTATAAAAATGGGAAGTCAAGTAAAGCTACAACATCACAAACACAAGATCCTCGTAACAACATCGATGAAAATAACAAAAACTAAATATTTTCTCAGACTTTCAATTTCAATTCACAACAACAAACCAACCATTTTTATCGAAAGATAATTATTTTTTCTAATTTCCTTTATTATCCTTCGAGGAGAAAACAAGAATCCGAAACCGCCCGTTTCTCACAAAAGGAAAAACCAACCAGCTCAGTTTTAAAATGGCGAGAGCTAGGCTCCACCAAACAAGCCAAGAAACTTTCAACTGCAGGGGAAAGGCGAATTGACAAAAACAACCAATTACTGATCAGAAAAAAATGCAATTATATTCTTGTATCTTACCTCAAGGTGCTGCGGCAAAGTTGATGATTTTTTTTTTAAAGTAATGAATGTTCGGTGAATTAGTTAGAAGACCCGTCGCTCCGTATTCCTTTCTAGTTGCGGCTAGAAAATGGCTTCCACTTTGTTCTCGACATGTAACGTGTGCGTATCACGTGACCGGCTGCCGCGAGCGGAACATTACCTAGTTCGAACCTGACAAACTGCATTCTGTGCATGAGTCTTGTTTATTTCTGTATTTATTTTGTACAACGTGTATCTAATAAAAGTGATAACTATCATTTAAGAATTTTAATTATTGAAAATAAAGCTAGTTTGACTAAATGCATTATTAATTAATAAAGCTAAAGCAACATCCTATGTAAGCAAGTGCATCGCATCACACGCTTGCGCACACATTTATTTTTAGTAGTGTGTGTGTGTGTATATATATATATATATATATATATATATATATATATATATATATATATATATATATATATATATATATATATATATATATATATATATATGATGATGATGATAAATGCCTGTCCGAATAGACTCATATTACAAGATGACGTCATTTTTATATCTCCATGCAGCGGTGACGTATGTCCTAATTTCTGGGACCCGAAATTATTGTTATTATTTAAAAATTAAAAAAAATGTTTCCGAGACAAAAGCTGCATAACAAATGCTTTTTGCTGAGCTTCATTCGGGAAGGAAGGAAGGAAAAGGAAACAGATGTGTATTTTAAGAAGTAATAAAATTACCTACAAAATATTCGTAACGTTCTAAAAAATCAGACTAAAAAACAAAACAGCAGAGACAGACCTACAAACACGGTTATTTTTATTTATTTATTATTCTTGTGTGCGTTTTATGATCGCATCGACAAGTTGTTTCAGCTCCAAGATCGAATCGAAGTTATTTCTGCGCATGCCAAGAGGCACGTACCTGTTTTTGTTTTTTACATGTTTTTTTTTGTGTTTTTTTAAGCAGAAATCACCCCAACCCAATCTATTTAAAAATAAATAAAATCTATCTTTTCAATCAAAAATAATGTTTCCATTTCTCTTTTTTTAAAAAGTGAGTCTTCTTAGATATTGCAATTTTAATATCTAAGTTTCTTCAAGTTTTCCCCTGGTAAAAAAAGGTTAAGAAGACTAAGAGTGAAGTCAATTCAGTCTCCATATTGACTAGAGAGAATACTTTCATTTTACAATTTACACTTTATAGCATATTTTAAAGTATGAAGCTAGCAAAAAAGTGCTAAAACAAATTATATAAAATTAAATAAAATATGATAAAAATTTTTATCAATGTGATGTTTACTAAGTGAGAGCTCTATTACCCATTCTCTTATTATGATGTAGCAATCAATATTTTTAACTCTCAAAAGAGATGTTTAAAAAAAAGTTTTTCATCTGAATATAAATTTTGTATTTTCTATATTCATGAAAATTCAATTTTTGCAGAATTTTTTGCTTTTTTTCCTTATAATGAAAAAGCAATCATTTCAACAATAAAGTTACCAAATAAAAAATTTTGTTCACAATAAATTCTATTAAAAATGTAAAACAAAACTTAATTTCATATATTACATCTGTTGTTGAAATTATTCCTTCAATTTTCAAACAATACAAAATTTGATAAAACAATATTAGAAAATGAATGTTAATATATAACTTGAAAGTTTTATTAGAGCTTAACAAGCTTCAAATCAAGTATTTGCTTGAAGATTGTTTTCAAAGTTTTAATGAAAATATTTGCTTGAATGTTGTTTTTCAATACTTAAGTATAGTGTAAATTTAATTTTACTATGATAAAATACAGTAAGAGTCCTAGTTAACTGAATGACAAAATGGTAAAAACTCTTTGTATCATATTTCATCCTTCAAAAGGACTTCATCAGACTAAAATAATTTTCTTATTGTTAGAATTATATATATGTAGAGGAAGAGGTGAAAATACAAACAACATGGTTTTTTCCATTCTGTCATTCAATTACCTATCATTACTTTGATATATAGAATTTATATATCATATTCTTCCAATAATAATCCTACAAAGTCCTTTAAAATATATGGATAATTTTTAGTTAATTGTATTTTATTGTAAATTCTTCTGTCTTGTGGTTTTAGAATGTCCTAGTCAGTCATTCTGTATGGCTGGTTGCTTGTATTTGAGTATACCTGTCTGCTAGCATGGCTAACTAATCCCTGTTGCAGACACCTACTCAAGTACATTTGTGTTCTTTCAAGGCCCACAGAGCCAACCCATGGTGTATGCTGTAACTATGCTGAAAAGACCTTATTTATAGTCTTTAGAAGAGAGCGGACCATCTGTCATGATCTGCAGTTGAACAAGGCCAGTACATTCAAAACCTTGGTCATGATGACTTGTGATTTAGCACTAACACAACTGTTGATGGCTTCCAAACAGTTCTATGCAATTTCACTAATAAGACTTGGATCAGTTCATAGAATAGTTTTCAAGCACTTCTCAAAGGTGCTGCATGTTGGGATCATCTCCCCAAACCTTACGTTATGAAGACATCACCTCTCTGAAAAATTGACCATTGTGAGATTCAAATCCAGGTTTTATGATCAGAATGCTAAGATTCTAAGTATTTGACTATGCACCCACATCCATTTATATTATGTTATATTAACTTCACTATCCTAGCTTGGAATGAGACACAAGAACACATTCATATTCCACCACTGAACATTGTCTTGTGTTTTTGGTCTATGTTTCACCCTATGAAAGACTCAGTTTCCTCTGTTCTTTCATCTACCAGATGAGTTTTAGCTTGTTTTACTTTCTTTTCCCAGTTGGAGTCAATTTCAAAATGACTTTAAATATTCTTTCATTAGAAATCCATAACTGAGTTTCTTAATCTTTACAATCATATTCCTACAGTGTGTCCCCTTAGAGTTCCTCTATGTAGATCTTGTTAGGTCTGTAGATATGTTATGATGTTGATTTGGGGTTAGTAGAGACAAACGCCAAATAACACGTAACAATAAAAAGGGTTTTAATAGGTTGGTAAAAAGGTACAGAAATCGCCTGAGTAGTCAATAACTAGCTCAGCTAAGAACTTCTCTGTCTATCTGTCTTCCCCCATGTCAACTGACATGCCACTATTTAAAGTCTTTGTTCACAGACACAGACAAGTTCATCTTCAAGAGGGGTGGTAGGTTTCCAACACACCAAGATATTACAGAGCTTTTGTAAACAGCTATTCTGAAAATCATACTGGGTTGCTATGTCCACATTAGACTTTACTATTCTCTAATTATTTGAACTAGCATTCACATCTTTACTGTTTTTCTTACTACATTTCTGCATTCATCAGCCTTTCTCTGGCACACATTTTTTTAATCGGAATCACCCCATGCAAGGCAGTAAAGCCACTAAGACACAAGAGGTTACACAGTGTGGAAGAATTAGGAACAGAAATATTGATAATGAGTGGGAAGAGAAAAGAGTAATCAGGAGGACAGTAGATAGTGATTGAAATTGCATTTAAATCTTTGCAGATTAAAGTTGGCTGGAAAGCACAGAACCGGAAGGGAGTTTCACAAGCAAGAAGTGCGGGGAAAGAAACTGTTATCATAGAATTTATGGCTACCTCTAGCCAACTCAACTGTAAATTGATGAGATCTTGATGCCAGTCTAGTACTGCGCTTAAATTCATGAAGTTTATGTTCCATAATGAAATTATTTATAGAAAAGGCACAGAGAGGTAACTTTGCAGTAGTGTGTTATAAAATAAATTAAGACATATTTCAGCTGATTTACAGGCAAATAAACTAACATACACAAGAGCGAGAGCCGGATGTGAACGGGACAAGGCCCCGTCACAAAATGACCATATTTACGCATGTTCCTGAACGCACGAGTTCCAGTCGAAAAATAAAATAATATTTTAAAGTGTTTCTATTTTTCAACCAATAAAAATGCTTCCCTCCTAATTATACTCACGTCATTTTTCGAACCTGATAAGCCATAAAAAACGCCATAAAAGGGGTCACACGGAAGTACAATGAGAGTCAACAGGAGGCCAGGGAAGAGACCTGTCACGGCCAGGCTGAGCAGTCAGCAGCAGCCAGCAGCAGTAGCTCCACGCCAACCAGCGAGAACTGCTATGAGAGATCAACCCAGATCTTCAGCAGGCCTATGAACTATACCCCAAGGTAGCTGTCCCAAATCCATACGTTCCTATTGAATAAAATCACGTAAATCTATTTCTGCTGTTGTCGTATTTCTTTCTTGCAACCATACGCTTGTCTATAACAAGAGGGAAGGTGGCTCAGATCTAGCCTCCAGATCAGGACCAGATTTTATCTAGAGAGTTGATTTTCTTTTTATAAATGGTTTTAAATCTGAATATAAAAAAAGATTACTGTAAACAGAGGCAACCCGACAGTTTGAAAAACAATCCAATGCATGTATTGAGTAACCCAACTCATCTATAAAAGAAAATTTCAACCAGATGAACATGGAGAAAGTTGGGAAGTGAAAATTTGGCCTTGTAAAAATATTCAATTTTTCTACAAAGGAATCCCTCACCAAAAACAGAGGTGAAGAAATAAATAGATGAAGTGCAAATACAATATTTTATATTCTAGAAATTTTTAAGGTGTTTTATAAAAATTGGTCCTTTTTTTTCCATTCAGTTTCTTATGAGGACAGTTTTCATACTTCAGAGAAGCAACTAGACACAGGGGGATTTCTAAAAGCCTGCTTTTATTACTTCAATTTTGACTGTTACTGCAACTGCTATTTGGACTGACAACTTGATACATTGACCTTTTATTTATACATGTAGTTGTGAACACAAGAATACATGCAAATATCTAACAGAAAAATGCTTGACTCTATTTGAATATGTGTTACTTGAATGATGTAAAAATCCAAATAACTTAATAACTATAAATGATTAAAAGTTGAAAGCTTTTCCCATAAATTATAATTTAATTAAATTTTAAGTTGGTATCTACCCAGTAGGGACAACATATCTAAATAATTTTCAATAAAAAGAGGTTTTTATTTTGTTTGAAATTTATTAGTTATTAGAATATGTTCAAATATTATGCCTACTTGAATTTGTATCTAGTTTGTTCATTTTAACAAATCTTAATTTATATAGGTTTTTTACAGTTTTTCTTCACCAACACTACAAACTCTCATATCTGAAGAAGAGGGAAGAACACTTCAGCTGAAACAAAGTCAAACAAAAAGCCTAGAAAGTTTGAGAAAATTAGTTTGAATAAATCATAGAATAATGTCAAAATTTCAAACAGTAGTTTTTAATTTTTATTTTCTCTGGAGAGGATTGGGTAATGTATTATGAAGTTAATTTACTACAAACTTTTCATTTAGCTTCTGGTAATGACATTTTTTTTTTTTATTCTCCAACTGTACATGTAAAATACACCATAGAACTTCAAAGAGTGATTTCCAAGCATAGTTGTAGTTTCATTTCCAGCTGTACTGGTCAAACTCTCTGCCTCATGTCAGAGAGGATCCCCAGACAAGGTTATGCCAACAGGCAGAGTCTCATCTCAGGAAACAGCTACCTGACCCCATTTTATACAGGGCCTACAGGGAATTTTTGGCTGAGCCTACAGGCTTGGATACCCCACATTAAATTTGGCCTTGTGCCACATCAAACCACGTAGGGCTGTTGGTAAATATCCTGATTTCCATGCATAGTTGTTCATTTAAATATTTTTTTTCCTAAATATACTTGTTTTAGATTATTTGATTAAAAACTTCTGTTCAGTTATTTCTGAACATGTGATGCAGTAAAAAAAATGTGTTAAATGATGAACTTTAATTTTAGAGTGGAAACTGAAAATGCTTGACTAAATTTGAAAATACATCTCATTAACAAATAATGATATTGCAAAGATGAAATAATTTTTTCTATCTTCTAAAATCTGTTCCCAGCTTTTACCAGTCAGCACAATTTATTATATAAACATTTAAACAAAAAAGTATTGATGTGATTTTATAGTATTAGAATAATTAGTTTAAATGAGGACTTACTCCAAGGGAACAGAGGAGATAAATATTTAAATCAACTCAAAGTTCAGTGCACCAGAATTAGTTATGAAATATATATATATATATATATATATATATATATATATATATATATATATATTATTATTGTGGGGACCTACCTACAAATGGACTCTTCCACACCTATATAATATGGCTACCAACTCTGAGCAGAGGAAGTCACCGAGTGAGAGTCACCTAGTAAAGACACCGACCGACCGACCAACCAACCAACCGAGTGAGTGAGTGAGTGATTGAGTGAGTGAGTCAGGACACTAGTGAGAGAAAGTACTCTCCAGTCCATATTTACCTTTGTACTAAATTTGTATTTATTATTTAATTGTTTGTTTGTTTTTTATGCTAATTATTTAATGTGAAAATTTGTTGATGTCAGCAAAAAAACGTTAACTCATGTCTATTGTTTAATAAATTTTCATTATTTAGAAACCACATGTAAACTACACATTATCAAGAAACTACATGAAAAACTACACATTATCAAGTTTCTAAATAATGAAAATTTATTAAACAATAGACATGAGTTAACGGTGTTTTGCCGACATCATCAAATTTTCACATTAAATAATTAACATAAAAAACAAACAAACAATTAAATAATAAATACAAATTTTAAACTCCATAGTCTAAATAAAAAGTTTAAAATGCTTATTTGGAAAGCAACCTTTCTTGTAAACATGTTTCATTGAATATGACACCTAAGGAAAATTTTACTCATTTTTTATTTTGTTTTTCTATCATTGTGTTCAAGCATAAAACAGATTGTCATCACTTGCTGTCAACATCAGTGTCCACACTACTTTTATATATATATATATATATATATATATATATATATATATATATATATATATATATATATACAAACATAGTTTTAAGGAAGGTATGCTATATTCATGGGTTAAAGTGCTCAATATCAGGAATAGACTGTATGTAATTATAAAAATGGGCATTGAGGTTAACACCAAGCAGTGACCATCTGTTTCATGCTTAAACACAATCTTCAGGCCATCTGAAGATTGCATTTAAGCCAGATACAGACTGTCACCACTGGTTGACAACCCCAATGTTCACTTTTATCTATCTATCTATCTATCTATATATATATATATATATATATATATATATATTGAACAATAAAAAAATATTAAAAAATTAATTAAAAAATTAAAATCTTTAGACACACTGGGTTGTAGATTAATATTCTTTCATTTTTTTTATTATTATTTCATTTAGATTCCTCGTCTAGTTTCGACCAAAATGGCCATCATCGGGAGGAGAAATATTTCTGCTTGCTGATAGCAGTAAACTACAGAAATGAATCTTTTGCTGGAGAAAATGAACTTTTGTCTGTAGTTTTCATTTGTTTTTTTATTTTTTGTCTTTTTAACATGAATCTTTTGACAATCCTTGTGTTGGTCAAACAGTCTCTTTTAAGTTGTTATTTGAGATAAGAGCTGGATAGATACATGCTGCTCTGAATTCTCTGGTCAGTTTGACAGTTTTATTGGACCTGGTGAGGGGATGTGTCTCTGTTTAGTGTTTGTGTGTGTGTTATTTGGTTCTTAGGGAGTGAGTGAGTATGATATGTGTAAGCGTGTGTATTGCTGTGGGTGTGTGTTATCATTTGGCTCATTAGGGAGTGAGTGAGTATGATGTGTGTAAGTGTGTATATTCGTGTGGGTGAGTGTATAAGTGTGAGGCCTCCACATCTCCGTAAGCATGTCTGTCTTGTGTGGGTGAGAAATGTGGGTAGGTTTTGATTTGTTGAGTTATATATTGGTACTATCTATATTGTTAAATTTATGGTTTAGCCCGGCTGGATATTTTGTTTTTAGACGTTGTTTCCACTTATTTTCATGGGACTCTAAAATCTTTCTAATGTTATCTGCTCTGAACTTTTCTATTCTCTCAATTATAGTGAATTTGGCATGGGTTTTGAAATCGTGTTTTTCCAGGTGGAAATGTTGTTCTACAGGTAATAATTTTTCATGGGGAGTCGACTTAATTCGATTACGATAATTATTAATTCTGTAGTGAAAGGTCCATTCAGATTTTCCTACATATTGTTTCTGGCATAGTGTGCATTCTAGGAGGTAAATTATGTTATGACTTCTACAGTTAGAATCGTGGTAGATTTTAAAAGTAGATTTAGTGATTGAGCTAGTGAATGAATTCATGTTTTTTTAATATGGTTTGCAAAATAAACTTCTTTTGTTGTTACATGGTTGGGAAAAATCCTGTTGTTTTTTTTCTTAGTTTATTACGGATTACCTTGTCCCCTGAAATGTGGTTACTACCTATGATTTCTTTTAGGTTCTTAGGTCTATGATATGCAAGAAGGCTGGGTTCCTTAAACAATTTTTTTAAGTCTGGTTTGAGATGTAGTATTTCCCAGCGATGTTTGATTATTTGGGATAGTGGAGGCAGAGTGGGATTGAAAGTGGTTACTAGAGAGATGCAGCTAGATTTATTTTTAATCTTGTACATTAGGGTGTCTTCTCTAGGTGTAGAAATTGCTTTATTTATTTTTTCCCTGATTAGGTGTTGTTTATAGCCACGTGTTGTGAATTGATGCTCCAGATTTTCAATGTGTTTATTTAATTATTCATTGTTGGAACATATCCTTCTGAGTCTAAGTGCTTGTGAGTAGGGAAGGTTCTCTTTGAGATGTTTAGGGTGGGAAGACTTAAAGTGTAGATAGTTGTGGGTGTCGGTGATTTTAGTGTGTAGTGTTGTTTGTAGTTTCCTGATTTCATCTATGTAAATGCGGGTGTCTAAAAATGTTACTGATGTTGTGGATTTTTCATAGTCAAACTTAACTGAGTCGTGCACTGTGTTTAGGGTCATAAGGAATTGGGTAAGTTTGTCATTACTACCCGTGTATACAAAGAATATATCATCGATATATCTTGCATAGAATACGCAGTCGCTACCAATGATTGGATGGATATGGGTCTCCTCAAATTTTCCCATGAATATTGTAGCATATGATGGAGCTGCAATGGTGCCCATGGCACAACCTCTTATTTGAAGGTAGTGTGCTCCATTGAAGTTGAAAGTATTCAATGTAAGGACATGCTCCATGAGTTTTATGATGACTTCTGTGGGGGGGTCTTGTTTTCTTCTTTTAGTAAGTGCTTCCTGAAGGGTGGTTTAATGTTTGAATAGAGTGACCTAACGTCCATAGTCACTAGAATAGCATTCTCTGGAACTGTTTGTATGTGATTAATTTTGTTCAGTAGATCTGTTGTGTCTCTGATGTAGGATTTTACTTCCTTAGCTAGCGGTTGTATGTAATGGTCTATGTATTTGGAAATTTTTGTCATGTGGCAGTTGAACGATGAAATAACCGGCCTTCCTGGGTTGTTGCTTTTGTGTATTTTAGGAAGGAGATAGAAATGAGCAGATGTAATGTTTGTGGGTGTAAGTGCTGTGTATGTTTCCTTGTCGATTAGATTGTTGCAAAGCATTATGTTTCGTGAGCTAGTTAATTCTTTTTGGTATTCAGGAAGGGGATCTGTAGGTATGCTTTTATAGGTTTCTTTGTCGGCTAGCTGTTTGTTGGCCTCTTTAATGTATTCTTCGATTCCCCAGATCATTGTCGCACCCCCTTTGTCAGCCTGTGTTATGATTAGGTCATCTCTATGTGTCAGTGTATCGAGGGCTATACGTTCCCCTTCAGTAATATTGTCACGTGGCAGCTTACATGCTATTGTTTTCTTTATGTCATTTGCTATGGCTAGTTCAAATGTCTGTGTTTTGTGGGGTGTAGGTAGTGTCTTTCTCTTTTAGTGTATCAAGTATGGAAGGTGTATGATCATTTTCTCCATAGTGGGCTTTTAACCGTATTCTTCTGAAGAAGGATTTCAGGTCCTTTGCCCAGGTGTCTTTATCAAACCTTGGGGGACTAGGGCAAAAGCTTAGTCCTTTATTTAATACCCTGAATGTATTGAGTGAAAATTTATTGTTACTCAAATTTATAACTCACCCGTATGGGTCAAGTTTGAATTTGCAAGCATGGCGAATTTCTTTCGTAAAAGCTCGAAAGCTTGCACCATGTCTCCTATTAGGGATGCTATACCCCCACCCAGGTGTCCAGGTTGGGGGCTTATTCCGTTTTTTTTAAGGTTGAGTGTGTTTGTTGTTGATTGTCTACTAGTGGTTAATCTAGGTGGTCTGGGATGTCTAATGGGGTTATGCGTTCTGTAGAAGGGCTGTTGTGTTTTGGTTTGTGTATGTTTGTACGGCACCCTAAGGATGTCTGCGTAAGTTAGTGGTTTGTTTTGTGTGTGTGTTTGTTTTGAGGTTCTAGCTATCGTTGATGGTGGTGGTGTTGTTATTGTTGGTTGTGGTGCTGGTGGTTGTCTGTTGGTGTATTTCTTTGGTCTGTTTTGTGTTTGCATTGGTTGTGTGGTGGTCAGTGTAGTTGCAGTGTTTTGTTGTTTTCTTTTGGGGTATGGTCGTTCACTTTTTTCAAAGTTTGGCTTCATTTCTCTTTTGTTCCTCTGTCTGCAGGAAATATTTAATTTTAATTTTCTTTGTTTTTCAGTTTTTGTTTTTTGTAGTTCCCTCACTGTTTAGTCTGTGTGAGCTTTTATGACATTCTTTATGTGGGTATATTCTTCTGTGTCCGTTTGTTTTTTTATTTTCTCATCGAGCAGGTTAATTTCTGCTGTTGTTGCCGTTATGCTTTCCTGGCAGAACTGCATGGTATCCTGCATGAGTTCCCTGGAGAAATCTTCTAATTTACGGTACCATGATGCTAGAAACGCATCATTGTGGTTACCTATTGAAGGTTCCAAATCAATCCTCAAATTGGTTGGTACTAATTGATCCTTCAGGCATATCCTAACATATTCCTGGTGTGATTCATACCTGGCTAATTTGTTGGTTGCTCTATTCATGCGGATAGCCAATATTTCGGTGTTTATTGGTTCTGTTGGTGTTATGTCCTCGGCATTTGGTTCAGTCCCATGTCTATTATTCATGATTATTTTTTGAACAATAAAAAAATATTAAAAAATTAAAATCTAGACACACTGGGTTGTAGATTAATATTCTTTCGTTTTTTTTATTATTATTTCATTTAGTTTCTTCGACTAGTTTTCGACCAAATATATATATATATATATATATATATATATATATATATATATATATATATATAAAATTTATTTTAGGATATTAAAAAAAACATATTAAAAATGTTACACAATTACAATCATGTTTTCAACACAGCAAATGTATCTCCTAAGGCGATGTTCACCCAAGGAGATACATTTGTAGTATTGAAACATGATTGTAATCATGTAGCAATTTTTAACATGTTTTTGTTTTAATATCCTAAAAGAAATAATATTTACCTCTACTCTGTATTGAGCTCTCTTTTAAATTAAATGTTGCATACAGTGGAATTATACTCCATTTGTTCTCATTTTACCTGGAATATATATATATATATATATATATATATATATATATATATATATATATATATATATATTATATATATATGTACATTTCTCTGGAGACTGTGAGGTAGGAGTCTCCTTGAGATTTAGAACACCAAGAAGTGTGTGTTAAATCTCAGAAGGTTCAAAACTAAATCCAAGAACTTTACCTGGTCTGAGATTTGCTGTATGTGAATGATGCAGACTTTATAGCACATCTAGAGAAAGATTTGAAACTCATAATGGATTGCTTCTCTGCTGCTTGTGATGATTTTGGATAGAGGATTAGCAGCCAAAAGTGATCTTTACCCTTCCACCTTCCATATAAAATAAACAGAGGACTCAATGCCTGAGCTTAAATATAACATATTATACTAATATTATTAATGCAACAATATCAAAACTACTCAAAGTTTCATGTAAAACTCTATGTAGGGAAGAGGTTATAGTTGTTCCAACGAGAGAAAAGTGTATATTTTAAAAAGAAGATAAACCACAAAAGTTTTGGTTTGAAAAATGTGTTTTTTTTATTTTAAAATTATATATTATACTCTATGTTCCATAATTCTACTACATGTATTTCTGGTTTTGCAACCTTCTTCAAGCAAAGAGTAGATATTTTCAGACACACACACACACACACACACACATATATATATATATATATATATATATATATATATATATATATATTAATTGGGATCAAATACAGATCAAATATGGATCAGAATCCTACAGAATTATAGGATAAAGAACAAATAAGAAACGTTTTGTCAGTTTCACTTTATGAAGCTTTAATAAAAGTGAAACATGTTAGATTGATAAAAGTTTCCTATTTATTCTAAAATATCATAATGCAATCCTCAGGCAATCTGATGATTGCATTTAGCATGAAACAGACTGTCACTTCTGGGTGTTGACTTCAATGTCCACTTTTATATTTACATTTACTATATCCCTGATATCGAGCACTTTAACCCATACATATAGCATACCATAAAACTATATTTTACCATATATATATATATATATATATATATATATATATATTCAAAGATTATAACATTAGCATGTTATAACATCGATACAAAAATAGTCATTTTTTTTCACCTCTTCAGGTGTCTCATCAAATGATGGGGTTGATTGTGAAATGCTTCATTTAAAAGAACCTTGTTTGCTGTGAGGCCCTTCATAATAAGCCCATTAATTCTTTATATATATATATATATATATATATATATATATATATGTATATATATATATTTTTTACTTTTTTCTACATACAATGCTTTTTTTTATTTCACAATCAACACCATCATTTGATAAGATATCAGAAGTGTTAAAACAAAATGGCTATTTTTGTAGTAATGTTATAACATGTTTTCTCTTCTTTGTATTGAGCACTTTTTTAAAAATAGTGGTTTTGGTTATCGGAATTTTATTCCATCTAAATCAACCCTGTATTCAGAAATATAATATATATATATATATATATATATATATATATATATATATATATATATATATTGCATATTTGGGCAGCAATCCCTCTTTTATACAAGTTTCATTTAAAGATGACTGACAAGGTACTGCAATTAACTTTTTTATTTCATTTTTTTTTGTGTTCATATATTTTTTTTCTTTTCTGGACATAAAGTAAATAAAAATTGTTCAAATGTTTTGTATGTCCAAGTGCTTTTATCTCTTCATCAGGCCTTTTTCAAGGATGATTTTAATTTTTTATTTTTAACTGAATGTATGAGTTATAGCTTTTTATTTTCTGGACATGGTCAACATAGTTGATGCTATTGAGTGTTGATCAATACATGAACTATGACCACATCCACAATATGCTGACCATATTGAAAAATAAAAAGTATATTCCGATAACTCTAGATACATGTATAGCAGACCGTGGGTTTAATATGCGTTGTGAAATGAAACACATGTGGTCTCCTGAAATAAAGTCCACTACAAACATGGCGGGCTCAAGATGAGTCCACCCAAAAGAATTGTAAAAGAAAACAACAAGAACTAATACATATATACAAACAAATATATGTGTATTAACAAACAAACAGATACAAATTACAAAAACAATAATGTGTATGTGTAACAAATAATTGTGTAAAGTTTGTGTGTCAAAAAATGCGTGAGTAAATGTTCGTACATATGTGCATGTGTGTGTTTGTGTCATGACGTTTCATAGCGTTTTTCTCCAAGGGAGAAATGCGATTTCTCTACTGAGCTTACACTGCTTGTAGGTGAGAGAAAAAAAGTAAGGATTGAAGATGTTGCCAAGTATGTAGAGTTTAGGGATAAGTACCCCAAGTGGTGGTGTCAGAATTTAAGAGGAGATAACTCCAACACATACATAAAAATCCATGCATTCACTTAGTATGCAATACAACCTGTTTTGTGACATATTTTTATTATATTATGTATAAGGGATATTGTTTAGCTTAGTCTATACTCTAGAGCATTTGAAACCAAAATGGCAGTGCCGAATAGAAATTATTGTCAGTCTTTATAGTCATATATTTTCAGTGAATGGTATTTTCCTATTTTTCCAAAACAGGTCAGCACAGGCAAGCAAAAATGTTATAACAATCAAGTTGTGTAAGTGTTAATCAAAAACTTGTATAAGTCATATATAAAATCGATTTCTTGTTATCAGTAATGCGTCTTTTTCTTTACTTACTGAATACTATGCTTTTTTGTATGTTTAAATTTCAATAGCCACCAACCTGTTTCACTTGGCAATCTATTTCAATATTTATTTCGTTTTTATATATTTTTGTCTGTGTACTTGTTTGAAATTTGTTTCTTGAAGATAAAGCATTTCATGTAAACTTATAAAAAAGACCTTTTTGTAGTATACAATATATTTCAATACAATGACCAGGGAAACCTTCTTAACTTTATAGATTAAGTGATAGCAGTAGAAAAGTTGCTTCCCTTGAATAATGTTACTTCAGAGTTATTTCCCTTAGTCAGTCGAAACAGTTTTATCGATATGAATAGATGAGGTGGTTGGAATAAAAAGAGATGAGTGGATTTTTATTTTTTTTTTATTTTTTTTTTATTTTCAGTAACGAAACGCTTTGTCCTAGAATGCCCGCAACCTAAATTAAGAGATGAGAGGAAATTTTCTAACTATTAATAAAAAGTTGTTTAGAATTAGGATGTTCTATATCTGATCTTCAACTTATATATATATATATATATATATATATATATATATATATAATTTATAATAGTTGAGAAGTTAATGCCTTAAAGTAAAGTGTTGCTTGAGCATTTAAATATTTTATTAATATAAAACATACAGCAAACATGCATAAATGTACCCACCATAGTGTCAAAAGAACAGTTTTTCCCATGACATAGCTTTTTTAACTACCTTCACTTTTCAGCAATGTTTTAAAAAGCAATGTTTAGGATTGGAATAAAACCTAAACATATAAAAGTGAATTTATACATTTTCTTTTTTCTTGAGAATTGACAACAAAATAATAAACACTATTTATCTATTAAATTTTTTTGTTTACACTATATATTAATTATATTATTTATTGGAATGGTTGGCAAAACAGCAAATTGCCAAATGATTAAAACTTAATAAAATGGTAAATAATAAGGATTTCTTTATAGTTGGTTCACATATTTCAATAATTTGGTAAATGTTTATAAATTTATGAAGAAAAATTGTTTTCATATTTATTTCTTTAGAAATTGGTAAACAATAATATTACATTGCATTAGTTCTTATTGTATTAGTTTTTAGAATATTGTAAATAAAATTATTCTTGTCAATAAAAAATCTAATAAATAAATAGTGTTTAATATTTTTGTTGTCAATTCTCAAGAACAAAAAAAAGTATAAATTCCCTTCACCCTGTGTTTAGGTTTTATTCCAATTCTAATCATTGCTTTTTAAAAGAATAAACTTTGCTGAGGAGTGAAGGTAGTTAAAATAATAGCGGTGTCATGGGAAAAAAACATCCTTTTGCCACTATGTCATTGCAGGCACTTCTTTCTATGTTTGCAAACATACAAGAAGAACTAAGTTGAATTTATGAAAATTAAGTTGAATTTATGATATATATTCTTAATTTTTTTTCAAACACAAAACTATTTTATATGATTTTCAATATACCTTAGTTTAAAATACTTTCCATGTTGTGTGTGGCCAAATAGAATGCTAGCATGAGACCTGGGTTAGAATCTTACCATGGTTGATTTGTCAAGAAGATGACCATGATAATATCAGTTGATGGTTGTGCACAAAATCACAAGTCATCATGAATGAACACAGAAGCATACTGGCCTTATTCAACTACTGACCATGCCATATTATGCACTCTTTCCCAGAAACTATAACTAAGGTCTGCTCAGTATAGTTACAGTATAAACCACAGGTTGGCTATGTAGGTGTCAATGAAATACAAAATGGGCCTGAGCAGGCATCTTCAACAGGGATTAGCTTGTCACACTAATAGACTACTTAGTTTCCCAAGACTCAAAGATGCCTACATAATTTCCAAACTTTCAATCAGGACAGTTTTCAATTTTCGTCATAGGTTTAGTTTTTTTATTTATTTAATTTTTTTTTTGTAAAATAAAATGTTTTCATGACCTAACACCCCCAAAGCTTTAGAGATCACACACATGCACATAAAAAATTACTGATAGCTTACATCTCCAGAATACATCCCAGATTCTAAGAATATAATAATTTCCTTGCTACTTATGAACATATTTCGAATATCAAAGTCCCTTGCTCTAGGTCAGGGGTGGTCCAAACATAGTATGCTGATGACTTGTTTCGGCTTGCAAAATTATTCATTGGATTCCCTTTTTGACTTACTTTTATTCTTTCTCCTTCTTCATGTATATCTTTATCTCGTGTATTTTTTATTTTCTGCCTTTTACAGATTGTGCAGAATATCACGATCATCAGATAAGAAACAATGTCATTCAAATGAAGAGGATATTAGAGAATTTAAAGAATAATGAACCGAAAAATTGGCCTGATTAAGAAAGACAATTAAGCCTTATGTATTTTTCTGTTCTAAAACAACCCTTTGTAGGACTTCTTCTGTAAAGAGACATTTTGAAAGTGTTCATAAGAACTTAAGCATTAAAACTTTTGAGGAACAAAGAGATTTAATTTCTCGTGAACTGAGCAAGATAAAAAACAGGCTGATACTTTTATGAACTTTATTTCAGGTAGGCCCAGTTCCAACTTAGTTGCTGCTAGTTTTGAAGTTTCAAAGTGTATCGTCCACTCAGTCATGGGGAACATATTGAAGAAGCTGGGCTAGAATGTGCACCTTTCCTTTTTAACAATTTTTCAGAAAAGGAAAAGATTATTCAGTGCATTAAAGATTTGTCTGTGAGTAGGAAAACAGTTAAGGATAGGATACTTAAGTTGCAAAGGAATACAGCTGAACAATTGATAAAAGATTTGTCTTTATGTAAGTTTTTTTTTTTTTTATTTGTGTTGATGAAAGTACAAACATTAAGTCATCTAGCCATATTTCAGTAAGAAAAAAATGAAAGATAGAAGGGAAGATAAAAGAGATAATAACTCTCTCATGTGTTTAATGTCTGTTTCAGTGAAATAAAAACTGTTGTCAATTTAAAATCTTTTTATTTATACCCCCTTACTTCTTTAAATAATGACCAGCATTTATATTTATCATTGTTATTGCAATATTTTGTTAAAATTTCTGAGCTCAAATATTTAACAATGTGATTCAATCTCTATGAATATCTTATTGTCAGAGAAGTCACCATGAGCTTATTTAATCATTAACTTAAGATTCATCAGAAAATTCAAAATATGAAAACCATGAAATTTTCACAGGTATTTCTAATACATTAATAATATCACAGAGAAATATTTATTCTCTTTCTAGTTTTATGCCAAATAAGATAATTTTATTAGTTTTTGATGTAATGAATATGCATACACCTGGGTTCCCCCTCACAGTAATATGATTGGCTGGTGTCAGCCATAAATACAGACTGACGTGGAGGTACATGGAGGACGCCTATTGACGACACCTATAGTCTTCGCCTATTGCCTGTCACTATGACGAGGACCAGTCCATTACGGCTACCTGCTAGATTGTCCTACTCATTTACAGTAGTCAACAACGACTTTACTACTTCGAACAAATATATCCCTTTCCGGGACATATCAGTTTTTGAACAGTTATGCAGAATAAGTCTATATGTAATATTAAAAAAAAAGGAAAAATACTGTGGTATTTTCAACAGAGTTAAAGAAATGATTTCCATTATAGGACAACATTATAGGACATTATAGGACAACATTATAGGACGTTATAGGACAACAAGTTCACTAACTTCAAAGTGTTGACTAAGAGTAAGATTATCCTACATGTAAGCTACTAGTGACCTGCTGGTAGGCTGCTGATGGCAATGTCAGCGGTCTTCTAGAGGCATCCAGCAGTGGGCCTCTAGCAGTCCGCCAGTGGTAACATTGCTGAGGTGAACACATCAGTGGTCTGACAATAGGTCACCAGCAGTAAATGCTAGTGGTATGCCATCTAGTGGAAGATTAGTGGCTTGCATGTAGGGTAATACTTTAGTTTACCAAAAAGAAAAAAATAACAATGACAAGTTTTACTGATATTTTTGATATATGTGGGTGTTGTCATGTGATGGTATTTTAATGTTGGGAAAATTTTTCTGCCATTGTCAGTAATATCAGATTTTGCTATTATTGGTCATCCATACATTAACTATCTGATGAGAGACAAGTAAATTCCTATGTGTGCATTATATATGGGTAAGTAAAATAAAAAACAAAAATGTAACATGTTTTGTCATTTTTGATCAGCTATGTGTCAACACTTCCATGAGACTTAAATTAACATAGGCTTTCATTAAATATGAATAAAGAAATCTAAAAATATCACAATATGTTTTATCACTTTTGGTCATCCATACTTTAGTTGTTCAATGAGATACATGAAGTAGGCTTTCATCACAGGTACCAATGTTGATCATTATCAGGAATCCAGTATGCTATTAAGTTTGTTGGGAAACCAGATGCACTACAGCTGTAGCAGTAGTGTGTCTAGAGCAAGATACCCTGACAGAGCCTATTCCTCTTCAGACCAATTCATTGTTTCCTTCTCGTAGATAGTTACTCTTTTTCTGTACATTCAAGATGTAGGTAATCATGGCTCTCCACAATTTCCAGTCCTTTATAGCTCTTAGTAAATTTTGTCTTTTTGCTATCTCTCCTAAACCCTGTTTGCTATCCATTTATTATGGAGGTTCTTCACTGTCCTCTGTCCTCTTGCCATCAATATATCCTGTGAGTGTCAAATTTTCCAAGCACTCTTTCCTCATTATGTGCCCTAGAAATTTCACCTGTCTCTTTTTGATGTTAAGTATAAGTATCCTTTTTTGTTTCCATTTTCTCTAAAATTTTGTTATTGTTCACATGTTCAGTCCATGGTATTCTCAGCATCCTTTTGTAGAACTACATTTCTGTTGCTTCAAGTCTCTTCTTCATCCTTGAGGAGATTCTCCAGTAGAGGAGACTGGCATTATGTAACAGTTCAGTACTCTTTTCTAACAGAATTTTCCTACATTATTTACATTATTTGGACTATTGACCTCATCTTTGTTGCCATATTTATTACAATGTTTCGGCCATTGTATGCTCCAGCCTTCTTCAGGTGGTTGGAATGTCGAACTGAACCCTTTATTTTCGCTCACTGGGGTCGACTGTTCTAGTTCTATGTGCCATGTTTAATGGATGTCAGTTATCTCCTGTTAATTTCCCTCTGAAAGTTCTCCACTGCCTTAGCTGGGTATTGAACTCACACTCTTTGGGGCCTGTCACTGGATCTAACACATTATTTTTTTAAAATGACAGGAGTACCAATAGGATGCCACGAATGGGAAACAATGTGGTTTTCCCAAATTGATGAGTTTCTTTCTATATCTGGGAAAAACATATTTCCAAAGGGAAATGGCACCATGAACTTCTAAGCTGCTGGGGAGGCAGATTTAGCCTCTTCCCAGGCTAAGCAACCTCTGAGTTTTGCTACTGTAAAACCAGCTAAAATTGACAGTTGCTCACATAACTGTCTGGAGTGATGTCACTAAGCAGCGGTCATGTGACTCATAGCTTTTGATTAAAATTACTGTACTGAGTGACCTCACATGTCAAAATCACTAGGGTTAAGGCTATGCTTTACAGTTTTTAGTTATGAGGGATGAAAATCAAGGAAACATTATATACATGCATGATGCTTTATAGAATAATGAAAAACAAATAGCAAAAACCATAGTTAATATAATATTTGATATATAGTAACATATTCACATACTGTTTTGTCATTCTTCCTAACAATGTAATTGTCAAGAGACAATATGTATAAAGAATTTATAGAAATTTGTTTGCGTTACACCAACATGTTGTGAGTGGTATGTTGACCCACAAACAGATATTGAATGACAGTAGACAACAATAAACAAAATGAAGACTTGAGTAAAAAAGATATTACCAAGTTTATTTTTATTAAAGAAAATATGTCAATACAAATAAGTTTACAGTGCACTAGGCAAAAATATCTCTGCATGTTCATATAGCATTGTCCTGAAAAGGACAATTTTGTAGTCATTGAAGTGTCTTGTCATGAAAAGGTTTATTGCACATCATTGCTGCTGGTAAAAATGGCTGGAGCCATGGGCCTGCTACTGGAACAGATACTACACTTTGATCCCAATCATCTAAACCCCAAAACAATTTTTTTTTTTTTTTTTTATACTTTGAGGCGATTTTATATCCTGAATCAATTTTACAATGATTGCCGGTTAAGCTTTTTCTTCCTGTTATTTTTAAAAAATGACGGGAGTACCAGTAGGTTACCGCAAATACAGAACAATCTTTAAATTCCATAAACAATTTATAGAGTTTTGATTTTAAAGAGAACAAACATGTTTTTAAGGATCTGAATATTTTGTTTGTTTGTCTATTTGGTGTGTGTGTGTGTGTGTGTGTGTGTGTGTGTGTGTGTGTGTGTGTGTGTGTGTGTGTGTGTGTGTGTGTGTGTGTGAGAGAGAGAGAGAGAGAGAGAGAGAGAGAGAAAATAAAATTTTAAGAATTCAATTTAAACAAATGTTAAACATATTACACAGCAGCTTATAAGTCCGTGGCACCGTTTCCCTTTGTGAATATACATTCCTCAGAAACAGAAAGAAACTCCAGCTCACATTCATCAATTTAGGAAAACCCAAGACTTGCCATTTCTCCAGGGACATGGAGTATGTACATTTGCCTGGGACATAGTAGATGAATCCAGCTTGTTTGAATCTGGAGTCCTAAACATGGCTTCCCCAGAAATACAAAAGAATTTCCATATTATATGTAAACTCTATCTTTTCATTCTCCTTACACTCTGCTTGCTCTGTAGATATATGATAAATTATTCTCTGTCTGAGACACATGTAAATATTATATATAGTCTTGTGTATGACTTAGTGGTATAAAAATCTCTCTGAGAACAATTCATGTTTGTCATTCCTTTTCCTTTCAGCCATTTTGTTCCATCCATTAAATGTGGTGTTATTATATCATGAATATAATATTGCCCATAATGGGGGAAATACAAAGGGAGAATAAACGTTTCTACCATAGCTCTTTCCCATTGCACAATTTCAAACTTGAAATTTGTAAATAACAGCTAAGTGTCTTAATCTAAGGTCAATAACTCTGTAAAAGTCAGAGATAAATTTTACACTGTAACGATACAGGATCTCCTTCTAAATGATAAGGAAATTTTAATGAATGCTAAACTACAAAAATTATTTAATTTTTTAGGAATTTAAATAATGTCCGCATTACAAACCAACTTTTATAAATAAAGATCAACTAAGATTTTATGATTAAAACACAAATGCAATTCACATAGGACTCATATATAGGTCAGAGTAGTGCATATTCTGTTTTTGTGAATTTATGTGTAGGTCTGCATAAGGTATAGAGGTTTCGGTTGACAATGCATGGATGTATGACAATTTCGAATTTTTATTTGAGTTTGATGAGAAAGACTCGTATGTTGAAATAGAATTGTTTTATAACCATAGATAGGATTATAGAATCGTCCATATTTCATACTCACCTCCGAGATAAAATACACTCTTCCATCAGAATCAGTTTTAACCAATCAACACCTCACATTGCAAATCTCGACTTTTTATTGGTTGAGACATGTAACAATTGTCGAAAAACTGTTTTCACACCCAATTCACTGGAGCCTACTTTGGATTCCAGAAACAAATAAAAAGGACCATCTCGATCCAATTCACCAGTCAGTCACTAAACTTCAGAGAGATGTCACATGAATACACACATGTCACTATTTTGACTTAAGATACTTTTCGCGCATCAACTGCTGACTCAAACATCAATATTAATCTCTCACATTTCACTTACAACTTTCTAAGAAAAGTGTTCTTACATACTACTAACATAGAAATTGTATTTTAACAAAAGACAAACACAGAACAATCCAAGGTAAACAACACTGGAAAATTTAGACAATTATACTCTACTTTATTCATGCATACAAACTACGCAAATTTCTGTATAAGTAATATTTTCCATTTTTACTCTGTTTGACCAGTTCTTTAACACTTGAACAATTTTGAACTGTAAATCAATAATAAAACCCAATTTATCAATGGTCAATTTCTTGCATTATCAAACCACAAGTTTTCTAATTGTATATTAATTGTACATAAATGCATGTTGTTTTTATTGAATCCTAATTACTGGTGTTTCTTACTCAATTGCCTTGTGATTGATTCGTTTTTGAATGTCTATATTCTATATTGTTGTGGATAAATATGGTGAACATGCCCGTAAACTAACCATCTTAATATAAAAACCTTCTGATAACAAATTCAAACTCATAGCAATCCCAACAGGATCCTAGAGCAAGTTTATTCAATCAGATGTTGCTGAATTAAGATTGCTCTTGGGAAAAAAAAGAATGAAGATCTATTTTAATAAAACCCTTTTTTTCGGGATTAGTACTTCAACTCAATATTAATAGGTTGAAAGTTTTATGATAAGCTTTTAGTGTGATAGATACATTCATACCAAAGAGCAAAAGACGAAAATGTCACATTTTTTTAGTTGATTTCACTCCATGCAAGGTAGTAAAGCCACTAAGACACAAGGGGGGGTTATTGGGTGTAGAAGAATTAGAATACAGAAACATTACTAATGAACAAGAACAAAAAGTGTAATCAGGGGGACAGTAGATAGCAAATGGGATTGCATTTAAATTTTTGAAGATTAATGTTGGCTGGAAAGCATGCAGCCAGAAGGGAGCTCCACAAGTGAGACATGCATATTTTAAGAAATATTTATTTTTATTCCCCGTTGATGCTAAGTGATAGATTAAAAAATTAGCTTAGAGAAGAAACTGTGGAATCTTCCACATTAGCCTTTCACCCCTTTCAGAAAGTGTATTCTTCTCTAAAATGACTTTAACCAATCATCATCTCGTTTCTGCAAATTCAATCTTTTATTGGTTAATAAGTACCAAATTGTAGCAAAGTTATAGGCGAATCCTATTTCCCGCCAAGCTCTCTGAAGCCAATTTTGCTACACAAAAGTCTATAAAAATAACTGCATGACTCAATTCAAACAGTCAGTCATGAGATGCTACCAAACTCCATGCGTGCCAATTCACTGACTCACACACCACATTGAAATCTCAACAAACTCAACAAGGCATTCATCAACTATTGTCCATGTGTTTAATCAACATCTACAATTGATTTAAAAAGTGAACGTTTTCACTACTAAAAAAGCAATTGTACACTTCACCAATTTAGCCTTAAATAAAGGCAAGTTAAAGTCAAGCAACAACATTTATTTTTACTTCTAAATTACACACGTACACACACGGATAAATGAACGAACACATTTGACATCTTTCTTTGCAGAAACCAAATTATTTTAATTTTTCTAACAATCAAAAGGCATCAAGATTTCCTAACCACATTTCTACATAAACATTCTTTATAACATTATCATTATTTACATTATTTGGACTATTGTCCTCATTTTGTCGCCATATTTATCACAACATTTCGGCGGTTGTACGCTCCGGCCTTCTTCAGGTGGTTGGAAAGTCGAACTGAACCATGTTTGATGGATGTCAGTTATCAGTTATCTGATAAAAAGTTCCCTACTGCCTTATCTGGGTATTGAACTCACACTCTTTGGGTCCTGTCACTGGATCTAACCAACGCCTTTATCCACTTGAGGACATCTGGGTATGAATTTCTGGGTATTATAAACCTTCAGCAACTATTTTTACCAGTGTTCATATTGCAATTTTGCTGTTATCATTTCATGTTTTTACCAGAGCTCATATTGCAACTATCATGTTGTTATCATTGCTTTTCTCTGGCACTCCTTATTACTGGTTCCCATATTGTATTTATTTCTATGCTTGGTCGGCTCAGGAGATTTTTGTGGCCTAGCATATGTGCTGATTCTTTAAGTTTACGAATTTTCCAATGGTGTTCCTTGTCAATGATCTCAACCTGATCCCACAGAGGGCAGTGATCTCCCTTCTCTCTCCATATGTGGTCAGCCATGGCTGATTTTTCTACTTCCCCTCGTGTTACAGCTTTCTGGTGTTCTTGAAGCCTTACCTTGAGGGGGCAGCCTGTCTCTCCTTTATATTCCTTTCTGCAGCTGCATGGGATAGCATACACACAGTCTTTAGTCATGTTCTCCTCTATGGGGGGGTCTTACTTGGGAGAGATATCTGCAAAGTGTCGTCAAGCTTTTGAAGGTTGTCCTGATGTTATATGGACCGCAGATCCTTTGTATTTTCTCTGATAACCCCTTCACATAAGGCAGGCAGACTGTCTTCTGAGTGTTGTTGTCCTCCTCCTCCTCTTGTACCCGCCTATCCCAGTTTTTTGGGGGCTGCTGCCATGTACCCAGGGTAGTTGTTACGTTGTAGGGTACTACTTATACTGACCAATTCTTTATCTAACGTCTTTGGATCGCCACTTATGACTTTTGCTCGGTGTTGTAAGCAATGGACGATCCCTTTCTTTATGCTGTATGGATGGTGGGAGTTGAAATTGCGGTATTGTCTGGTGAATGTCGGTTTACGGTATACGGATGTCTTAAACCCATGCTCTGTTTGAGATATTAGAACATCCAGGAATGGGATTGTATTGTTACTCTCTTTCTCCATTGTGAACTGTATCGAAGGTCTTATTGAGTTCACATGGTCCAGTAGAACCTGAACATCTTCCTGGTGTGGCCAGAATATGAAGCTATCATCTACGTACCTTAACTATAGAGTTGGCTTAAGAGATATAGATTCTAATACCATTTCCTCAAAGTATTCCATGTATATCTTAGTTATTACAACAAACATTTTTATTGTCACTACATGTGTATTTATTGTTGATATAAAAATTTCTTTATTGTTAGATTTTCTAACAACTGTGTTTAGTAATTTCTTGCCATGCAAATTGTCCTTAAATTGTTTGTGTAGTCTATATGTTGTGAGATACTGACATTATAAGCATGCATGGTCTTCAACTTACATAAATTTACCTTCTGATACATTTCACACTGTGTATATCCTGCAACAAAACCTTGCAAGTAAATTAGAATATTCCAGTCAGTAACTTGTGAGGACATTGATTATATTCTTTCCATGGGAAGGGCTATTTATAAGTTATATTTTTTTAATAATATTTCATCATGAATGAACTATGCCTGTCAGATGATTTGAAGAAATCAGTCAATTTTATTGATTATGGTTTTTTATTATTGCTTATTTTTCCGACTGTTTATCTTTGTATAGCCATATGAGTAGGTCAGCTGAATTTATTAGACAGTAATTACGATTAGGATGTCAGGGTTAAAGTGAGTGAAGAATAACTGGTGAGAGACAGGGTGAAGAAAACACAACTGTTTTGAATCAGATATTCCCAGCTTTTGTTGATCAAACAGGCAAGTCAAATATTTTATGAATGGTAACAGCTGTTAAGGTATGTATTTTCCTTTCAGGTGGCAAAGGTAAATTTGTACAGAGTTTCTCTGTATGTAAAAGTGTGAATTATTTATGTCATTCTTGTGAGTAATGTATAATATTAAATTGAGTCATAAATAATTTTCACTTTTGTTTATCAAATTTATTCTTCAAAACACAAAGTACAACTACATTTTGTCCTGGGTATGACAATAAATTACATCCACATCTGGGTAAGACGATAAACTACATCCGACAGCAAGGCCTTTGATCAGGATGTTTTGAGGAGCATGGAACCACCTCTTAATTGCTGGTGTCCCAGGTCCACTCTGACCCGGGGTGGTAGCACCTGCTAGGGTCCCAGTTATGGGCAAACAGTTAACTCTCAAAAAGAGTCAAAACACTATGAAAATATAAAAATAGGTTTTAATACCAGAAATATTTTGTAAAAGAAATAATTGCCAGCAAAACATTTTTGAAGAAAAAATTATTACCAGCAATACATTATTACCAGCAATACATTATTACCAGCAGTACATTTTTCAAAAAGAAAATATTACCAGCAATACATTTTTGAAAAAAAAATATTACCAGCAACAAAAATATTGTTGGCACTAAATAACCCATTGAGGTTGATATGCCATAAAACAAACCAAACCAAACCAAACCAAACCAATATATACTGAGATAGATAGATAGATAGATAGATAGATAGATAGATAGATAAAAAAAAAATGTTACCAGTAATAAAAATCTTGTTGGCATTAAATAACCCATTGAGGTTGATATGCCATAAAACAAAACAAACAAAAAAACAATGACATTTTATTCAATTAAACAGGGTGTCCACAAGATAATTAAACATCAATTTGTCGTCTAATAACATTGCCAATTCTTGCTCAAATGATCTCAAGTTTTAATAAAATGTGTAAAAACAAATGATGTTGACTGTACAGACTTGTCTCAATGAGAATCTACAAGAAAGATGGTTCAGGTGTGACAATGTGCTGTTGAAATGGCCACTATATTCACCTGACTTGACACCTTGTAATTTTTTCTATGGGGCTATGTAAAAGGACAGGTCTGTATCTGCCTTCTTCCTACAAGCCTAGAAGAACTTAAGTAGAGAATAACTGAGGTGCTGAAAAATGTTACGCAAGACATACTACAGCATGTTTGGCAGGAGCTGGACTACTGACTTGACGTGCACCATATCACAGGTGGTGAGCATATTGAACATTTGTGAAGCTTTGTGAAATCTGTTATAAAAACTACATCCCTTTGAATATCTTGTTCAAATTTTGATAAATAAATCTTTCATTGTTCTACATGAAGTCTATTTAATTTCTTTGCCTCTGACATGTAGTTACTCAGATATTCACATATTAAATGATATCAATTTTGGGGTGGGGCGGACATCCTGTATATTCACCATTTTTTGCAATGACTTGTTGCCAGAGACAGTGCGTACTAGCCCTGAAACAGTCCTTTAAATTTTATTTTGAAAACAGGACCCTCAGTTATGGAAAATCTGCTCTGAATCATAAAATAAAAAATGAAATAAAAGTCAGACATTATTTAATTACGAAAGCTTTTAATTGGTTATGTGATAAGATATGAACACTATTGTCTTAAGGAAAAAAACAATTCTATGAATAATAAATTTTTACAAGATTTTTAATTATAATTTATAAATTTTTAAATCTTTTAAAATTCTGTTTTATTTTGTAGAGGTTAGGTGATAGTTATTAAGTAAAAAATATATTTATTAATCATAAATGGAATAGCTTATTACAATTTAGTGACACCAAAATATTTTAAAAAGAATTTTGAATTTTTTTGTAAGTATAAATGTGACGATGTTTATAGAATAAGAGTGAAAACTAGAGTAAATTTAAAGCCAAAATATTTAAAATTCAATAAAACATTAGATTATGGAGAATATTTTCCTAACTTTTTTAAGATTACAGGGTAATTTAAAATTGTATAGAAAAAGGTTCTCACATTATATTATTTGAGTTATTTTTACAGATGTATCCACTATAGAAAAAAATGACATAAACTTTTGGTTTTAAAACTAAAAGTAAATACTACTTGTTTCAAATCAGATTAATTAAACTTTAAATCAGCTAATATTCCTCAAATAAAGTTTCAGAAAAATATATTTTATTTTTGAAAGATATTTAACGTTGACTGTACTTTTAAATGCAGTGAAAAATGGAAAGCTGAACGATCAGTGCAAATGATTTCCAAAAAAAAACAGGTAACACTGAACTGGAAGAAATGCCCCACAAAATTGAGAGATTTGCCAGTAAATTCAAAATCAGGAACAGAAAATAGGAGATAAAAACTGCCCGTGAATTTTTAGATTATATTTTTCAGAATCATTTAGTTGATACTTACTCAAACTTGTGCATTCATTGTGTGTATTGCTGAATACACCAGTGACTATTACAAGTGCCCAAAAGAAGTTTCAGCAAACTAAAAAATTATCTGTGATCTACAATGAGAGATGAAAGGTTACCTGGATTAGCAATAATTTCCATTGAAAATAAATTTGCTTGATAATCTTGATCCTGACCTGACATCCTCTCAGAACTTGGACTAATTGCTGTCTGAAAAATTCAATGAATACTAACTTTCCTGGCATACATGGTATAACTATGATACTAAAGATTCCTTACTATCTAATTGAAATTTTAATCCATCTTCGTTTTCATCATACCACTACAAAATAACTAACAGACTAATAGGGGAGATCATCCATTAAAGCCATTTGTCCATTAATTTGAAGAACTTTTTATTGTGGCCTAAAAACACCCATTACAATACAAATTATTGTAAATAAATGTAAATACAGTATGTATGCGTGTGTATTTTATTTTTAAGTTACTATAAACCTTTAAATAAAGTTTGAAAAGTTTTAAAGTTAAATCCGGAGTCCGTTGGTTCTGGGACTGTTAATTCGAACTTTTACTTTTTTCAAAAGAAAGAGAGAGAGAGACAGAGGCAGAGAGAGAGTAGATGTTCCCTCAAGGAGGCACCAGATATATATAGGGGACTAGGGGACATCCATATTATATATATATATATATATATATATATATATATATATATATATAGAACAGGTACCCCATACTGGCTGGGAGCTACCCAGTCCTCACATTACAGTCTAGATAGAGTTCAAATCATCTCCGAGTCCTTGTCAGTGATGAATTATTTTCCACCCTCCAACCTCTCTCTCACAGGCAGGATGTGGTGACCCTCTCACTGGTCTATCACTACTTCCATGGAAAGTGCTCAGAGATACTACATTCCTTGACCCCCACCAGGTCTAACCTTCATGGCTGGGACCCACCATGCCACTTATATTGTAGCAAGCCACCCACATTCCCTCTGTATTCCATCGTCGAGAAGTAAGTTCCACTCAAACAGCTTCTTCTCACCAATCACTGCTCCCAAGAGAATGTTTCCCTGATTACTAAAATCTTAACCTGTTCAAGTCTAGAGTTAACCATTATCTTCCTCTCATATCCGTATAAACTAACCTTCAACATAACCCGCTATTTTAAGTAAACCTGGGTCTTGTACACGTTGAACCTTACCATAAAAATATATATATTTTTAAACAATCACTCCAAGCAAGGCGATAATGCCACTAAGATGTAAGGGGCTACTGGGAGTGAAAGATAACGAAAAGATTTTAGAAGTGGAAACCCAATCCTAAACAGAGATAAGCCTCTACTCTTATTCAAAAGACCAGGGAGGAGTGAACTGGACGATAGGCAAACCTATATACTCCTATAGAACAATATAATTCAAGAAGAGCAAAAATATCAATAGATATGGCTCAGAAAAAGGAAAGAAAAACGTGATTACCTGTGTGTGTGTGTGTGTGTGTGTGTGTGTGTGTGTGTGTGTGTGTGTGTGTGTGTGTGTTGAATCACACAGTTTGGTTGAAATTAAATAGTCAGTTTGCCAAGGGAAAGAATTCTTTCTAGTGGGATTGAGTCTCATGTTATTGCTGTCGGTGAGAAAGCAAATAAGAGAGAGAGAGAGAGAGAAAGACAGTTTATACCCTTTCCTTTTACATTGCTGATTACCATTCTACCAAGTGGGCATTGACCAAAGTCTCTTGGTTGACAAGGTGGGGTAATCCCTCACTTTTGTCTAATCACAAGGAATATTGCCTTTAATGAAGCTCTTGCCAATTAAGGATATTGCTGTTTTCATATTCAAGATGATACATTTGTAAATGGATAACCTAATATTTAGGGCTGTAAATAATCTTTTTACTATATAATTATTTCCATATGCCCACCAAATTTTTTTTCTTTCTATCCATTTGATTTTGTTTTTTTAATTATTTCTAAACTCATTTATCATAGATTGTAAAGTATGTCACTGATACAGGTGTGAAAGGCATTTGCTTGAATCTGAACTGCAAACATTTACTCACCAGGTATTTGATATTAGACCATATTCTCCCAATTTCACTTGAATAATGATTTACAAAAACCAATGTTAACATAACTCTGCTACACATCTTGTTAGATTAAATAGGGACAACAGGGTGCTGCTCTGTGGGTGGAGTAAGTTAACAATAGTAATGACAGTTTGTTACATACATCTGGTCTGGTGCTCATGCTATATATCTTGAGATTCTAGATAAAATCCAAAATAGGGTCTGCAAAGTTATTGGTTCTGACCTGGCATCTTGGCTTCAATAACTGTCTCACTTCCATAGTATAGCTTCCCTACACCATTTCTATAAATATTTTCATGGTAATTGTTCTGATGAACTTTCCTCTTGGGTCCTCTGCTTCACAAATTTAAGCACAGTACTAGATTGGCTCATCATTTTATAGCTGAATTGCTAGATGTAACCATACGTTCTATGCTAATATCTTCTTCTGTGCTGTGGATTACCATCACTTGGTTTTACCAGATTCACCAATATGCCAGTAGATGGACCTGTTAGACTGCTATAAAAACAGAACACTCCTTGCTACTTTCTTTTTTCTCTCCTTTCCTAACATGTGGTAGAAGTAACACAAACACAGAATTTCTTCCCAGTATGGGGATATTTTTCCCTGGGTGACTGAACTTTGTTTTGCACATGCACATATATCACCTACAAAATTCCTAATAGCTAATTTTTAATGTCTTCTTTTTCAACTATATTTGCATGCATACTAGTGTATTTTCTTTTCTTTGTTAATCAGTCAATTGTTATATAAAACAACATGAAAATGTTGCCATGTTGAAATATATTCCATTTGCCTTTCACCTATTGGGATCCATCTACCCAGGTTTTTGTTGCTATCTGAGTGTTGGGATTCCAAACATTTAACAACAAAACCAATGCCTCTTTTAAATGAAACATAGAAAAGTTTATTTTCTGAAGGAAAAGTAGAAGCAGAATATCAGTTGAAATAACATTTATAGATTCTTTTCAAAGACATACAATGACAATAAAATGTTCAATTTTTCTTGTAGTAAGTTTGTTTTTTATAAATTAATTAAGTATTCTTAATTCGGTGTGAAATGTGTAAACAGACTTACTTTATGATGTTCAGCCTAATGTTTGTGTTAATTTGTAGACAAAGGCTTAGTAGGCAGTTGCTGGTTAATCTCTTCTATTATGTGCATGAACAAGGCCTTAGTTGGCAGCTACTAGATATCTCCCTTCCTTTGTGTTCATGCGTGTGTATACACATGTCAATTATACTGGTTTCTGAAATTGATTTGAGCCTCAAGAAGCAGTACACTTCTATTTTTATATCTGTAAGTGGATTATAGCAGTATGATCTTTTTGAGTACAAGGTTTTCAATGGTTAGAAAATAATTTCACACTGGCTTGTGAAAATCTTTTCTCAAATTTGCAGGAGTGGTGAAGGGAGTTATTATTGATATTTTCTAAATGGTCCAAATATAACATGTGGTTATACCACTTACACCTGCAAGTATTTCGGCAGTATTTGATTTTGTAATGACTGTTTATCAAAGAAACCTTCTGATGGGATTTTATTGTTTGAAAAATATATATAAGATTTAATTCCTGTACACCTCTACTAACAATGATGACCCATCATTTACATGTGTAAATTTTGCTTGCCACTGCTTTTAGTTCAACTAGGAACAGTACTGCAACTATGGAACTCTCTTTCAGCTTCTTGCTTTCCTCTGTCAACTATGATCTTCAAAAACTCAAATGCAGCATCAATCGTAATCTTATGACTCATTAAATATTGTTCTTTTATTGTTCTTTCTCCTCAATAGCATTTTCTCTTTTTTCACTCTCAATAAACCCCTTGCATCCTAGTAGCTTCATTGCCTTGATTGGAAGGTGAAATTATTAAAAAAAGAAAAGCTGTCTAGTAGACTGTTTCTAATGTGTTCATTTATGACTAGGTTCTCACATCCATGGCCTTATACCAAACAAAGTTAAATTTAATAAACACCTATTGAAGAAAACGAACACTCTCAAAACCCCTTTCACAGAAAACTTAGCACCACCTCATTGTGATGTGGTTGTCAGCAAGCATAGACTTGTAGATTAATAATGAATTTGATTCTCACTGAGTGTTCCATATTTGTGGTCTTGTGCCAAAATCAAGTTAAAACTGCTCTCTATTTATTATCTGTGAGACCTCTTTCTGCCTTCCATCAGCATGGCTGATGCTAGCCTTCAGGATAATGTTCTCGACTGTCATGAAGTGGAAAGACTATACTGAATCCATTGCTAGGTCAGCCGCTAAGAAAGTTAGTTCACTACGTCATGCTAGACAATTTTTCTCTCCTGAATCTATATTCAGTCAGTTATGTGTTATGCGAGATACACGTTTAGGCAATCATGTATCTTTTGATACATGACTGACAAGGTAGATTTTTTCCAGCAGTAGGTTGCCATTTCTTTCTGCAGTAGACCAGTTGCCATTCAACTTGGTCTGTCCTGGTATTTACTCATAGCTGGGGGGAGAAGAAGAGGATTCATACCTTTCCCAAGGATATTAGCACATAAGTGAATGGAATGGATTTGACTGGAATTCAAACTCGGCTTTCTGATTCCTCAATCCGAGCCGCTATCCATTATTCCACATCTATAATTCATCCATTCATCCATGCTTAGAATATTGCTGCCACACATAGTCCAGAGCTCCTGCTTTATATCTAGAGATCCTTGATAAAATTCAAAAGAAGACTCAGTAATATTACTGATCCTGATCTGGCATCTCGGATTCAGTCACTTTCCCACTGTCATAAAGTTGACTCCCTGTACCTTTTCTATAAATATTTTCATTGTAATTGTTTGCATGAGCTCTTGGCAACAGTACTTAACTTTATGAAGTTAAGCGCAATAATAAACTGGCAATTAGGTCTCTTCAATTTCCAGATGAGTTGGCTAGATGTAACTGTAAGTTTTATCCTAACAATTTCTTTTTTTGCACTTATGGAACTTTCTTTCAACTCAATGCTTTCAAGTTAACTTTAATCTTCAAAAATTTAAATTCAGTGTCAATCGCTATCTGCTGTCCTCCTGATTACTCTTCCTTTGTTCCCCACTCCTTAGTAATGTTTCTGCTTTCAAATTCTTCTACACCCTGTATAACCCCTTGTGCCTCAGTGGCTTTACTGCCTTACTTGGGGTGAACTTGCTTAAAATAAATAAATAGTCATAATAACAAAAAAGAACACACACACAAAAAAAAAAAAAACACGCTTGTCTTGAAGTATTATTTAATAAAGTTCGGTCTCTTAGTAGTACTTTTTTCTCATGAGGAACAGTGAGAATAAAGTATTTCTGCTAAACTAAAACAGGAATTTGACTATTTTTGGCCGGTCTCTGTTTGTCCGAGGGTAATTCTCGCTTTAACTTCTGCCAGAGCACCTAACGAGGAATCAGGGTTAATTCAGTTACTAACCCTCTCTTTACGAGAAGATATTGCTACAAGATGGAAAAGAACATAAAAAAGTGCATTTTAAAAAAATATATAGTTGAATTTTAAAATATTTTTTTAATTTGTTTATTTCTGTTTTGTTAAACAAGCACTATTTTAAAATTAATAATTTTTTTTTTAAACTATCGTATTTTATTTTATTTTTTTAATAAACAAATGCTGTTGTTAGCTACGAACAAAAAAAAGACAATCTATCAAAAAGCAGACAATAGAAATAGAAATTTGGACTCGTTGTTTTCCCAAACTATCCAGTCGGTAGCAGATGTGAAAAATCACTGATGGATGTGATAAAAATGGCCTTCAAAAGCAATTTTTCAACAACATAGCTGCTTTTTTGTTGACCAGATCTTTGGTAAGTATTTACTTAGATTCCAATGGATATAAAAAGCAGAGATAACTTTACTTGCCGTGTTTTTTTTTTTATTCGCCAACTTTTATTTATTTGACAATATATACCCTAGGTGTGGTGAGTGTTTTTGCCGATCTCTCTTTAGTCTGGATCGTAAACAACATGTGCCCGGGCCACAGTCTTACTCTATTACGAATACTTTATTGAAATATTCATGTGTTTTATTATTTTTGTGAATTAATCTGCATAAATACCCTCTTGCCTTTTCATGTAATTGATTTGATACCTTGTCGAATTCTCGTTTTAAATATTAGAGACAGAAAAAATGCCTTCTCGTTTGTCTTTTTCTTTAAAAATGCACATTTAAAAAAATGTTTAAGTCCTTTTAAAAACTATATTTTTCCATTTAAAAACATATCTGTTAATAAATTGTCAAAAGCTTTGCTTTGAATAACTGTCCAAAAAAGGAAGAATTTTAAACTAAAGTACATACATTCGTAAATTTAGTAATAATACTTTTTCAAAAGTACCTCTATTTTCAAATTATTATTAGTAAATAAATAATGTTTTTTTTCTATTAAACACGTATGTTGTTAGCTTTTAAAAATTAAATTATTGAACTTTGATCATAGTGATGAATAAAAGCAAAAATGATTCGCTATTTTTAGTATTATTATTTAATTAGTATTAAATAGTTATTCCCTTAAGAAAACGATTTCTACTAACTAAAAACCTTCACTTTTTATTTTTTGCAACACAAAATAATTGCTTATCAGATTCGTGATAATTCTTTCCTCATTGATGAAGAAATTAAATATCTTCTTAAACGTAAATAAAATATGCTACCGTCATTAAAAATATTGTACTAAAAAATGTTTTCACCTTTTTACTTAGTCTCTTGCTTGAGTCATATAGAAAGAAAATACTTAAAAAAATAAATTTGGAACATGTAGAATCTGAAACAAAGTATTTTATTTTTAAAGTACTAATCTTTTTGAACAACCATTTTTTGATTCAATATGTTTAAAAATTTTTCGGGTAAAAAAAAAAAAAAAGATTGTTTTGTTTACAATACAAGTTATAAAAGAATTAAGTCTGACCATAAAAAAAAAAAAACTGAATTTGAAATACAATTCAATTACGAATAAAGAATTCAATTTAATATTTTTTTTACATTTCTTAAACTTTAAGACAAGCTTCTTCGAAAATCTTAAACATCATCACCGATAAATCTTGTTTTAACACGTCTCATATTTCAAAAACGTGGTCCACGTAAAAAAAAAAAGTGTCGAGACTTATAAATTGTTTAATTTTGTTTTATATTATTTTAAAAAATTATAAAAACTCATTTCATTTATTGCATTGTAATAGGTTTTCAAAGTCCAAGTTATTTTAAAACATCAGCTGTCGCTGCTGAAGCGACACCGACACCCTTGAAAAAAAAAGTAGTTTTTGTCGTGAGGGGGTATGATGGCTTGAAGTAATAAAAAAAATTATTTTCAATCTAAAAAATAAAAAATAAAATGCAAGGAAAATTTGAAAATGTAAAAAAAAAAAAAAAATAAAATCGGTTTATTAGCGATATAGTCACAACTAACCGAACGTAAGTCGATAAATTTTGGGTAAAAATTTTAAATTGCAGTTTTAGTTTTACTTTTTTACATTCAGCTGATCTTCAAAAATTTAAATGCGATGTCAATTGTTATCTTCTGCCTTCTTAATTCTTATTGTTCTCTTTCCTGAATAATGTTTTCTTTTTCTCATATTCTCTCGCGCTGTAACCCATTACATCTTAGTAGCTTTTTGCCTTTCTTGGGGTGAAAAGATTAAAAAAACAATTTATTTGTTTGTGTTAATTTTCTGTGTGTACTGTTTAACTTAAATACTCCTATTTGAAATGTTCATGGGAATGGAAATATGTCTGCTAAAAGTTAATACATTTTCAAATAAATGCAATTACAGGAGAAAAGAAGTAAAAATGTATTGACTTAAATCTAGAATGTAGTTTTTTTTTTTTTATCTCTAGCTGCTTTGCTTCCATCTTTATGTAAAAGGAGTCACTTGACATACATTTGTGTACCTGAGCTGTTATTTCTGTATTGACTGACTGTGACCTCTTGCAAAGTCTTCTATTGTTTTCAGGAGGGACAAACTCAAAGGTCTTTGAACTTCTACAAATATCAATTGGTTGAAAATTCTCAATTTATACATTGTGATCTGTTTTCTTTTATGTCTGAAAATTTTAAATCTTGTTTTAGATTTTGGTGTATATTTTTTTTTTTTTCCTGGAGCTTATCATTTTGATGTTGACATTCAATGTGTCTTCTTTTTTTTATATGCCTTTGAAATCTTTACATGCTAGCTATCTTAATGATTAAATTTAGAATATTACCACAATAATTCCTACCCAAATTTTACACAAATTCTTAGTAAAATTAATATTTAATAAATCATCTTTTATTGTGTCAGATGAACTAATTAATATTTTGAATTAATATTGAGGAACCAGTTGTAGGACAAAAAAGGGAGAAGTTTGGTTTATCAGGTGTACTATATAATATATATATATATATATATATATATATATATATATATATATATATATATATATAATATTAGTGGAAAATATACATACATATGAAAAATATATCTAAAAATTCCCATACATGTATATTTTCAGAAAAAAATTTTCCAAGAGGAAGGATCCAGGTAGAACTCAATGTCTAGGACAGAGTAAGGATATAATAAAAAGGCTTAAACACTAATATTCCATGGTCATAATTTATTCCATTGGAATCGTAAATACGATCCAAATCATCAGACCTACAAATTCAAAATGAAAACAGAAAAAAACAACTCCGAAATCAAAACAGAATTTAGAGAAAGTGTAAGTATGAGGAGGAGGACATGAAACCTTAACGGAGAGAATTTTTTGGAGATGTGGGTGGGGTGGATTTAAAAAGAGGAGAAAAGAAAGTCGACGGATGTCTAATACATAAAGATACATTTCATGGTGACATATACACACCACAGACAATTTGGATAGGAAGGGAAAAAAAAAAAAAAAAAAGAAAGGGTGGCTGAGAGAGATGGGACGAAGGAAAATAAAATTGTGTTTACTTAAAGGGCCGCTTTGTAATTGGGAAAAATAGTATAGACTACAGGTTATAAATCAAATATAAATATATGAAGATGAATATAACGATTGTCTCATTTCGCAAGGACCAAACACACCAATGAATATGGTTGGTATTACTGAGAGTCATGTCTCTTTATAAGCTACAATTGCTGTTTTAATTGTTCTGTGTGTGTGCTCTCCAGTGGATAGTAAGCAGTTATTCCTAATCTATATATAAAAAAAACAAAAAAAAAAACAATTTTTTGATAGTTCTAAAAACGGTTCACTTGTATAAATTGACTTCCCCTACATGTCACAACATTTAAGTTAACTCCAAATTTTGTAATTCATGCTTTTTTTTTTTTTTTTTTTTTTTTTTAATCAGAATCACCCCTAAGCAAGGCAGTAATGTCATTAAAACACAAGGAGTTACAGGGTTTGGAAGAATTAGAAACAGAAATATTAATGATGAGCAGAAAGAGAAGAGAGTAATTAGGAGGACAGTAGATAGCAATTGACGTTGCATTTAAATTTTCGTAGATTAAAGTTGGTTGGAAAGCATGGAGCTGGAAGGGAGTTTCACAAGAGAGAAGAAACTGTTAGCATAGGATTTATGGCTACATCTGTCCTGCTCAACTGTAAATTAATGAGATCTCAACACTAGTCTAGTGCTGCACTTAAATTCAAAAAACTTTACATACCATAGTGAAGAACTCATTCAAACAATTACCATGAAAGTATTTATAGAAGACATAGAGCGGTAACCTTATGGCAGTGGGGAAAGTGACTGAAGCTGAGCCACCAGATTTGGGCCAGTGATATTGCAGATTCTTCTTTGGATCTTATCAAACAGCTCAAGGTAAATATCGAGGGCACAGGACCATATGTGGCAGCAATGGATGAATGGTAGATTTTGTTGTTCATGATGACGGTCGTCTTTGAGTATAGAATCCAGAGGTTAGCAGTGAATATTTCGAAGACAGTAAGGAAGCGTTGTTCAGGTTAGCGGTGGATATCCCGGTAAAGTAGCAGAGCGTAGTTCTTCCTTCTGTTCCTCTTCGCCTGACAAGCTGGCACTGGACATTTGGATAGAGTAAACAAAATGGTCGCCTTTATACGCGACAGATTGAATATTCTACGTCTTCTGATTGGTTAACCTTCTATTGGTGGACTATAAAGTGAGTCAAGTCTTTTGGGCTAACTCACTAGTACATAATACCCCCAAAACTGCAACAGACTTATAGATATTTAAGACAGATTCTGGAGAGAAAAATTGTCTTGCCTGACATAGTGAACTGACTTTCTTAGCAGCTGACCTACCAATGGATTCAATATAGTCTTTCCACTTCATATCAGCAAAGAATGTAAGCCCGAGAAGGTGCAACGAGTCACTTTCCTGGAGGTTAGCATCAGCCGTACTGATGGAAGGCAGTAAGGAGTCTCTCAGAGGATCAGTAGAGAGAAATTTAGTTTTGGAGGCTATATATATTATCTATTTACGAAAGCTTCAGCTACTGATTGCTGTGTCTATCCTGTGCTAAGTGCCACAGTATTTTCTAGTTCTTTCCCCAAGTTGATGTAACACTTGGGTATTTTCGCATTAATTCACCCACAAATGGACAAAGGCTAACATCATTAGCAATTAAGTTTATCAAATATGTCATAGATCACTTTGTCTGCTTATCGCAGAATGTGAACTTGCATGAATCAACTCACTCCAGAGTTCACAGTCCTGGATAGCTTGGTTTAAGGATCCAAGACTGAGTTGTGGTCTGTTTGATTGTTCCATGAGTGCTTTAGTAGGATCCCTGTAAACATGCGGTACTATGATATACAGTGTAACCCGGATATAAGAGAGTTGTTGGGACCGGAGAAGAAGTCTCTTATATCCGGGTTTGGTCTATTTTATATACATTAACACAGGCTCTAATTTGAGACCAGAGAAAATCTCTCTTATATCCGGGTTACACTGTTGTATTGAATGGTGATAGGTGTTGGATAGTCAGCAACGACCAACCTTCCTCCACTCCCTGTTTTGGCTTTGTGCCACATGAGATGTAATATTTTAAAATAAACCATTTGTTTTTATGCTACCTTTTTTGCTAGGCACCCTTGCTTTTTTTTTTCCAGCAACTGTCTCTTCAGTAAATATTTTTGATAATCCTTTTTTTATCTTTGATGTATAACTTTTTAAATTTTATAAAAGTTTTACACTTTATTAAGGGGATGATTAGAGTCAGGCTAGTTGTGTGCAGAGAGAAATATATCCCTATGCAATCTGTTAGGCAAATATTGGTCATGAATTACGTGATGGGATTCTGTGACGTTTCCACTTTAAGAAAGGTGGCTTACAACCATATCATACGGTCACCAAAGTTAAGCAATGATGAGTGACTGCTTGGGAATACCAGGTGCTGTAAGCTTGGATGTGCTGGCAGTGTAATGAATAATGGCTTGGAGTTGCAAATTGGTGAGCCAAGTTCCAATTCCAATTGGGTTCATTATATTCACTTACATGCAAATACTCTTGGGAAACGTATGGATCCTCTGCTTCTCCCCCCAGCTATGGGTTAATTAGTAGAATTTGTGTCAGTACAATCTTTATTATCTCCAAAAAGTTCTTACAATCTAAAAATATTTTCTGGTTTTAAATTAACCTGCAAATGGTTGATAAACCATAAAACAAGCAATCAATCTTAATAAAGATTAAACAATCTAGGCCATAAAACAGTACAGGAAGAATATATGTGTTGTAGATCTTGGCTTTGATTGAATATGTAGTTATATTTAAATTAATCTTCCTGTCATATGTCTCTTCTCCTCCTGAGTGCCACAGCCTCACCTTACTAGGCCATAGCAGGAACAGCTATGGTTTCTGTAGTAAGTAGTTTTGTTTTTACTTTTTATCTGGTGAAGTGGTCAGCTCCATGCCTAACCAGTTTTGTATTCACTGTTGTGTTTCTAGACTGGTTGCCAATCAAAGCTATGGAGCCCAGTCTGTCCTGGTATTTAACCCCTAACTGAGGAGAAAAGTTTTTTTTTTTTTTTTTTTGTTTTTTTTTTAGGCTATTTGTGCAAAATGGAATGCAATGAACTCTGCTGGGATTTGAACTTAGCATGTCAATTCTATTTTCTATGCTAATTACTGCTATACTACATACACTTCCTCTGTCATATATTCTTGTATAATTTTATTTTTATAGTTTATGGTTAAGCCACACTACATGCACCAGTAACTGTCAGGTTTTTTTTTTTTTTGCTTTACTTGCTATCAATGTACCCTGTGAATGTTAAATTCTCCAAGCCTTTTATATGGCAGTAAATGCTGGACAGTTTCATCACAAATGAAGATGACTTGAAGCAACCATGCTATGTGTTTGTAGAAAGTATAGCATGGTCATCTTTTGTGGCTAGAATATTAAAGTATTTGGTAATTGCTTAGTGATATTTTAGTTATTACATAATGGGCTAATAGTTAACAATACGCATAGATAGTCAAAAGATTTCTATTTGAAAAATATATAAAAGCAAAATGTAGTTGAAATCTTTGTATATAAGACAAAGGAATAAAGTTGCCTAGGCATGGAATAATTGCTTAAGAAGGTGATGTAATGGAATAACCAGTCACCCCTATCAGTGATTACCCTATAGGTAGTAAGTACCTATAAAGTCTACAGTAGACAGAGAAGGACACGAGAGAGAGATGATGCAAGCACATCCGACCTTCCAATTAGTGGCACTCACTACTAGATTGACTTGTGTGTATAACTGTACAGTATTTCATATTGTACTGGTTGTGTACAATAAACCTTTCTTCTATTATCCACCTGGTGTTAAGTATTTATTTCCTTAGCACGGAATATAACAGAAGGTTAGATTGACCATTATTACTGAATAATGAGTTTGAACCTCATTGGGTGCCCGTATAAAAAATTTGACATTAAATAACCCAACAAGAGTTCACATGTTGTAAAATAAACAAACATAACCATTACTACTGAATAGTGAGTATGATCCTCACTGAGTGCACCCATACAAAATTCTGCATTAAATAACCCAACAAGGGCTGAGATATCATAAAAATAACCAACCTAATAGGCTAATGATTAATGAGGGTAGTCTAGTTGACCATTACACTGGGCACCCCATACAAAATTCAGCATTAAATAATCCAACACAAGTTAACATAAATTCAATCAACTTAGCCTAGTTTATGTTTCTAATTGATTTTATATCTCTTGGTAATTAGCTTTATTGCCATATGGTGAACAGACATCTGCCCTCCTTTGTAACAGGTTGACATGCTATAATGATACAATTTTTTTTTCCATTATTAAATAATTACACTGAAGCTACAAGAAACTTTATCAATTTTGTATGTGTAGTGAAATATGTAACATAAGGATTATATAGTGTTAGCACTAGTTTTGCAAGTGGAAATATGGTTCATTAATAAACCTTTGTCACATCACCTGTACCATAACCAATGAGGGTCATAAGGTCACCATAGCTCTCTCCTTTCCAGGCTTGTTTTCATTTCAGTTGTCCTTCTCTTAGACTATTTGCCACCTAATGGCAAGAGAGCCCAGTTTGTCCACCTATTTAATCCCCAGGTAGAAGATAGATTCATGCCTTTTCCAAGGACATTAGTGTTAATTCACTTTCTATGCTGATAACCATTACACTATCCTACATCTCTGAGTAGACCATAGCCACTTAATTAACAATGTGAGGATTTTTATTTTACTGTATGTATTTAAACATGGCAAAATGTTTGTAATTGGAGAGGAGTAGCTGTAAAGTCAGGGGGCAGTGATAAAAAAAATCTGAAAATTTGTCCAATTTTACTTTGATCAAATTCTGTTAGTGCTGAAGTACAACCAGAATTATTTGTTTTCTTTTTACTACCAAAAATTTGTATTGGTAATTATTAGCTTGAGTCCTAAGTAATACCTGTTTTAGGGAACCAATTGTAATGACAAATTTATCATTCTAACTACTAATAATATGGGGCAGTAGTAAAAAATAAATTTGGAATACACTAATATTCTTTAGTTTCTGTGTGGCAGTGGCAGTATAAACAGTGGATTAAAGAAAAAATGTTCTTGTGAGGAACGAGAAGTCTTACTTCCCGCAAAGTGAAATTACTTGGCGTGTCAGGTCCTGTTGAAAGATTGCGACTGCCATTAAAAGTGAAATGGATTATTCTGAAATTCCTATCTCGCATGCAGACGTACAAAGAAAAAGACTAAGAATTCAAACCAGCTTGAATTTATAAAATAGGAAGTCTTGAGTGAACAAGAATTAAGTCTCGTATGCAAATTTTAGTTGCCCTCGACGCAGGCATAAATAGTGAATCTGTGAGGAAGATGACAGAGCTTTCATTGGCATTACGGCATACATACGGATGAGAATGAGAGAATAAGGAAGAGGTCACTTGTGACAGCTCAGTTGGTAGAGCATAGGGCTGGAGAAGAAAGTAAGCAGTTTAATCCATTTCAGTTATTGCAAATGACTGGCGAACTGAATTACTCACAGTTCTCCTTCATGATAACACCAGGCTGCATACAGCAAGAATAATGTAGTAAAAATTTTGGAACTCAGTCTGTTCTACCCGACTAATCACATTACCTTTTTTGATTGCTACAAGATACTTTCACAGAGAAAACTTTCTCTAATGAAGGCCAGCTTTAAGAGTTTGCTGAAAATGTTTCTCATGAAAACCTGCAGAATTTTGCTTAAAAGTTATCAAAGAGCTCTCTGATAAGTGACAACAAGTCATTGCAAAGAATAGGGACAATATAATTGAATAAAATATAATATTTAATTTTTTTGAAGAATAAATCTGATAATCAAAAATTAACATTTTTTTTATGGCGCAATCTATTATATTGTACAGACAGTTTTCAAAATTTTAAAATTTACCTTACAAGCGTAAAGAAAAAAGAAGCAAATAAAAAATCCCCAAGAGGTTCAGTAGGTTAAAAAATAACAAATTAAGTTTATCCGTCTGTTATATACAGGAGTGTTTTTTTTCTCCCAGCCCATTTTCTACGGAGTGTGACACTTCTATGCTTCTTAAGCCAGTTTTGGTATTTAAGTCAACTGGTTTAGTTTTTAGGTGCTGGCTTAGCTTTGTTCATCAGTATAACTTGCTATTGGTAGGATAGGCAAAGTCAGAGGTCATGGGATCTCTCGATCAGCTTCTGCGAGGCAACTCTCTACTCAAACTCTGACTCCATGAACTAACTGACTGTCACTGATTGTCGAACAGCCCAAGGACGTTCGTTTATATGGGTACTGATCAAAAACCGGAGCAGGGTTACACACAGTTTGGGGTTCTCAGTAAATCTCAATTGTCAGGCCAGGAAAACTGATTACTCCCCATTTTTGGAAAATTAATCATTTTCCATTTGGTGGGGGGGTCTCCTCATCTGTGAGGAGAGGTCAGAGGAGCGCTATCCTCCTAAACTCTTCCTCTCACACATTGATACCTTGTACCAATACCTTCAGTGGGTGTTCATAACTTCCCTGTCTTTCTCATCAAATTACCTCTGCCTATCACCATTGCTACCACTTGACCAATGGCATCCCGGCCGTGCAGGTGTAGCTAAGCTGGCCTCCTTAAAATTATAACCCAGAATTTTTGTTTACAAATTTTTTATTTTTTTTTTTTTCATTGGCCAAAATTTTTACAAATCCCACATTGCCACTTAAAACCTCTCAGATCTTTTGGACTTCTTAACCAGCACCCTTTTCAAATTCCATCAATCACTGTCAGTCTGCCATCTGCTCCCTTCATGAAGTTAGCTTTTACTGGAACCCTTGGCTTCTTGAGAAATTAAATTCCTTATCTGCCAAATCACAATTCTTCCATGATATCTTTTCTCATGCCCAAAATTTTATAATCACCATATTGCTACTCAACCTGTCGGCACCTGAAGACGACACTTTGGAAAAGTAAATAACAATCCTCTCCACCCCGTATCGGGATAAATTTTTTTCATACCAAAATTCCCACAAATACCATATGACTTTGCCTTGCTGGCACTCAAGAAAAAAAAATGATATCTTGGGAAGATAATATTGATTCTCTTTACCCTGTATTGACAATCATCTCATGCTGAAATTTTTATAACCGCCATATGGTCTGCCCGATATCTCAACCCTAGTCTTTTTTCTGAATCACGTATTGCTCTCTGCAAGCAAAACAACATTATTCAATTTGTCAAAATCTCACATATGGCTTTTCTATGGGTCTACTGTCTACACCAATTTACGGTCTTTGGGAAAAAGTAACTTTTTCGGAAATAAAATAAAATCTTTTTAATATCGAACGGTATATCTTTCAGGATATATTCTTTCTGTTCTCAGTATTTCTTGTTTCAATTTCTATGGTTAATTAGTTAGCCAATTGCCATAGCTAAATAGTGTCACACTAATATTACTTTAGATTGTATTAAATTTATGGCCCACTAATGTCGTGGTTTCACATACCTGGCATACTTTGTATAGGTGACATTATATGAAAAAAAATTTGATGTTGCAAGATAATACATTCTTTTTCTATGTACTGTGTTCTTTCAGGTTTTGGAGTTAGTTGAAGAAATTTATCCTTGTCAATCCACTGCCTTGTGTTAAACATTGTCATATGTAACCCATTTTCATCACCTGTTACAATATATGCAGTGTTGGAGCTCAGACCAGATACAAGTTCATTCTCAAGGTGTAGCTTCTTCCAGTCAAATGCTTGTGGCTTAAAAAATAACTCTTTGACCAGATTGTTATGAAATAAAACCATGAGACAAGATTGTAACAGTAGGCAAATTTTATTTTGGTTGTAGCCTTCTGCTGTAGACTAGTGAGGGGGCAGGTGGTCTAATTGGCATGCGCTTTCCTTTTCGCATTGCAGCAAGTGGCCCTCTGTCTAGTAGCTACTGTCTTATAAAGGACAAATATCCTTTGTCCTGTTATCTTTCATCTAAATTTCATTCACCAAGTCCTCAGGGTCTGGCTTCACTCAGTAACCTTCTTTGTCAGGATCATTTGTGAGGTCTCCTTCATATAATCATTGAGACAATAACTGTCAAAACACTGAGATAATCATTGAGACAATAACTGTCAAAACAATTTCTGTAACATCTTTCAGATGCTTTTTCCTTTAACAAGATATCAGCTGACACTGATATCACTATATCTATTTAAGGAACAGGTTATTTTTTTACCATGAAAGATTTGTTGCTATGGATAAATTATCTGCTTTGTTCATTTTACTAAGCACTTGTGAAACCCAAGCATCTAGTTGATTTTTCTTATTTCAAAGTGTTGGCATATGATAGATTGTAATTTGTTCAACATCTTTGCTAATTCTCAAGTACTTTGCCATGGATTGCTTCATCATCAGAGTTTCATGAATGCTTCAAAATATGTTCATATTCTAATGACATTTCTCCAGAATCAAACTTAACATATCAATTTTGTATATGCCAGTCAGTTATGACTCAGTTAAGTGCCATATGTGATACACACTTGGGTGGTCATGTCTCTTTTGATTGATGACTGATCAAGCAGAAGACTTTCCCACATTAGGTTGCTGTTTCTTTCCGCGGTAGACTAGTTGCCAACTAAGACTATAAGACTCAGTCTGTCCTGCTATTTAACCTATAACTAGATTGAAAGAAGGGTATTTGTGAAAGTAACAAATCTGATTGGAATTTGAACTTTGATCACCAATTTCTCATTCTGAGCCATTATCCATTACATCACACTGCATAGGACTGTCAAGGCCCCTTAAACCATAAGCAAATTCATGTCAAAAGGAAAACAATCAGCTGCATCCCTACACCTTCCAGATATACAAACACTTCTTCTCAGAATATATAAGGAATCAATTGTTAAGTCTGCTGCTGCTGGGAAGTTGGTTCACTGTTGTTCTAAACAATTTTTCTCAACAGAATCCATCTTGCACATCTCACAAGCTTACCATTCATTCACGCATTGGATATTGCTGTTGCATCTGGTCTATGTATTTAGATTCTTGATAAAATCAAAAATAAATCTGCAATATTATGAGTCCTGAGTGACACCTCTGCTTCAGTCCCTCTCCTACCACCATAACAGCTTCCCTGTGCTTTTTCTAAAAATATTTTCATGGTAATTGTTCTGATGAGCTTTCCTCTTTGGTACCTTGACTATGAATTTAAGCGCAGTACTAGCATTGTGGTGTAATAGATATCGGCTTGGAGTGAGAACTCTGTTCTCAGAGTTCAAATACCAATTGAGTTTGTTAGATTCACTTGTGTACAAATATCCTTGTGAAAGGTATGAATCCATCTCTTCTCTCCCAGTTATGAGTTGAATAGCAGGACAGACTGGGTTCTTTAGCATTGGTTGGCCACCAGTCTACTGCAGAAAGAAATGGCAGCTTACTGCGAGTAAAAATCTGCCTTGTCAGTCATGTATCGAAAGATTCATGATCACCCAAGTGTGTATCGTGTATGGCACTTAACTGTCTAGATTGGCAGCTAGGTCTCCTCATTTTACAGTCGAAATGGTTAGATGTAACCATAAGTTCTATGCTAACAAACAGTTTCTTCTCTCACACTTCTCACTTGTGGAACTCTCCTCCAACTTGCTTTCCAGTTTACCTTTGATCTTCAAAAATTTAAATGCAATGCCGATCATTATCTTCTGTTTTAATTCAGTCAGTTGCATGCTATATGTGATACTGTGATGAACAGTCCCGTAGAAGCAAGCAAGCCAAAATGGCTTGCATCTGGTACATAGGAAAATAAGGGTCTTACCTTAACGTGTGACATGTGATATCAGCAAGTTTGCTCTTTGGAAATCGCATTACTCTCCTGTCTAGCCACTCCAGCAGTATGTGCGGTAACAAGGGTTTTTGTACAGTCTGGTATGCTTCCACCAATAGCAAGTCGTGTGCTGATTGATCAAACTGGAGGAGGCTATTTGCCTGGATAATTGAGAATAAAAGTGAAGGACACTGATTGGTTGGTTGACCGCAGTGTTGGCCTGATGAAAGAGGACTGAAGCAGTGAAAACGGGAGAATAAAAGACGGATTTATGTTGTGAAGTGTTCAGAAAGCAACAACGGCGGATTGAACCAGTGGTATCTTGACTTGTACAAGTGACGTCGTAGTAATAGAGACTCATTTAAACTACAGATACACATAGGCGATCATGTATCTTTTGATACATGACTAATGAGACAGATTTTTTTTTTTGAAGTAGGTTGCCATTTCTTTCTGCGGTAGACCAGTTGCCATCCAAGGCTATAGAACCTGGTCTGTCCTGCTATTTACCCATAGCTGGGGGGAGAAGAGGATTCATCTCTTTCCCAAGAGTATTAGCATGTAAATGAATGTAATGAATTCGAATGGAATTCGAATTTGTTAGTCATGAAAACTATTAAATATAATCACTAAAAAGCCTTATTTTTAAAATGGTATGACAATATTAAAGCAGTCTTTTCTCTCTTTGAGGTCAGTCTTTTATATCTACATATTTGCCAACAGCCATAAGCTGCACTTACCTGTGTGAGTTCGCATGTGCAGTTCATAATCAGCAGACATCCACAGAATTCACATTCTTCAGTCCCAAACGTCTGCCTCATCTTCTGAAATATCTCAGTCCGAGCCACTATCCATTACTCCTCCATACTGTTCTTTTATGGATGGGTCTCTCTCCTTAATATTTTTCTTTTTCTTATATTCTTTCACATTCAGTAACCATTTGTGTCTTAGTGGCTTTATTCCCATGTTTGTAGTGAAATGACTTAAAAAAAATATTTCATTTTGCCTAGCACAACAGCAGTTTCTGATTTCTGGGGAGTGTATGACTTTCTTGATGAAGAAGAGTGTAACCATCTTGGCATAAAATATTAAGTGAAGTTTGTTGATATAAAAATGTCTAAGTATAAATCTCAAGGATGTTAAGATGACATTGCAAAATAAACATGTAGACGGAGAGTTGATGTGTACATTGCCAAATTCATATAGGAGTAAAAATTTGTTGTTTAGATTTGAGACGGTGAAACAAATATTGATAATAATAAAATTGGAATTAATTGTCCTTGTTTAAAATAAGCAAAAATTTGCTGATTGGGTAGGGCCATCTTGCAGAAGAACCAAAGACAACAAATATGTCTTTCTTCTGCCCAATTTAAAATATCTTTAAAAAATCTACTTACATAAAAATGCAATGTATATTACAAATGATGTTTACTCTGTACAATGCCTGAGAGCCACTCAAGATGTGCTTACAGCCATAACTGAATATATATATATATATATACCAAATATAACTGCCTCTTCTACTCCAACAGCTTCTTTTCTTGCACTTCCCAGCTGTGGAACTCCCTTCCTCTTTCTTGCATTCCTTATAACTATAATCTTCAAAAATTTAAATGTAATGTAACTGAATATATATACCAAGTTCTTGATAATAATTGTGAAGCTTTAACTGTTGCTCTAGATATATTGAAGGCCTTCTACCTAAGCTTCAGGGATACTGTATTACAGGATGATTATTTGATTTAATCCAATCATTCCTATCTAACTGGGAAAATAAGGTTGTCCTGAACAGGTTCTCTTCCAGTTCCTTCCACACAGATGCTGGTGTTCCTCAAGGTTCTATCCTTGGTCCTACGCTGTTTCTGATCTTAATCCAAATCTTAGGTTGGCATCTCGGTCCACCCTTTTACTGTCAAAACAATGAAATATAATTGCCTCTTCTACTCCAACAGATTCTTTTCTCACACTTCTCAGCTGTGGAACTCCCTTCCTCTTTCTTGGTTTCTTGATAACTATAATCTTCAAAAATTTAAATGTAATGTCAATTGATATCTTCTCATACCTTGATCCCTGTTCTTCCTTTTATCTGTTCCTCTTTTTATCCTTTCCCCAATCCCCCCTATACCCATTCTTTTCTTTTACTTTCACTCTCTGTAGCCTCTTGTGTACTAGTGGCACTTTCACCTTGCTTGGGGTGAAATGCTTATATAAAAAAAACAAAAAAAACTACCAACATCATATACAGGTTGTTATATAGGAATAAAGTGTTGCTGCCAACACTAGAGTTTGAACACAGATCACCAGAGAGCAAAGACAGGTGATCCCATTTTGAATAAGTAGATCACGTGATGGTAAAGGAAATGTATGTATGTATGAGAATTAGCATCTAAGTGATTATGATATGAATTACCATTTGGATCACTATATGGATTACTATTCAGTGGTTACTTTGGTCTGGGGCATGATCTGGAAAATATTGGGGAAAAATTGCAAGAACCCTACCAAACACCATATCCAAAATAATGCAAAAATTACAAATAAGAAAGACATAGCTGATATCCTTGCAGAAAAGTTTGCACAAAATTCCTCTCTACAAAATCAGACAAAAGAATTTCAGACCATCAAGCATAATGAAGAAGAAGAAAAAATCACGTTCTAATCCAAAAATGAAGAAATCTATAACCAACTCTTCACAAAAACAGAAATGCAAGAAGCACTAAACAAAGCGCACATCGCAGCTGTATGAACAGGCAATATTCACTATGAATTCATAAAACATTTACCAGAAGTGTCCTCAAACTTTCTACTGCAAATTTTCAATAAAACATCCTCAAAACTTGGAAGGACGCCACTGTGATTCCCATACTAAAGATGCCACGGACACAGCAAATTATCGACCCATTGAACTTACAAGTTGCATCTGTAAAACATTCAAAAGGATGATAAATAACTGACTTGTATGGTACCTGTAAACTAATACATTTCTTAATAACAGTATCAGTCAGGTTTTAAAAGAAAAAGAAGCCCTACTGATCTCTTAGTTTGATTAAAAACTTCCATATATGAGGCATTCATAAAAAAAAAAACATAACAGCAATATTTTTTTTTATATAGAAATGACATATGACACAACCTGGAGATATGGCATAAAAAAGATTTAAAGGACCTGGGACTGCTGGACAGAAAAAGAAATAGGGGTGCAACAAGGTAGCATTCTATCAGTTACCCTTTTTAGCATAAAAATAAATGACATAATGAAAAACATTAAAATTGGGACCGACTACACACTATATGTGGATAATTTGTTGATTTACTGCAAAACAAAGTGCATGTACACAATGGAGCACCAGTTCCAACTCTGCCTAAATAAGTTGGACAGGTGGACCACAGAAAATAGTTTTAAATTTTCAAAAGATAAGACCAAGTGCATACATTTCTTCCAAATCAGAAAGCTGTACAATGAACCCTCCACCCTCCAAAAAATTGGATAATGAAGTAATACATTTGGTCAAATAATACAAATATCTAGGCCTTATACTTGTTATACCGGAACATACCTATTCTATTGTTAATAGACTCTCCCACAGATAATAAGTAGTAGTAGTAGCAGTCGCCAGGGGGCTCAGAGTGAGTTGGTCAGTCAGTCGATGTCAGACATTAAAGTATCAACCACCACAACTAGATTGCTGTGTCATTAACTATTATTTCAAGTTCCTAACATTTTGTACGTCAAACTTTTTTAGGACTGACTCGGTGAAATACAAGCCTCCACTGGGAAAACTACTCTACAACACATTGGCGATGAGGGATTCGTTTCTCATACGGAGGAAGAAAAATTTTTCGCTCACTCTACAACAATACTCAACAAAAAATTGTCATTTATCCCACATATGAAACCTGTATGAGCAAAATGCAACAAACCAATGCATCTCCTCAGAATGGTAGTCCACACGGAATAGGAAGCTGATAAAAAGACTACTAAAACTCCACCGATCATTGGTACAGTCAAAACTTTTGGTTTTTTGCTTTTGGGTATACATTTGGCCATTTTCAATGATGGACTATATTTATCTTTGAAAATGGCTAAATGTATAGCCAAAAGCACTCAGAAAAATAAAACATTTGGACAGTTTTTGTATAATTTATCTACTGAAAGGAAAAGAAATTATAAATCAATAATCGAAAAAAATCAGCTTACAGAAGGAATGATCGCATTTCAACCAAATTTGACACCCTCTAGAGTCTACCATTAGTGTTGTCTAGAAGTTTCATGACCACGGATCCCTAAACAGAACGGAAAATCGATAAAACCCCAAAACAGATACGCTCAGGTTGCGCCTGTACCACATGTCGGTTTTTAGCAAAAACCGACTGCATTTATGAGGAGGCCAATTTGAGTCAACACGTAAAGTTTCAACTCTAAGCAACCCACAGAGTGCAAATCGACAATCGGTCAACGCTTAAAAATATTTTTCCGGTTGGGTATTTCCTAAATGCGGAGTATTTTAAGGTCACACAATGCGCAGGAAGAAGCAGGTCAGTGCGTGCAGTAGAGTGGATGAAAACATTTGACCTAAAATTCTGGAGTGAGTGTAGGGCCATTGAAATTCAGCTTTTTTATCCTTGCTACCAGGTCTGACTTTAAGCCACAAATGACATATTCGACTTTGTCAACACTTGCTTTAATCGTCGCATCTTATAAAAATAAGCACTTTCTTTTATTCACGTCTTTACTGAAAAAAAAAAACCCGCATATGTGCTGAGTGAAAATGGTTCCGTCCTCAGCAGTCCATTTTCCAATTCTTTAAACCTTTTCCCCTAGCCCAGGCCGCATCCAAGACCTGACGAGGAGTTTTTGCACTAAAACAGCAGGGCTTCCTCCCAATTTATTTCAAAGCTAATGCCAGCAAACTGTTAGTGGCTTTTCGTTGTTGCACAAACCAAACGAGCAAATGCTTCATTGCAGCTCCCTGCATTCTCATCGCCGGCATCACATGCGTTAGTGCCAAGATGCATATGAAGCAGGCAGCTTCACCCCGTTTACGGCCAAGCCTTGCGCTTGCCAAATTATGCGCGCGTGTGTGAATGCACGCTAGCATCTTCCATTTTTCGTGAGCTCATTCATTGGTCTAAGTCATGGCCATTGTCCAGGCTAGAACAATCAATGACAAGTCACGCTCCCTTTAAATACATTCAGTGCGGCTGCATCCGCACTCACGTCTTGATATAATTGCCATTAACGCATATGTCCTTGGATTAATTGAGAGTTTCCTGCTACCGCAAGTTACCTATTTGCTTAAACATTTGCATTACCCATTTTATCTCTGAGTGCTGCCTTTACTGTGCAGCCCAGTCCATCTTAGCCTTCCATAACTATTTCTACCTTTTCGTAATTCAGTTTCACTATTAGACAGTTAACTGCTGTCGCAAGTTACTTCTCTTCTGCCTTTACTACGCGGCCCAGTACACCTCAGTGTTTCACTACATTTTAACCTTCAACGTTTTGTTTGTGTAACCTTTTCCTAGAGACAATTTCTTGCTGCCAGAAAGCACGGCCCATAGCTTGGAGAAGCTTTTTCCATATTGCTCCACTGCATTTTTAGTTTCCGTATACAACGAGGTTGCACCGCTTCAGCTTCGGAATCAAATTCTATTCGCATTCTTACACAGCATTTCTACAACCCTTGAAATAGCTCCTACACGATGAACATCAGCACGTCGGCAACTGAAGAACCCTAATACCGTTAACGTTACACACGCAGAACAGGCGACTGCGGAGGAGCACATAATAACTCCGGTATGATCATATAGCGTCTACTTCAAACTCTGCTTTGCACTTTTCTGTGTGCCGTGGCGATGAACAACAGCTCTGCAAAGGCTGCAAAAACACCCAGACGACACAAACTTAGCAGGCATTCTAAAAAAGCCTCACCGGCTAAGGGGAAACAGGAGCAGGATTCCATTGAGTACACCTCCTTGGGAGAGAAGCGGATGGCGTCTACATAAACCTCTGCTTTGCACTCTTCTGAGTGCCATGGCGATGACCCACCCAGCAGCTTTGCTAAGCTTGCCAAAATACCATGGTGAAGCAACCTTAGCAGGCGTTCTAAAAAGCCTCTGCAGCAAAGAGTAAGCGGGAAGAGGAAACTGAGGTAGAGGCCTCTTTGAGGCTTTCCAGTCAATCTCAACAGAGGCAGTATATTTTGTCACATGAAATGCTTGGTGAGCGTAACTCCCGTTTGTACTGCAAATCAGTTTACACATATTCGTTGAAAAGTAAAAGGAAACTACCTAAACGCTTGCAAGACAACAAAAAAGCGGCTTCATCACAAGCGCTTTTGCGGTCTCGACAGAGCCCGCATCGAAAAGCTACTCGCAATGCAGCTGAATTCGACGGTCCCAGGAGACCACGACTGAGAAAACCTCATGTAACGCAGCGTAAGCTTCGGCAACGTCCATTCGACAGTCCCAGGAATCCATGGCACAGAAATCTGCATGCCATGCAGCCGATGCCGCTGTAACTTCTACTGCAAGGGCGTCGGAAAGTTCCACACACAAGGCGGCAACGCGATGCAATTTCAACTTCCACTGCTAGAGCTGTAGAACGACCTACTGAAAGGCTTGAAAGGTTGCAGACTGTTAACCAGCACCGCCATGCACAGTTTTGGTTTAAGCTGGCGTTCAACTGAGCGAGTTTTGAGGCTTTCCGGTCGCAAAGACCTCCAAATAGGAACCATGTCAGTTGTCTGTGGGCATTGCAATGCCAAAAAAATGGCCTGGAGAGTCTGCAGGTTTGTGTTGTTCAGACAGTATGGTACAGTTGCCACCTTTTCATGAGCTACCTGCTCCGTTGAAAGCTCTGTTGGAGGGTTCCAGTCCAGACTCCAAACATTTCCTCACAGAAATCAGACAGTGAAAAGGAAAAATGGAATGGAGTTTGCTGAGGACAGGCTTTTTGTGAGGGTGAATAAAGGAACACATCACTGCGCCTGCCGACACGAGAGCAGTCTGCGTAAAATTGGCCGTATGAGAAGCACTGCTCCTCTAAGTGTACACCAGTGACAGACAGTGTTTGTCCTTTGGCCTTATTAATTGTCATAGCAAAACAGGGCTTGAATGGGAATGGGGATCTTCTGAAAGTGAAGGGTACATCGGCATCGGATGGATACAAATACATCTTTGGGATAAGCACTTGCTCCTCTTTACTGCATTACTGGGAAGCATTGAACTCATCGCCAACTAATGTATCAAGCATCAATTGTCTCTCCTCACATCCCTATACCTTATGTACAGAAATGAATGTCCCCGACCAGATTATAGGCCCTTTCAAAAATGTGTGCGAGACCCCTTCATGCAGCAAAAAATCGATAAAAAGCTCCGGTTCGACCCTGCCATCAGCTGTCAGTTTTTGACTTCTTTTCACGCCCAGGCTGCAATTAACATCAAATGTCGATTCAAATTCCGACATCTACGGCGTCAATTCATAATGGAGACAGATTTTCAACTTGGACTCGGGCTTTCAAAAAATTGGCAAAGCGGCTGGTACTCCAGTATTTGGGCGGATTACATTCTAAAATTTTGGGCGTTCTTTACAATTCAACCAGAAATTCCTATGCGGCCCAGTTAGAGGTGCCTTGCATAGAATGCCGTGTGATCCCATCGTGACTCGAAAATCGATACAAACCTCCGTGTTGACCATGCCCTCAGCAGTCCATTTCCCTCTTCTTTAAACTTTGTTCTTTCTCCCAGGCCGCATCCCAGATCCGATTTTTCAATTTACGTCATTGTGTTATGCTGGAGCAGGATTTTTTATTTGGGACTCAAACTTTGTAAAAAAAAATGATTAACTCATAGGTGATACGGATTTTGTGGGTTTTAAGTTGAATGTCTCGCCTGCACTACGCGGCCCAGTACATCTAAGCTTTTCACCTCATTTTGTACTCTGTTCAGTTGACTTCGCGTTGTTAAACACTTTTGAGCTCTTTCTATTTGAACATAAAATCGGATCAATGTATGGTTTCCAAAGTACCTGTTTAACAAAACAGTGCAACAACAATCCCGCCCAAGTAGTATGACCAGTCTCAATATTTCAGGAAACTGGGTTGTGTTTGAAAAAGTATTTGTTGTTAACATTATTTTTTCATTCGGTTTTTCCAGTTACAAGTCTTTTTTTAAAGCAGATCGTTTTCTGTTCATTTTGTTTAGTTCTTTTTTCGTAACAGATTTAATGTTTAGTATAGAGCTTAGAAAAAATTTGCAGTGTTAGATAGGCAAGAAGTAAGGCATGTAGCAACATCAGCACTCCTTTAAAGGCAAGGAAGGGCAAAAATATATTAAGTCAAGTGATAGCAATTGCTGTATGAGTCTTACAATTTTTGAATCAAGCACAGGCAATGCTGGGCCATGCTGCTAGTATATATATATATATATATATATATATATATATATATATATATATATATATATATATATAATGTGTGTGTTCTCATTGAGTTTATGTATCTTGTTTATCAAACTTGTTGCAATGCAAAATGAGGTTGTTGCTGTGGGTCAGAGTAAAAAAGTTTGAAAAACTCTAATTTATGAGATATGTATAGGTAATGTGATTAATATTTTTCAAATAAATTTAAATATCCTACTAGGTTGGCATCTCAGTCCCACCCTCTCACTGTTGAAACTGTTAAATGTAACCGCCTCTTCTACTCCAGCAGCTTCATCTCTTGCACTTCTCAATAGTGGAACTCCCATCTTCTTAGTGGCTTCCCTGATAACTATAATCCTCAAATATAATGTCAATCGACATCTTCTGATGCCTTGATCTTGATCTCCTTCCTTCTCTTTATCCTTTCCTCAAACACCCCTCCTTATTCTTACTTTCAATCTCTGTAACTCCTTACATGCTATAGTGGCACTCCCACTTTGCTTGGGGTGATATGCTTAAAAAAAAAAAAGCTTTGTTAATGCTATGATTCATTCCTAGTTTTCAGACTTTAACAACCTGCTGACCCTCTAAGTTTAAAATATAGTTGAAAAAGTCAACTCTTACATGAATATATATTTTAATATTAAAATTCTGAATTTTCTTTTTCTTTTCTCAAGGCAGATGGTTGACTAACGATGACAAAGAAGAGAAAAAAAGATCCTGTGTTGTCACGACATCGCAGGCCAAGTGGGACCAAATCTTTAGTTAGTAGGACATGTTGTTCCTGTGGATTCATCTTAAATGCCTTAAAGATTATTGGCCTCATCCTTTTCTACTATTTCTGCTCTATCAGCTTGACCTTTTACAACAAAAAATATATAAAGGTATTGTAAATATACTTCAATAATATTGATTTAAATTTGACACATTTCTCTTACTGCTACACATTTCAAGGTAAAAGAAACACAGCTTGTAATCTTGTTTGGTTGTGTGTTCTTTTATTTTTCATTTGCTATTCTGCCTTATGGTAAAGCCTACCAAAAGTTCTGCAGTGATGTTTTTTTAATATTTTTTTTATTTGAATGTTTACCCAAAAACAAGGCCCAAGAGCCACTCAAGATAGAGCATTACTGAATGATTGTTGTATGGATTAAGAAGAGGAAGTAAGTGCAGATTATGAAGATATATAGGATGAATAATGGTTGACTCAAGACTTAAATAGGTTAAGAGTGTTGTGATCAGAAAAGCATGCACTTGGGTGTGTGTTCCACAAAGTAGTGATTATCTGGCTGTCCAGGTGAAAGTTTATTCTTTCTAATTGAATATAAAGGGAATGATGATGATTTGATCTTGTGTACATGGCATAATGGTTCCTAGCTGTAAACCTCTGAACGGATAGACCTAAAGAATGTACCTTGTCTAAACATCGCTTATGGAAATAGTAATAGTTGTGATAGGCTTGCAGTATTTCATCTGTGGGAAAGGGGATGTAGAGTTGAAAATAATTCATTGCCCACAGATCTGCATAAACGATTTTGAACTCTGTCAAGGTTGGAAAGTGTTGTATCGTCGAGGTGAATGATACACAGAGAAGAATGAGTGCTTAATATATTTATTCAGCACCTGTATCCGGTGCTAGCAGATACATGCAAAAATCACAGAGCAATAAGTTACAAACAATTAACAAGACAACTTACAAGGAATAGAGGAGGGTCAAATGTTGTATAGCCAAACGAAGTAAGATCAGTCCAAATATTAATCAGCTTAGTATCAACTTATTAATCAACTGTTAAAGTCCTTAATCATAGACTATTTAGGGCTATGAGCCAGGCCATCTGGTAGAGTGCTGAAGGAGTGCTAGTTACTCTACTCTCCCCTTTGAAATTTTATGTCCTTCTGGATGACATATTTTTGTCTTTTAGGGTCTATTTCCCTAATACTTGTTGGAATTCATTTTTGCTAACTTAATCAATTCTGTTGTTCTGGTTGAGGCATAGCTACGTCAAATATATCTTAAATCAGAAAGTGAGGATTGGGCAGCAACAGATTAGATATGGCAGCAATTTTTGGTCTGACCTGGCCTGGTTGTTGTAAAGATAGTATGGTAGGAGGTTTATGTACTTTCAAGAGCAGCACAGGGAATTGAACATTTTTGCAGCATTTTTTAGCAATGGATTTTATATAAGAATTCCACTTGAGATCTGGGGTGAACTCGAATCCCAATCGACATTCAAGACAAGGAACCTCATTAAGAGAACAATAGTTCATAAATGGCGAAAATTCAGAGTTTGCTTGATGTTAATGATGGAAAATTACTAGCTTGGTTTTGAAAGTATTGGATGTTAACCCTTTGCCTGTCCAGGCATTTTCATGCATACTATTTAAATTAGGTACCTCCACAAGATCGCTAAAAAAAGAGCATAGCATGATGAAAAAGATGCCAAACTTGGTGAAAACAAAATTTTATTGTCTAAATGTTATTAAGAGGAAAGATCAAAGTATTTTGGGGGTATTTTTTTTACATTTTTTTAATCGTTCCTAGCACATCCGAAATTTTTGTTAAAAATCTTGTTTTTATTGAGTCAGCAAAATTTGACTGATGGCAACCATTTTTTTCCATTTTATAAAAAAAATGAAAATGTCACTTTGAAATTCTTTTAAATATTAATTATCATTTTTTCAAAACTTATTTTAAGAAAATCAGAAATTATGTTTATTTAAAATATTTTGAACCAAGCTTAACTTAGCTTCTGCGCTGAAAAGATGTAATTTGAAAAAGAAACAAAGCAGGTCATAAACTTTTGTGTCACTTGAATGACATATTGATGGAGTCCATGAGGATAATTTCTTCTATGGAAGGAGAAAAGTGAAATTATTTACCTCGTTATTTTTAAGGAAAACTTTCAGCACTCTAATTTTTTTTTTTTTTACTTAGCTTTCACCTTTATGTTTATGATGCTTTATGGAAAATATATAAAGAAATTAAAATAAGACTGTTAAGAGTGAGATTAAATTTCATATTTCATAAGAAAGGTATCTAATTAATTTATAGGTACCTTTCTTATGAAATTTTATCAGAAGTGTACATAAAATACTATAATTTTATGTACATTTATTACATTTTACTATGTTATTTGTATTTCCATTCTTTTTATTATTAATTTTGATATTTCATTTATGGAAAAATCTCATAACTGAGATTAATATAAAAATAAGATCATATAAATTTCATAAGATGATACTGATACTTGTAGGTACCCTTCTCAGTTGAAATTGAAAAATCAAATTAACTTCTCCACACGTGTTTTGCAAAAGTAAAGGCCTTAACAGCGGAGAACAATGCTTAACTCAAATAACGCAACTTAATTATATTCTGGTTGGTCTTCCGTACTTTATAATTACAGCCCGATTATGAACACAAAATTACATTTCTTAATTACTGCGGATCTTCTGATTAGTCAAAATGATACAATTTACAACGTGCTAAAAAAAAGATCTATCTCATAAGGACACTTAGGAAACACGATGTGGCTTTTAACTAATTTTATAATATTTTAACAACTTAAATGTAAAAATCTATTATAATTAAAGAATTAACAAATAATAAAAATTCATTTTTCATCGAAAAATCTTTTTGCTTTTAGAAAATATTGTCCATATTCATAAAAGCAAATAAAAGCATTTGAAATTAAATAATATATTTGTTTTATTGAGTTTTGTAATTTACAATTCAGAACTGGTTTTCAGGTAGGAGGTCCAATTAAAAACAAAAAAAAAAACATGATTTGCATTCCTCAAAGCCTTGTGCTTTTAACTATTGTAATCACTAAACCTGATGCGATCGAATTTCTAGCGTTTTCATAAAATTAGTTGGGGGGGGGGTAATAAATATTAAAAAAAATATTTCTGCCATGACTTTAATAAAAAAACAATAATTTCAATCATCTGTGAATAGTTTCTGAAAGTTTCATTAACATCCGACAATTATTTTTATTTTTGAAAGATTTTCCAAATTAATGTGTGTCATACAAAAAAAAAAAACATGCTAAAAATTGTATATGTTATTTTACTAGTTCCAGTGATACAAAGAGAAATAAGGTTTTTTTAATCAAAATTTAGAATGTTCTAAAAAGAAGGAAAAATTTTTAAAAATAATTAAAATAAACTTTGATCTTTCCTCTTAATAATAGCATAAGCATTTAGACGATAAAATTTTGTTTTCATCAAGTTTGGCATCTTTTTCATCATGCTATGCTCTTTTTTTAGCGATCTCATGGAGGTACCTAATTTAAATGTTCATGCTTGTTTTCAGATTTATAATTATTGCAAGGCAATTCAGCTTATTTGGCAAATAGAATATGCTGATATATAGTGTTTCACATATTAAAAATCGTAAGTTATTTATACTATGCTCTGTGCATCATGTGATGCACAAGTTTTTATTATGTGAAACACTATATATCAGCACATTCTAGTTACTAAATAAGCTGAATTGCCTTGCAATAGTTATAAATCTGAAAACAGTCAAGCATATATGATGCATAAAATATAGACTCTTTTCTTAAGCATCCTTAGTTTTACCACTCTTTTAAAGTCATAGCTCCTATGCACAACTTATGGTGTACAGATGTGGAAATCACATGTACTGTGTATCACATATAATGTACAGGGCAAGCAAAGGGTTAAGAGTTAAAAACCAATTATCTAAGATTGGTGATCTCTATAAGTATATTCAAAATTCCTATAATATAGGAATATAATATACAATATTATAATTATAATTTATGTGATTTATATTATAATTTATATTATAATTATATAATATGTAATATTGTACAAGATGTGCTGAAAGATCTTCCAAAGATGTCTGCTCATTTGGTCACGTCTTGAAAATTACCTACAGTGCTGAAATGTACATGCTGTTTGATGTATTTGCCTAACAGTTTGCCACATTGTTTCTCCAGTTTCTTTAACTTTACCCTCACCAAAATGTTTTCAGCCTGACCAAGATGGGAATGACCCAAATTCATTAAATGTGTATGTTATTCCACATCTTCACTCTGCAGTTCAATATGCTTGGCATATTGTTTCTTTAACACTTGCCTGCAAAATTCTGCTGTTTGATCATTGAAAAATTGCTCTTCAGTTGCTATCACCTTTGAATCTTTTAAAAAAAAAATTCCTCCCTTTCAAACTCCTTTTAAGTATGAATGGAATAGGCAAATTGGGTCATATTTTCATACATTGATGTACACTACTTGAGGCTACCTCTGATAATTTTTAAACTGGCCCAAAAAGTTTAAATAAGAGAAGTTTATTATATATGGTTAAAAAAAAAAAAACCTAAGGCACAATTTTTTTATTATAAATTTTATTATGACAAAAAGAAAAAAATGTATTTTAGGATTAAATTTTGTCAAAATATCCCCGTTTAGCCTCAATTACTGAAGCACAAATCTTTGGCATTTGTTGCAAAAGTTTCTCAAAGTATCAGTTTGATAATTGATTCCATTCTAAATAGACATCAAAGATAATGTGGCTGTCTTTGTTTGACCAAGATATATTGACATGATCTATGCACTTAGACCAAATTTTTGAAAATATCACCTTGTCAGCTTTGGGAGTAGATGTATTCAAAAGAGAATATCTTTTCTTCACTGTTTTTCTATCAACATTTTCTTTCATCAATGCACCAAGAGAAAGTAGTATTGTCTTTTGAAGAGTCAGTCATCAAAATACCTTCATTATTTCCAAAAACTATATCTATGACCTTTAATGCTAGCCTTTAGTTCTTGAATTTCTTTGGCTGTGGAGAACCAGAATGCCACCACTACATGGACTGTTTAAACTCTGGATCAATGTTTCAAGTAAGATGGTACTCAAACATTTGACTGACGGACATTTAACCAAAAATGTAGTGGCGTACTTACATGTATATCACACTCTTTATAGTAATGTGCTACATATATTTATTTACTGTATTAATGTTGTAGTAAAGAAAAGACTGTCAACTGATAGTAGCAACTGCAATAGATTTCTTCTGTTTCTCGGCTGCAACACTTGTAGCCAAATCGCAGTTCACACGATAGTTCGATGTAACAGTCCAACACACAACGTAGAAACAACAAAATGGGGTCAAACATCCAACCTTCACTTCTCACCAACAACAACGCGTGTTTGTTCCACCAAGCTCAAAAAAATCATTTCCTTTTATAAGCAAAAAACCAACGTCTTCTGTTCACCGAGAGAATTTTCTGATTGGTCATGCCATTCAGGGGAAGGAAGAACATTAGCAAAGCTTCTAGTCATTGATGTAGATTTTTGCTGACTACTTTTTGGTAATTTTTCTTCGGCAGATCGCACACAAAACACCAGCTTTTTTTCGGGGTAACTGATTATCCCTTTCACTACAATTAATTTATAATTTTTCTTTTTTTTTTTTTTTTTTGACAGGCTTTTTTTTTTTTTTTTTTTTTTTTTTTTTTTAAATTCTATTCTGTATATATTATGTTTTACTTCAAATATTACTGTAAGTATTTTGAGAAAAAGCACATTTTACTACAGCAAAAATCTTAAGATTTTACGATATGAAAGATCTTTCAATTTAGCTTTTAATGATCATTATCTTAAAGGGATGAACCAGCTTTTATCTTACTGTTAAATACAAATTTAAATAATTATGTGCTACTACTAATTTCAATAAACAAATATTGAAGTAAGAAAACTTTAAATTTAGATTTAGTAATTTAATCATTCAAAATTCAGTGGTAATTATTAGTCCTATTCTACCTTTATAATACTGCTAATTAAAATAATTTAAGTATTGCTTGTTACTATTTTTACTTGTACTTTTTTGGTGAAATATCCGTTGGCCTAGTGTCTCTCAGTTAAATGTCCAGCCACGAAGTGAGACACATCATTCCAAACAATTATCATCACCAGATTTCTGAAAATTCTGCAAGATCAATTTGGAAGTGTTCACTCAATATCAATTCTGGTCAACATTGAAACGTTTTGGCACCTACTTAGCTGATGGCTTCTGTATACCCAATTAATTGTTCATTAATTATAAGTCCAAAGTATTTCCTGAATATTTCTCTCTAGTGTCTCTAAAAGTCTTTTGGCTGAGATTCACTAGTTTACCAAAATTAGATCATGAACCTGCTCAGCACTTTCAGGAGCTGACAATGTTGAATGCCTCTCAGACTTTGCATCTTGGGTCTAAAAATCTCCATTCTAGAAATTGGTGCAACACATTTATCACTTAATCTTTACATCATACTCTCATGGATTTGGGCACCTCAAGGCGGTGTGGAGATTAGCAAGCTTTTCTTGCTAGAACAATTACAACTGAATAGCGAGTTCGATTCTCACTGGGTGCCCCATACTTTTGGCCTTGTGCCACATCCAAGCTACACTTGGAAAATTACAGGGCACCTTGGCATGGTGTAATGGTTAACAAGCTGGTCTTGCTAAAACTGTTACAACTGAATAGTGAGTTCAATCATCATTGGGTGCCCCATACTTTTGGCCATGTGCCACATCTTAGCCTCGATTAGAAAATCAATACTCTCATGGATTTCCATTGGATTTTTCTTCTATGGAATCTGCATTGCACATGAATTCAACACTTGAAAATGATGGTTAAAAAATAAGTACAAGTGTCCTGCAAATTGACATGTCATGCTCTTTCTATTTTACTAAGTGGGTGAGGCAAAGACTCTTTCAGCACCCCATGTAGTAACCTTGTTATATCGGTATGTTTTCATTTGTCTCCACTTTTTAAACTAACATTTGATGCATTTTAAATATTAAAATCATTAGCAATGTATTTACCGTATGAAGTCATATATATCATATATTCCCTAGGCACATTCTCTCTCTTCTCCCTGCCCCACCGATACAAAACCTCTAACCAAGTTGGGAAACTTACAAAAAGAAAAATTTTGATAAAAAGATTATAAAATTTTATGCTTAATCATGAATTTGATTACCACCATAAAATATTGATGGGGGTTTTGTGTTATCTTGCTAAAAGAAGACATCACTACTGGGAAACATTGCAAGTAAAAAGAGTGCAATTATCAAGATAGATATCAGTTTTACAAGAGGTCCTTTTAAACTCCCTATAAGATTATGGAGCCACCACCAACTTGTACAGAATGCTGTCAACAGGCTTGATTCATAGCCTCATGCAGTCTCCTCTGCACACAAATTTGATCATCTGCTTGAATGAGTTGAAAACATGACTCGTCTGACGAGGTGCCAGTCTTCCATGATCAAATAGTGATGTTCTCTGGGCAAGATAAAACACTGTAACTGATAACAGTGTGTCGGTATTGGTTCCCTTATTGTGTTGTAGCATACCTACAGACAATAATGGGTATATCCCCATTCACATAAATACAGTAGTAAATACTGTATGTTGATCTGCAGTTGGAAATTTGTCTCCAGCTGTGCTGATAAAACTTTCTGCCTCTGGGCAGAGAGGGTCCCCAGACGAGGCTATGTCAAAGGACAGTCACATCTCGGGGAAACGGCTACCCAACCACTTTTATATGGGGATCTACGGGGAATTTTTGGTCGAGCCTACAGGTTCGGATACCCCACTTAAATTCAGCCTTGTGCCACATCTGACCGTGAGGAGCAGTTGGTAGATATCCTGCAGTTGGAGATTTATTGAGGAATTCACTTGATTCACTTCTAGCAGTTGACTACATCTTCTATGTGCCACTGGTGAATCTTATGTGTTGTTCTAGTCCTAAGTATTATCGTTCATTACCAACCTTTGTGTGATTATTCTATTCAGTAACCTTCCCTAAATTAAAACAGGTTTCCATCTTTAAAACTCTATGGAATACACCTATGTTATACAGAACATTGACTGATGGGTTGAACAGCCCCCTGCCAAGTTTATGACATGGTGTTAATATTGGTACCATTATCAGTTCACATTTTTGTGTATGCTGTATAGATGAATGGATTGAGTGACACCAACATTGAATTAAGATTCGTTTTAATAAAGTTTTTCTCCTTTGATTGGGTGGTTATCATCCTTGTCAATTTCTGGCAATCCTGTAGATTCCTCTAGTTTTCATGCATCACTTGTCTTTCCAGAATTCACACATTCCTAGTATACCATTACAATGTTGCCTGGGAAATATCCAAAGTGGTTACTATTTACATGATAGTATTCCCCATTTTTCTGGCTTCAACAATCATTCCATGGTCAAATGGTATGAAATTCTGTCCATGTTCTATGGCTGCCATACTACGTCTTTAATGACTGTCATCTGGCTGAGTTCATTTCTATTAATAGGGAAAGGCAAAACCATATCTAATTTTTTTGCATTTCAGTTTTATTTTTTGCCTAAAATGGTCAGTTAAGCCATATAGATTGTAACTTTTTCAAAATAAAAGTTTTTTTTTTTTGTTATTTTAATAAGAATCACCCCAAGCAAGGCAGTAATGCCACTAAAACACAAGGGATTACAAGGTGTAGAAGAATTAGGAACAGAAATATTAATGACAAGCAGAAAGAGAAGAGAGTAATCAGGTGGACAGTAGATAGCAATTGACATTGTATTTAAATTTTTGCAGATTAAAGTTAGCATGGAGCCAGAAGAGAGTTCCCCAAGCGAGAAGTGTGAGAGAAGAAACTGTTAGCATAGAATTTATGGCTACATCTAGCCAGCTCAACTGTAAATTGATGCCAGTCTAGTCATTTTGCTTAAATTAAAAAAACTCTAGGTACCATAGTGAAGAGCTCATCCAAACATTTAGCATGAAAGTATTTATAGAAAAAACATAGAAACAACTTTACAGTAGTGGGAAAGTGACTGGAGCTGAAACACCAGATCAGGACCAATAACATTGCAGATTCTTCTTTGCAACAGACCATTCTAAACATGGACGAATGGTAGTCATAGATATGTAAGATAGATTCTGGAGAGAAAAATTGTCTTGCCTGACATAGTGAACTGACTTTCTTAGCAGCTAACCTAGCAATGGATTCAATATAGTCTTTCCACTAAAATCCAAACTATTACCATGAAAGTATTTATATAAAAGGCAGAGAGATACAACCTTACAGTGGTGGGCAAGTGACTGAAGCTGAACCACCAGATCAGGACCAATAATATTATTGATTCTTCTTTGGATCTTATCAAGTAGCTCAAGGTAAACAGCAATATTCCAAGCATGGAGGAATGGTAGACTTATAGATGTGCAAGATAGATTCTAGAGAGAAAAATTGTCTCACCCAATACAGTGAACAGACTTTCTTAGCAGCTGGCTTAACAATGGATTCAGTATAGTCTTTCCATTTAAAATTGGCAAGCAATCTTTTCCCCCAGTTAACTACAGACTTGAGGTCCTTTTGGACATCAGCTGCCATTTTGACCTTGTCAGACTGATAAGCCTTACTATCAAAGCAGGAGTAAATTATTGCGTTGTAAGTGTAAATGTCATCAGGAAGATCATTAATGAAAATAAAAAACAGAGTAGGACTAAGGATGGCGCCCTGGGTGGGGGGACATCTGCATTAGTATGAAAGGATCTAGACGAGTTGCCATTCAGGGAAATGTTAATGCATTTTAATATTTTAAAAGCTTTCAATTAAAACAAATATTTTGCAAAATTTGACTATTCTTCTGACATTTTATTTTTCTTGTTTCATAAAAACTATTTAAAAAATTTAAAGTTCTTAACTTGATGTAAAATTTGTTTTGTAAAATATTTTTCAGCAATGTTTATCTTTCATGTCTGGAAAAAAAAAAGGTGTGTCAATTCCTTTGACACCACTATTACTGTATACATTTTTGACTCCCTCAGCAATGTTTATTTACAAGATTATAAAAATATGTGAACCAAGTACAATGTGATATTTATTATTTACATTTTATAAAGATTTATTATTTACCATTTTATAAAGAAATAAATTTGAAAATCTTTTTATTCAAAAATTTACAAAAAAGTACAAAATTATGAAAATATGTAAACAAACTACATAGTAATATTTATTATTGACTGTTTTCTAAATAACTGAAGTTTTAAAAAAAATTTTTTGTTATTTAGTCTAATAAATAGTGTTTAACATCTTTGCTGTCATTTCTTAAGAATAAAGCAAATGTATAGATCCATTTTCATATGTTCAGGTTTTATTAAAATTCTAATCATTGCTTTTAAAAACAAACATTGCTGAGGGGAATCAAAAATGTATGCAGTAACAGTGGTTCTGTTGGTTGGGGCTTCAGAATATGCTGACTGCACCTGTGCAGAGGGGTAAGACCCCTCCCAAATGAGGCATCCTGGATAAAATGATAAACTATATCCAACAGCAAGGCCTCTGATCAGGATAATAGCAATACATTTTTGAAAAAATATTACCAGCAATAAAAATTTTGTCAGCATTAAATAACCCATTGAGGTTGATATGCCATAAAAACAAACCAAACTGTTCTTTTCACACATTTTTTTTCTTTTTTTATGGGCATAAAGAAATAATCATTTTTCAGTGGTGTAATAGATTTTCAAAAATGTCAATATGCTGTTTACCTTACCATAAATTAGTAATTAAATGCATGATAATTTGCCGTAAACATTCAATTTTTATTAGCTTATAGCCATATTCCTGTACAATCAGAAAAGTATACAAGTCCTGTTTAGAGCTATTCAGACGTTTTAATATCTTGATAACAACTTGCATAGCCTTGCTGTAACTCGGCAATCCGTCAAGGCCACATTATGTTGAAATACCAGTTCACATATGATCATTGAAGCATAAGAATACCAGGTGTTGTAAGCTTGAATGTGCAAGTAGTGTAATGGATAATGGTTCAAAATTGTTAAACAGAGAGCCAAGTCGCAATTCCCATTAGGTACATTATATTCACTTACATGCAAATACCCTTGGGAAGGGTATGAAGCTACCTCTTCTTCCTTTACAGAAAAGCCATGCAAGTTGTTCTCATGATATTAAAATGTCTGAATAGCTCAAAACAGAACTTGTACACTTCTGATCTGGCTTTAAATAAAAGTTTGAATAATTTAGTCAAATTATAGGTAATGAAGAAACATCATTGTTAGTTTCTCATTTTAGGTCTTTCCAATTTTAAGACACTGAAATTTGAGCTGCTTTGTTTTTCAAAGAAATATACATCAAGTCTTTCACACGGCATACATAATAATTTAACGAAAAGAGAAATTTTAAAATTTGAAATGATTTTCTGTACAACAAAAAGATGCTTGTTACATTTTAAAAAAAAAAAAATTGTTATTTTTCTAGCAATTTCACTTACCGTTGTCAATCACAATGATACACCTGGTCACAAAATTCCTGTTAGCCTGGCTTGTACGTTCCATCTGGCAGTGTAAGACTGGACAACCTCGCATTGAGCTCACCTGGATACCTTACTTAAAACGTGTAGCACCACCTGGTAAGTGTTAACGATTTATTCATCGTTATGTGCAATTTTCATATGAATATCAGTGAGTATAGATTCAGGATCTATATTAGATCTAAATCTTAATTAGGAATTAAGACCAAGAATTTTAAAACGGAGATTTTGTTCATAAATGCAATAGAACCTTTCAAGGCTAACTGTACACACTATATGAAGTAAGCAATTGCTTAAGGTAATGGCTAGCAGATACTTTTCGACATTATCGCATCAAAACTATTTCTGGAGATGCCGTTACTCTGAACTATGCATATATTATTTATTTTATTTTTATTTATTTATTTTTTAAATCAATTCACCCCAAGCAAAGCAATAAGGCCACTAAGATTCAAGATGAGAGCTAAAGAATCTAAGAAAATGTTATTGTAGAGAAAGGAACAGAATTCAAAAAGATTGTGATTGATATAGCATTTAAATTTTTAAAGATTGTAGTTGACAGGAAGCCAAGAAGCTGGAAGAGTTTCATAGGTGAGAAGTGCGAGAAAAACTATTAGAATATAACTTACACTTACTTCTAGCAATTTGAACAGTAAGGATTGAGACCTATCTGCCAATCTAGTACTATGTTTAAATTTATGAAGTCAACATACCAAAGAGGAAAGCTTATCAAAAGAACTGCTGTGAAAATATTTATAGAAAAGGTACAGAGAAGCTACTGTTGTGGGAAAGTGATTGAAATTGAGATGCTGAATCAAGACTGTTAACATAGCAGAATCTCTTTTCTTTTTTTTTTTTTTTTTGACAAGAATCTCTAAATACATTGAAGAAGCACTAGACTAGATGTAGCAACAATATTTAATGCACAGATGAATGGTTGACTTATAAATGAGCAAGATAGAATTCTGACATGAAAAATTATCTAACACAATGCAGTTAGCCAACTTTCCTAGCAGCAGACTTAGCAATTGATTCAATAAAATTACAGCTCCCAATTATATACTAATGATTTTCTACAGAATCCCACTCTTCACCATAGGACAGCAAGACAAGCAAATCAAAACAACAAAGATACCATTAAAAATTAGAAAAAAAACACTCTTGATTTCTGGTTATCTCTTTATAATTTTCAGAAATTTTGATTTTGGGCGACCATAGCTCTCCATAACTTCCTATCCTTTTTAGCTCTTAGTAAGGTTTATCTTTTCCCTATCCTTCTCAGTCTCTGTTCTGCTATACATTAAAACAAGCTTGTTAGATAGGTAACTTGTTTAAATTCTGTCCCTCTTGCTTTCTATATATACTGTGAGTGTCAAACTCTCCAATCCCTCTTTCCTCATTATGTGTCCTAGAAATTTCAACTATCTCTGATTCTAAGTGTGCGTCCTTTTTATTTCCATTTTCCTTAAAACTTTCTAGTTATTTACATGTTCGGTACATGCTATTTTCCGCATCTTTCTATAGAACCAAATTTCTGTTGCCTCAAATCTCTTTTTCATTTGTAAGCAGATTGTGCATTCACTGCCATATATGATGACTGATATTACATAACAGTTCAGCACTGTTTTCTTTGTTTCTACCAAAATTTTCAGGTTAATACTTTTGGAAAAGATCTTTCGCTATTCCAATGTGCCTTCAGATTTCAGTGTCACATTCAGGGCTTTAGAGTGGGAACACAAAACCTCCAACTCCTTTATTTTTGGCACCTCCAACTCTAACTCCTCTTTATGTGATTAAGTGATTATGGCCCACAAATCTCATAAAGCCTATGCATACGCTCCTAGCTTGAGTAGGCCTATATAATTTTAACTGGTTTATATCAAAGAATAAAGATACTGTGGCTTTTAGATCATATCTTTTCATTCTTCCGTATTTTCTAACAGAATTAGATCTTTGAAAGGGAAGAAATGAAAATAAAAATAAAAATTTTATAATGTAAGACTTTTTACATATATACATCTTTGCAAATAAGAAATAAGTACAGAACAAAAATAAAACTACTTTATAACAGAATTTGAAATATAATCTTTTACGGGATTGCTCCGAGGAGCTGCATTCACTGGTTCCCAGACTTCATGAATTCAAGCGTCCTACGAGGCTGGCATCCCGCTCTCACCCTTTCACTGTCAAAACTACTAAATGTAGCTGTCTCTTCTACTCCAATAGCTTCATGTCTCGCACCTCTTTCCTGTGGAACTCCCTTCCCTATTCCAGTTTCCCTGAGAGCTATAATCTCCAACTATTCAAATGTAATGTCAATTGACATCTCCAGTTGCCTTGATCTATCCACTATCCTTCTCCTCATCCTTTCCTCTATCACTCCTATCTGATCTTGCTCCAAATCTTCTGTAACCCCTTGCATCCTAGTGGCTCCCCGCCTTGCTTGGAGTGAATCGATTAAAAAAAAATAAATAAATAAATAAATAATAAAAAATAAAAAAATAAAATAAAAATTCTATAATGTAAGATATTTTTTTACATATATAGTTTTGCAAATACAAAATAACTACAAAAAATAAAGTGACTTTAAAAAAGAAGTTGAGATGAATTTCTTTAAAGGAAATAGTGAATATACAGTAGAAGAAATAACAATGAAAATTAAAAATTCTTTAATGTAAGACTTTTTTTTACATAAATTGTAAGTTCAACTGGAGTAGGTAAAACTATACTGATTCTGACTCCAACTCCACAGCCCTGGTCACTTTTTTTATTTTTTTTTATTTTTAGTGCTCTATTTAAATACTTCCCAGATATTTCAATTTTTGTATTTGTTTAATTTTGGCATCTCCAATTTTGTAATTCACATCTTGGGCTGTTCACCTTTTTGACAACCATACATTCTGTCTTCTTACAATTGATGTTTAGTCCTTTCTTCCTGCTTTCTTTTATTATCTTCTAATGGTTGCTGCACTTTCCTTTCTGTGTCTGCTATCAACACTGTGTCATCTACATATCCTATGTTGTTAAGATTGTGTCTACCAATAATGAATCCTGGTAGGACTTCTAGATCTCTCAGGATCATTGACTTAGGACAGTGGTGGCATCCTACCATTTTGCACCAGTTCATGTGAATTGATTCTTAAAAATATAAAAGATTAGCGAACTGGTTGTTGGTAAATAATCTTGTATATTAATAGTCGATATATAATAGCTAAGAACATAATTAATACCATTGCTGTAAGTTCTGTGGAGACTGAAACAGGGTTTTCTGTGATGAACATAATTTATTCTGACAAGAGAAATTGTCTTGAAGTTAAAAATGTGGCAAGTTTCCTAGTTATAAATTTGATAGGTTTTCCATTGAATCTTTGGGATGGCAGCAATTCAGTTGAAATGTGGCTAAGAAACAATAACAAAGCTGATGATACTTGAGTCAAAAATATGAGAACAGAATTTCAATCTGGAAATACCATAAGAAATGTTTTCTATTAAATTATGAAAATGGTTTAATTCTTTTTGATACTATAAAGTGATTTATATCCATTCTCAGATTGAAAAGAAAATAAGCAGAACAGTTCCCTAAAGATTACCTGCCATTATAGAACTGGTTCCCAGAAATTCTGGATGCTATTATTGCTTATAAGGCCTGAGTCTCACCCATGGTATGGTATTCAGACACTTTCAAACAGTATGCTGGGGTCATCTCCCCAGGAGGATATTATCCAGACATCACCTCCTTGACAAATTGACCATAGCAAGATTTGAACTGGAGTCATATAGTAGCAATGCTAACATTATAAACACTTAGCAATAAGCACACACACACACACACACATATATATATATATATATAAATATATATATATATATATATATATATATATATATATAAATATAAAGTAATGATATCATTCATTTTCTTATGAGTCAACCCATCATAAATATTTGAATTCCATTCAATATCTCTTTCTGTGATGACAAAAGAAATCATGTTGAAATTAAAAAAAAGTGGAAAATCTTCTACTCATAAATTTGATAAGTCTTCCATTGGATCTCTGGAATGGCAGTGATTTAGTTCAAATGTGGCTAAGAAACCAGCCGATGACATTAGAGTCAAAAAACATAGTTCTGAACAGAAATATAGCAGAATTTCTATCTGGAAATATCTTAATAAATTGTCAAAATGTTTTAATTCTTTTTGATACTATAACGTGATTTATTTCCATTCCAAAATTGAAAAGAAAATAAACAGTATTGGTTCCTAAAGATTACCTGCTTTTATAGAACTGGTTCCTAGAAATTTGGGATAAATATCTTCCATAGATACCACCTTAGCTAAACTAGCCACAAGCCTCTGACTGGACAAGGTGTAAATTTACAGCCATATTGTCAATTAACTATATCCTAGTACAATTTTTTAGGTACCCATATTCAGAGAACTTACTACAATTACTTAGTTACTTATTTTAGTGCATCATTTTTACTTACAATTATTGCCACATGATGCAAACAATTTAGCCATAAATAATACTTTCTCCAGGTAAATGAGAACAGATTCATCTTGTGTTTTTTTTCTTTCACTTTTTTTTTTTTTTATTCTTCAATTAAAAGTATGGGGTACCCATCCTTTGGTGGCCACTTCAATGCATGGTAACAGATTGATTCATAGAACATAACAATGAGTTGAAACAAAGGACTTTTAAAGGATTATGAGGCAAGTGCTTGACTCAAAGAGAATAGCCAACTGGAATATTTTCAGTCTCATAAGGTTTCAGTTCACTTTCTGCCCATGGTTATGGCAAAACTTAATAAAATGTTTGAACAAGGAATATTAGAGAAGGTCAGCCAGGGAAGTAACAATTGGGTTTCTCCAATCATGGCCATCTGCAAAAACAATGGATATTTAATGATTTGTGGTAACTACAAAGTTGGTGTAAATCACCAGATATGTTTGGATGCCTTCCTATTATCAAATATTGAAATGGCCTATCACAAGTTTGCTGGCATTAAATTTTTTGCCAAGATTGACCTAGAATCCGCATATAATCAGATTAAAATTGATAACCATTTTCAAGAAGTCACCATGATATATGCTCCTAAAGGTCTTCTAAGGTGGACTTGTCTGCCATTTGGAATTAAAATATCCAACCACATATTCCAAAAGGCTGTTAAGAAGGTTTTGGAAAGAGTAAAAAAAACATTGTTGTCTATCAAGTTGACATATGTATTGGCGTTCATACTGAGGAGTAGCTAAAGAATACAATGGAACAAGTTCTGAGCAGACTGAGTAATGCAGGCATAACAATTAATCGAGATAAGTGTAAATTTAATTTTGAGAAAATTTCATAATTAGAGTATCAAATATCTAAAGATGGGATCTCACCAGATGACAGACTAATTAGCAAAATATCAGAAGTAAGTACACCTAAAAATAAGAAAGTGTTAAAATCTTTCTTGGATTTGACTAACATCCATAATAAATATATACCTCAATATAGTGGCATGGTTGAACCTTTTGCAAACTTGAGAAAGAAAAATAATGAATTTCAGTGAACTGAAAAACAGGAATTGGCCTTCAAAAAGCTAAAGGAAACACTTAGAAACAAGCCAGTAGTTAAGGTATTTGACAAAATCAAAGAACTCACACTAACTACTGATGCTAGCAAAAAGTTCTATAGCAGTGATCTTATCACAAGAGGTACATCCTATTATGCATTTGTCCAGAAAGTTGATGGTAGCAGAGATAAATTATTCTAACACTGAAAAAGAAGCACTACCAATTGTCTGGAGTACTGAAATTGGGTAAGAAATTTCTACTAAAGTCAGACCACAAGCCCTTAGAGTTCATTTTCAACCTGAGGAAGGAGTTGCCTAAAATCACATCGTCTAGAATTTTGAGGTGAGAGTTAAACTTATGGCATTCAATTTCTACATTATGTATAGTAAAGGAAATGCCATTCCACTTGTAGATGCATTGTCAAGATAGGATTTTAATACCCAGAATGTTGAAACAAAAGACAATTGTGAGGACAGAATTTTGCACTGGGAAGTTATCCTTCAGGCGGCTTAAGTTTGAAACCAAGCAGGATCCTGTATTAAAAAGAGTAATGAATAGAATATAGAATAATATATAGAGCAATTGCTCTATGGCAGAAAGGTCTTTTAAGTAAGTAAGGTACAGATTGACAACTGAGGAATCATATGTAGTGGAGATCATATTGTACACTACATATGAATATGTGGCTAGATGTTTTAATTCCAAATGGCAGTCGTTAAGAAAAGATATCATTAAAGCAGTACACAATGACATACATGGTGAGGTTGAAACTACAAGCCTGGTGGACAGGGTATATGTGAGACGTAGAAGATTGTCAGAAAATATCCTAAGTGTGCAAACATAAAAACTTTAGGCAAACCATGATTCATTCATGGCTAAAGGAGAAGGAGCCATGGATAAGAGTACACATGGATCATTCACACATTAAAAATGTAGATCTATTCCTCATACTAGTAGACTCATATTCAGGTTGGCTTGAAATGGTTAAAATTTTGGACAGAAAAGCAAGTACAGTAAAACAGGTGTTCAGAGTAGTATTTTTGAGCAATGGAGTACCCAAGACATTGATGTCGGATAATGCACCATTTTGCTTAAGAAAGCTTATATACGTGGTTAATATGAATTGGATGTACAAAACACCCCCATACCATCCTCAGTCAAATGGAATTGCGGAGAGGGTGGTCCAGACACTAAAAGTTGGACCAAAAGCATTCTCTCCAGGGAATTGCAACCTACAAAGTTATCTATGAAGGTTGATTTTAGTTACAAGACCACCCTGTATGCAGGCAGAACACAAAGCCCCTCAGCATTAATGGGAAGGCAAATTAGAGCCCCCAATAACCATGTTTTTCACAACAAGTGAGAATGTATGGTACAAAATGAATATGAATTTGAATCCTGAGAAAGCACAATTTGTAGTACAAAAAAGATTTAATACAGTGGTATTAACAAAAAATAAATGGGGAATGTTAATTCATGATTTCCAGTTTAGATTTCAAAAAGAGCTGAAAGATATTGAAATAGAGGAAGAGCCTGATGCAAAAGAGAAAGATCAGGATTATCACCAAGAATTGGAAAGTAAAGGAGAAGAGAGAATGAGTGTGTAGTGATAATGAGGAAGATTTAAATGAAGAAAATCTGATAAGACTGATATCCCTTGTGAAGAGGAATCTAGGCAATTACCATGAGACAATCGGTACACATCCTGGAGTAGTTTATCAAAGTAGCAGATCTACCAAGGGTATAAAGCCTCTAAAGTTCCAGGAGATGTGATACTATGCAAATTAGATGCTATATAAGTGGAAAGAGTTCTACACTCAGAATGTAGCTATCTTTCCTTGACTACACTGCATTCTTGTCGGAACTTTACATAAAAATTTTCCAAGTTCATGTAGGATCACCTTTCTCAGACCTCAAAACCCAAGGAGGAGTTCCACAAAGTTAACTTCTGTCTGTCACTCTTTTTAGCATAAAAATTAACAACATTGTTAATTGCATAGTTACCAAATTATGCTAAGCAAGCACCAGTCCATTAAATTAACAAGAGGAAATAGAAATTATTAAAAATCTTTATGTAGACGACTCACACACATATATGGACAGGTCTAAAAATGGGAATAAAGTTGACTGTTCAAATTGGAACATTAAAACCATAAATGACTACTAGATGAGTCCTCAATCTACAGTCCATTAAACAAATTTTAACAAATCCATATTTATATCAGTTCAGGATAAAATAGCAAAATCCTCATTTAAAATGAATAAGTTAGATCTATCACTAAAAACAAAAGTAGAAGATGTTAAAACACATCAGCATCCTGGGTATATGGACAGGTCTCTGAAATGGGGTTTTGAATAACCATTTAATTGCTGTTTCAGGTCCACCCCTGACCCAGGGTGGAACAGGGTCCCATTATAAGCAAATAGTTAATATTGCCACTACTTTTTTGTAAAGAATTATTACCAGCAATAAAAAGTTGTCAATTAAATAACCCATTGAGGTTGATTATGCCATAAAACAAAATAAACCAAACCAATCTAAAGCAAATAATACATATTCTCCTCATATGAATCTATCCTAAAAATGTTGTCGGCATTAAATAACCCATTGAGATTGATATGCCATAAAACAAAATAAACCAAACCAAAAAACAAAGAAATTATATTCTGTTGGATACCGAGTCACACAGACAAAGCAGCAAAGAAATCATTAAATATGGAACTATCATATAAAAAAAACCTGTACAATGATCTCTGACCAACTGTTAATAAGATTAGTAAAGAAAAATTGTAATAGTTATAGAATAACTGTCATAATAATAAACTACACAATATTCAACCAATCATCAGTGAATATTTTTCTGGCTAGGAAATGATAAGAAGAGAGGAGGTGGTTCTTGCTAGGCTCAGTATTGGATATAAACATGTTACAGACATTTGAGAAACGAAATCCCACTAATATGTGTGCCATTTCAGTAGTGTATACAGTCAGGCACATACTGTTGGAATGTTGTGGGGAAATCTGAAACAAGCATTACAAAACAATCATAGCGAACTTTTTTGAAACCATTAAACCAGATAAAGTACTGCAATTTGTCGAAAAGATTAGACTTTACAATTAAATATAAAATAAAATAATAAAAACTGTTTATAAGTGTTTACACAAATAAAAAACTCACCTTCAATCATTCTTTACAAACAGTAAAACTTGTTTTCAAACCCTGACAGACAATAAAAATTTTCCCCACAACCATATCTGAAGAACTATAAAACTTATTCTCATCCATACTTGACCAACTCTAAAATATTTTTTTTGTTTTGGCTGTCAATGACCCACAAAAGTTTGAGGATTCATTTAACATAATCAATCTAATGCAATAAAAACAAAGCCGAAAAAGATTTGAGCAGTTTATGGAGAAGTTACTGTGAATCATCTAAAGTGTCAAAAGTGGTTTGCAAAAAATTAAATCATTACTTTAGAATAATCAGCATTATATTCTGCAGGAGATAGACTATCTACTAACTATACCAATGGCAAGTCTCCACCCAAAAACATAATATTCTAAATAGGCTGAGATTGGATGGGGGGGGGTGCTACTCTATCATGAGCTTCTTTCAAAGAACAAAGCAAGTGATTTGAACAAGTACTGCTTCCAATTTGACCAGTTAAAAATAGCAATAAAAATTTCTTTTCATTTGTTCCATTAAAATAATGCTAGGCTGCATGTTTTAGTGTAAATCTCTTTCACCATTTTAGTCTGGTTTTTAGAAAATTCTCTTCATGAAAAAACTTTAATTCCCTAGAAGACTGCAAAAGGCACCTTGAGTAATTCTTTGCTAAAAAGTTCTAGTATTATTTTCTTTGAGAATTAGAAAAATTTTTGTTCCCCAGGAATCAAAGCAGCAGGTTTCCTGGAGTTATAATGGTCTGCTCAGGCATGAGCTAACATCCCCTAGAAAATACCTTACAATGAAGTGAATTTATATTGACCTTGAAAGTTTGTGACTGCTCAATACCAAATTATCACAGTAGCATGTGCTGTTATATACTGAGCCAAGAGCACAATCATTGAAAAAAATATACAAAAATGTTTTTGAAATTTTACACTTTGAAATTAATTGGGCTATGCCAATGAGAGAGAGAAGAGAAAGTATTGTTTTTAAGCTAAAATTGTTTGTCTGTTTTTCTCTTCTCTCCATTTCAGTTTGGTATCTTGTATATTTAAAACTTATATTAACTGTGGGCAATAAAATGGTGATACTTCACTGCATGCTATCTTATCAGGTTGTAGTATCTATCAAAACTCTCTTTAATGACCAGAGTACTTTCCATGTAATTGATTCTCTAAGTAAAGTAAATTATACAAGGGGGTGCTGAAAATTTTTCAGTTCAATCCATTTCCCAAAAACTGAACAAACAACTAATTATCAGGTTTTTCTTTCTTTTCATGTTCTTTTTTTCTGAAAAAACTTTTCAGCACCCCTTCATGTTTTAAAAGTTTCCTGTTATATTGCAACACATCAAATTTATTTTTTATTTTACTGTTCTTAACTTGTTTTTAAATCTTAATTCTTCCCGTGTTCTCTCATGACAGGTGTGATCAGTGCTTTGGACATAGGATTATCAAACTGGAGCTTTGAATTTATCACAGTTTCTTTGTAAGTAGTAACAATCTTTCTTTCTGGAATGAAATTTTGGCAATGTTTAACATTTGTATCCTCGTAAGAAAACCCTCTATTATTGTATAATCCCTCGGCAAATTTTTTTGTTTAAAACCATTTTTTGAATTTAAAAACAAAAGCTATTTTCTTGAGAATTGACAACAAAAGAATTAAAGCCTATCTAAAAAAAAGCAGTTTTCAATTAATTTTAAAAATGTATTCCCTCCCACCTCTTGTATTTATACATGCACACACTTAATGTTGATTTAACTTTTTTCTTTTCATTTCTTATCCAGGTATACCATGTGTAAATCTACAGCTGTTATTTTTATACTGGGATTTTCTCTATTATTTAAATTAGAAAAATTTGTAAGTAATTTTCATTTCAAAATCTATTAAATATTTATCTTTCAATATATTCTTGCTTTCATGTGTGTTTGTGTGATATATATATATATATATATATATATATATATATATATATAGCAGGTGTACACAAGTGAATGCACATCTGTAGAGAGAGGCACATGACTGCTTGCACACATGAACACAAAAAATACAGAAAAAACATACACCTATGTTAAATGTATATTAAAAAGGAAAAAAACATAAGCAGTAAATTGCTGATATTTGCTGAAGAGTGGATGGCCAGGTCCGCCTACAAAACTCTGGAGTTGGGATGCTGAAAGCAACATCAATCAGCTAAGTGACAAATTTTACTTACATTAATATGATATATATATTACTTACATTAATATATATATATATATATATATATTAAATAAAACAGCTTAATTAATATTGAAAAGTAGTCATTCAAAGAATAAATCAAAGTTAATGTAATTAATAACAGTAACTTCGCTAACAGATTAAATAAGGCATTAGCTCACTGAATGACACAATCCTTGTTTTTATTAATTGTATCACATTCATTTTCATCTTGGAATTTTACCCGAAATTACTAGAAACTGAGAAAAAAATAACATCTATGCCTGAGGATGATAAATGTTTACCAAAAGTACTTGCAATATAGACTGAACATGTAATCCATTTTACAATTAATAAAAACAAGATTGATTGCTGTATGCTGATGATTTTTTCCTTATTTTCCATGATATTTTTGATGTGATTTGCATTTTGTTTGTACAGAAATCAATCCAAAACCTGCAAACTTTGCTTGGAGGAAAGAATAGCTATTATTACCTTCCCAGACCAAAACAAACTACTAAATAAACGATCTGAACTCATCTCAAAATGCAGACATGAAAACAAATTTTTACTATGTTACTTAAAAATCGAAGACTGAAAAGAATAAATAAAAATAAACGAGTAAAATAAATTAACCCAAGCAAATAATAAACAAATTAACAAACCACTTCCATTAGAATAGATGAAAAAGAATAAATAAAAATAAAAAATAAGAAAAAATAATCAATCTAAATAAAGTAAGTAAATAATAAACAAATTAACAAAACACTCCTGCCAAAATAACCATTAGAATAGACTACAACAATCAATCCAAAAATTTGACAAAAATATAGCTATAACTACTATATAAACAATCAAATTTTTACTACTTTACTTAAAAATTGAAAACCAAAAAGAATAAATAAAAATATACAAAATAAAAACAAGTAAAATAAATTAATCCAGATATATAAGCAAATTAACAAACCACTCCTGCTAAAATAACCATTAGAATAAATAAAAATAAATGAGCAAAAACTAGTAAAAATAATCAACCCAAATAAATAAAATAATAAACAAATTAAAAAAAAAAAACTACCCAGCCAAAATAACAGTTAGTATAAACTACAGCAATCAATCCAAAAATTTGGACAAAAATAGCTTTAATTACCTTCCCAAACCAAAAAAAAACTATGAAATAAACAATCTGAACTAATCTCAAAATTTTTTTTTACAATTTTACTAAAACATTGAAAACTGAAAAGAATAAATAAATATATAAAATAAAAAATAAAAATAAATAAAAAACAAGTAAAATAAATTAATCCAAATAAATAAATAAACCACTCCTGCTAAAATAACCATCAGAATAGACTACCCACAATGCACCACTGAATTGTATAAATAAATAGTTGAAAAAAAAACTCAACACGTGTGGCTTGATGTTTGTGTCTAGCATGAAACAGTCTGTTGCCTTTGAGTGGTGATTTCAATGTTCACTTTTATATTTACATACACTCTATCTCTGATATTAAGCACTTTAAATATAGCACAACTTAAAACTTTCTTCACATTTTATTTATATATATATATATATATATATATATATATAAGAGAGAGAGATAGTTTGAGAGGTCCAATCTCTGTGTTACTAGCTGTGATCAGTTTATTAATTATTGTCTTTAGGAGGCTGGTGGTGTTTTTGTTTAGATTTTTAAATTTATTTTTGTCAATGAGAATGAAGCCAATTTTTTTTGTTGTAGTCAGTCATGTTTAGGTTAACGAAAGTGTTGGATTTGTCACTTTTCTTAATGTCTTTATTATGATTTTTAATTCCTTGTAATCTTGTTTTTATTTTTAATCCAAGTGGGTTAATATACATTTATTTTTAATTTAATTTTTTTTTTTTTTTTTTTTTTAACAAAACTGCTAATTTATTTTACAATTCTGCTAATTTTAATTATTTACATTGTGTCATGAATGTTTGAAACTGCTTAGATGACATCTTGTCTTAGTTTAAGGTTAAAAATTTAAATTCTTGACATATGTCATTTCATTATTTGACAGTTTAAGATAAACTCCTGAAAATTTTTTATATATATATATATATATATATATATATATATATATATATATATACACACTCCATCCAAAGAAAAGTGATACCTATGGTTTAAAATCAATTCTTAAGAAAGAAAAATCTTTCTTAAAGCTTTTGTTTTAATTTCAAGCTAATAGATTAAAATTAATATTTTCAATAGACAAAATACTTTGCTGTATTTCAAAACAAATTTAAATTTATTGAAATGAATTTGTTTATTTTTTATTTTTATTTTTTTAAATCATTACAAATGTCTGATTTTTACCATATTTACAATTTGGTCAGCACAACATAATTCTCTTTATCAAAAAATATTTTAAAAATACAATATACTTGGGGTCAATTAGTTGATTTAAAGTTTAAATTAATCTGATTTTAAACAAATATTACTTTTAGTTTAAAATATTACAGAAAGTCAGTTATGTGCCATGCGTGATACACACTTAGGCGATCATGTATCTCTTGATACATGACTGATGAGGCAGATTTTTTCCCCACAGTAGCTTGCCCTTTCTTTCTGAAGTAGACCCATTACCATCCAAGGCTATAAAACCTTGTCTGCCCTGCTACTTACCCATATCTGCGGGGAGAAGAAGAGGATTCATACCTTTCCCAAGGGTGTTAGCATGTAAGGAAATGTAATGGATTTGACTGGAATTTGAACTCTTAATTATAGACAAGGCTGGATAATGACTTTTTGAGGCCCTAAGGCAAATGAAATTATGGAGCCCTTCCTCAAACCAAGAGTGGCTTCACAATATATTAAATATTTGTAACTCACAATATAATTTAGCAACATTTACATAGCTTGAAATAAACTTATTGCAAATTCTTTAAATAAGCAAAAATAGTTTGTCAATAAAAATATTCTTTAAGAAATACCACTATTTTACTATTTTACTATTTATTTACTATTTTACTATTTATTGCAAACTAAATTAGAACATAATTCAATACAACCATAGTAAAAAAAAAAAAAAAAACAGGCTTTTTATAACCAGCATTATAACAATAAAAATAAATATGAGTTTGTGATTTCAGTTTGTTATAACATCTAGAAAATTAAAGTCATTGCTTGTGGGACCTTAGGCTGCAGCCTATACTGGCTTAAAGAATAATCCAGCCCTGTTTATATAAAACTATGCAAACATGTACTAGCATATGTAAAATTCAGTTATAAATAAATGTACCTACAAAGACAATATTAATAAAAGCAATGACAAGAGAAACTTTTTATACCAATGTATTTTGTTCTTTAAGGTACTTCACTAAGGCAAATGTAAAAAATTTTATTTAGGAACCAGTATTTATACAACAGAAAAAGTAACACTGAGAAAAATAATTTGAATTAGAGAACACTCTATAAAATATTCAAAACTCTGAGTTAAGGAAAAGAAAAAAAACCATGCAAGACACTAAGGGATATATAGTCAAACTTAGAGAGCCAGACAAACCTACCAAGGTTTCACCTAAGCGGATCACTTTTGCCAGCTTTCCCTGACAATCTGCTTAGGTGAAACCTTGATAGGTTTGTCTGGCTCTCTAGGTTTGACTAGGTCTGCTCTGCTTTTGTATTGAGCACTTTTTTAGTTAGTTGATTACTCATATCAGGGTTTTTTTCTTTGGGCTTTGGACCTGTATGCTGTACGATTATTTTTGACAGACGTTCATGTTCTTAGCTCTTTCTTTTTAGAACCTTTTTTTTCTTGAAATTGATTTGACCATTAGCAAATCAAGAAACCGAAGGTTTCCCAAGACGAGTGTAGTTACCTATATATATATATATATATATATATATATATATATATATATATATATTTATATATTATATTTGCTGCACTTATTGGAAAGTGCTCAATATCAATGATAGAGCTAACATATTTAGACAAACTCACATCAATCTAACTATATTTGCTTTGATAAAGTTTCTCAAGGAATAAAATGCATTGGCATGAAATGTTTTCCTTTGGTGTTTTGTTTATTAATGTAATAGTATGTATTATTATTTAGGAATTTTAAAACTGCAACAATATCATTCAATCTATTGCATTAAATTTCAGAAAAATTACTTGATATATATAATAATGTTTTCTTTCTTTTTTTTCTTTCTTTTTTTTTTTTTTCAGAGACCATCTTTAGTTTTGGTCGTGTTTTTTATATCTGGAGGTCTGTTTTTATTCACCTATCATTCTACACAGTTTCACATCATTGGCTTCATCCTCGTAATGTCTGCAACATTCTTGTCTGGTCTCCGATGGACACTTACACAAATCATGGCCAACCGCAGTGAGATGGGTTTGTACAAATAAGAAAAAATTAATTGCTTTTTCTAAACATTTACTTGTATATGAAAGACTTAGAGACTTTTATTTTTTTTAAATACCAGAAGTGTAGAAATTTACCTATTCGTAATTTTGTAACTTGTGGCTCATTTTAATGATAATTCACATTTAATCTAAATGGGAGAGATATATTTGGAGGTACAGAGGAGTAATGGATAATTTCTCAAATTTAGGAAGAGGAAAGTTAAGACCAAATTACAGTCAAGAGTTTTTTTACATTCACTTACATGTAAACATCCTTGGGAAATGTATGAATCCATTTCTTTTCTCTCCAGGTATTCGTAAACAGACTGGGTCCAATAGCCTTTGGTAACAACCAGTCTAGGAGAAGATCATGTCTAAGTTCAAAACTTGAGGAGTGTCGTTTTGAGACCTTGTGGCATACTGTTCACCAGTTCTCTGTATTCGGCTCTTCCAAAAAGTGTTGTTGGTTTTGCACAAGTTTTCACCACTATAATTAAATCATATGTTTGAGTAATCTGGCCATTCTGTTCCAAGAACGGAGTTGCTGTATCCTCATACATAAAAAAAAATGACAGGAGAGTCCAGTGTATATATATATATATATATATATATATAATCTTAAGGTGTGCTATATTTATGGGATAAAGTGCTCAATATCAGAGATAGTATGTGTAAATATAAAAGTGAACATTGGAGTTAACACAAAGAGGCAACAGGCTGTTTCATGCTAGACGCAATCGTCAGGTCTGATGATTGTGTCAACATGAAACAGCCTGTTGCCTCTGAGTGTTGACTCCTATGTTCACTTTATATATATATATATATATATATAACCTAGTGAGCCAAACAAACCTACCCAGGTTTCACCTAAGCGGATCGTCAGGGAAGCTGGCTCTGCTCTACGGTTGTATTGAGCTCTTTTAGTTAGTTGTTTACTTGTGTCGGGGTTTTTTCTTTGGGCTTTAAACCTGTATCTGTGTGATTTTTTTTTTTTTCAACAGACTTTCATGTTTCTAGCTCTTTCTTTTTTTTTAAAACCTTTTTCCTTCGAGATTGATTTGATTATTGGCAAATGAAAAATTCAAAGGCTTTTCAAAATGAGTATAGTTACCTATATATATATATATATATATATATATATATATATATATATATATATATATGACAAAATTAAATAGAACATTTTAACTGCTTACAAAATATTCAAACTTACTTCACAGACTCCAGTGATGTGGTGCATATTTTAAATTTGAATTTTGTTGTCTATGATCAGCTTTTCTTTTGTGGCATAGAAATATAATATCTGGTAGTAATTCAGTAGATTCATCAAACCCTCTGATCTGATTGTTTTGTGAAACATGGGAGCTGGTCAGTGATTTAAGTCTTTTGAACATTTACTAATTTATTGATATATCTATATTTCTACTCTCTCTCTCTCTCTCTCTATATATATATATATATATATATATATATATATATATATATATATAATTTCTTATGCACTGTTACATTAAAACATGTAAATTATCCACTACAAAATTGTACATTTTGTTTCAACGTTTCTTCAGGTGGCAAACAATGATGCTACTAAACAATTTTATTCAGAATTACGATTTATAAAACATAGCTTCACTTTCCATCTTTGGAAAATTTTCCATAAAAGGTAAAAATGATTTACATAAAGAGAAAGGAAAGAAAATAAGAAATTAGTAAAGAGAAAGAAAAACAAGAGAGAAAAACAAATAGTCAGGAGAAAACATGGAAATTAACAATATTATCAAAAGAAAAGACAAAAAGGGAAGACGGGAGAAATAGACAAGTACTCAAAATTACCCCAATACGTAAAAAGAAGAAAGTCAAGGAGATAAGAGTTAGAAAGATGTTGATATGAAATAAATCAATGAAATTCAGTTTAAGACAAAAAAAGAGTAGAAAAGCAAAGGAAATAGAAAAGTAAGGGATTCAACCAATGAAATTCTGTTGAATCAGGGAATTCAAATTTAAATGATAACATGGCATGGATGGTAAGAATGTAGCAACAAATTAGATTTACAATTCAATGGCATTTGTATATGAAGTCATGTATTCAAACATAATTATTCACAGAATGTAAAAGAGGACACTTTAAGAATTAATACAATATTTAACAAAATCAACTTTACAATATAAATTACAATACCAAGTAAATTTTAAACCTTTATATTATATTAATTCTAAAGTGTTATTAAAGAGGTTAGAGAAAAATAATCAAAATAAAATAATGTATAAATAATAAAATTAAAAATATCTATAAAATAAAATTAAGATAGAAATAAAAGTAAAATAAAATTAATATTAAAATTAAAATAAAATGAAATGTATAATTCAAGGCTAATCTTACTACTAGTGAGTTATAAATATTAACTAATCTGATGCCTAAAACTAGGATAAGTTAACAATGATAACAATGCAATGTTTATATAGATAATAACCATACCTACCTGTAACAGCATTCACTCGGGGTGGGTTGAGCCAGCTCCAATATTGGAGTTTCATGGGAATTTGGAATTCACTAGCGGTCCCCAACCCATAGCACATGAGATTTGATTATAGTGGTGAAGGCTTCATGCAGGACCATCCACACTTTTTGAAGGGCCGATTACAGAAACCAGGTGCACTACGTGCCACAAGGTCCCCAAACAGCCCTCTGCAGGTTTTTAATTCAGAGTTTTCCTTCTCCTAGACCAGTTGCCATCCAAGGCTATAGAACCCAGTCTGCTATTTACCCATAGCTGGAGGGAGAAGAGGATTCACACCTTTCCCAAGGGTATTAGCACGTAAGTGAATGTAATGAATTCGACTGGAATTCGAACTCAGCTCTCCAATTCCTCAATCCAAGCCGCTATCCATTACTCCACCGTGCCTCCTCCACCATAAGATTTATTTTAACAGAAAAGAAAGTTAAGAGACAACATATGAAAATTAACGATATTACCTATAGAAAAGACAAAAAGGAAAGACGAGAAATAGACAATTATACAAAATTACCCCAATTCATAAGAAGAAGAAAGTCAGGAAGGCAAGAAATAGCAAGAAGTTAATACAAAATAAACCAATGAAATTCAGTTTGAGAAGGAAGTAGAAATTTACTCAGGTTCATAAGAAGAGGAAAGTTGAGTAATACAATGCTTAACAAAACCAACTTTACAATATAAATTAGAATACCAAATAAATTTAAAATTTTTATATTATATTAATTATAAAGTGTTATTAAAGAGGTCAGAGAAAAATAATTAAAATAATGAATAAAATTTAAAAATATAAAATTAGAAATAGAAGTAAGATTAAAATTAAATTTAAAGTAAAATTAAATGAAATATATAATTCAAGGCTAATCTTACTACTAATGAATTATAAATATTAACTAATTTAATGCCTAAAACTAGGCTAAATTAACGATGATAACAATGCAATATTCATAAAGATAGTAAACATAAGAAGATTGGTTCTAAGGTTAAAAACTTTTTTTAGCAAGATTGTAAGGTTAATTCCTTTATGTGTTTACAACATATCATCATTTTATCTCTTTGTTTCAACAAAATGTCACTATTTGAGAATTTAATTATTTCCATTTTCTCATGTAGACAGAGAAAACATGGTTCATTTAAAGACCTTGAGATTCTAGCTAGTTTTAGAATTTTCCATTTAGTTTTAATAATATGTTATAAAATATTGTACAGTGAGTGCTGGTATTAATAAAATAGTTCTTGATGTAAAATAACAGGGCTAAAATTTATACTAGTAATAATAAATATACATTTTGTTTTTCTCACACCATTTCAGTTGTACCAAACGATGAAGAACAATATGTATATTTATTATTATTAGTAATATGTATATTTATTATATATATATATATATATATATATATATATATATATATATATATATATATATATATATATTTCTTATTGGTATAAATGTTATGTTTAGTGGCTACATGTGTTTAAGTAGACATTTCTCTTTTTTTGAACAGTGTGATTGTTGTCTACTGGGCTAGATCGTTAAGTCTTTTATAAAGAAAATATTCCCTGTACCCCACCTCCTTATGTATCTATTTATCCCACTCACCCATGAAAGACTTTATGGCAAAGCAAAGTTCAGTTATTATTACAAAGGAAAGCACATCTTTCATTAAGATCTTTCAGATTCCGGATCTGCTAACTTTTATTTCTGCATCTAAAATCTAAATAAAGTTATTTACAAGGAATTAATGGATTTTTATTTATAATCGAACATTATTTCTTACAAATGTTATATTTAGGGGATACACATTGTGAGTAACAGAATGACAAAGACAGAAAAACATCTTGTTACATGTTTCTTCCTTCAAAGTATAAGACATGTAGCATAAGATTTTTCCCATTTTGTCACTCAATTACCCACTATTAATCTGATATGTAGAGTTGGAGAAAGAGGTGCTTTTCCAATAGAACAGAGAATTTGACCATTAAAATTTATTTACCCATAACCTACTGTCTTCTACATCAAAGTGGTCTTCTTGGGCTATGTAACAATATCATAAAAGTTAGTAGGAAAAGTTCATATTAAATACTGTTCATATAAATGTTACTCAAATTCCCAAGATGTATAGATTATACTTTAGGGGTGAGTATATAATATACTGGTGTAAAGGCTTGGACTCATAGTTAATTCAAAATGGAAATTTAATTAATGATTAAATTCTGGTTTTACCCATAACCTCTCTATTTACATTTTTTTATTTTTTTTTTTTTATATTGCTCAAAGTTTGTTTTTTTTTTTATTTTTATTTTTTTTTTTTATTTCAAATTAAAATTTGGAAATTTTCAATGTTAGTGAAATTTTCACTTTCAAAAATTTTAGTTTGTAATTATAGCATATACATAAAGGAGAAAAATATTTAAAAAAAAAAAAAGGGTATCAAAAAAACACGGCAGATATCTTTTTCATTTAAAAACTGACACATTTTTTTTTATCTACTGTATATACTCGCATATTATGTGACTTTGGAAGAACTAATTTTGAAGCTAATTTTAAGTGGGGGCACATCATACATGAGATATGAAATTAATGTATGTACTGCTGGCTCTGGCTATGCTATTGACCAAACTATAGATCAAATTACTGGAGTTGAATTAGTTCCAAAATTAGGTCTTCAAAGGTCGCATGATACATAAGTATATAATATATATATTGTGATCAGTTTGCTTAAAGTTTGTATTTTCTTGATTTTTGATGAAAACTAGAAAATCTCCCAACATATTTCAGTGGAATTTTCACTTCCTAAATTAGTTTATAACAGGGGTGGCAACATACAGCACTTTCCAATAGCATGCAGCTGCAAATGATATCATGAGTCTGAACAAATATCGACTACAACGCAAAGAAAATATTTTGCTGTTTCAATTTTAATATATACTAAAGTATCACACATTATGAAATGGACAAAGTCCGACAATTATTTTAAGACATTTTATGTTTATACATTCTTTTTATAGATACAAATATTTAAGTAAATGCTCTGTTTATAATAAACAGTATTAAACATTTACCAGCCTGAATGTCCAAGAAATTTTCATAGAAAATATTCATCCTCTGACAGGATTCGAACCTGTATCCTATACGAAACCGTCATATAGCCTGACGTACCTTTTAACCGATTTGGCCACAAAGGAGCGTTTGGTTAGCAAGGTCGAATTCAGGCCGGTAAATGTTGTTTAATACTGTTTATAAAACAGAGCATTTACTTAAATATTTGTATCTATAAAAAGAATGTATAAACATAAAATGTCTTAAAATACTAAAGTATATATACAATATATTATTATATAATATATATTGTACAACAGGTATATTGATTTTGACTAGTATAAAATTATGTATGCTATTGGCATACTGAATGATTTTAAAACCTTAAGTCGGCACATAATTACCAAAAGGTTGCCGACTCCTAGTTTATAGTTTTGACATATTGTGGATGGAGTGGGGTGTCAGTCAATTTACAAACAGGAGGATATGGATTACATCATCATTATTCCACTTTAGTCTTTACCATAAGTGTTGAAGTTAATGATTGCTTAATTAAATTTAATTTTATACTAAACCTTGTTTCCATTATAGGCTCTCTACAGACTAATAATTCTGCATTACTCAGTGTGTGTGTGTGTGTATTTAAATGAAAACTTTTGTAAATTTTAATAGTAATTCATCATTAAATCAAGTGTGATGTTTTATATAAAATTCAATTATTATTAAACTTTTGATATAAAGTAATTTTTTAAAAAATGGGAAGATTTGTGCAAAATCTTGAAAAATTTACATTGAAAATCCTCCAAGATATTGACCACTGATACTAATTTGAAGCTGTCAAATGTACCTCAGTCATAAATATAAACATGTGAAATATAACATGGGATATACATGTGAGATATAACATGGGATATATAACATGTTATATATAACATGTTATATATACATATATAACATTAAAGCATTTCAGCCAGAGAAAGTTTTTCTCTTTGAGTTTATTAGTAGAGGGCTGGTCAGTGGCTGATGCTATCTTCTGCAAGCTCTTGAATTTTTATTAGATGAAAGATTGTCAACCTTTTAGTAATTATTTACGTGGTGTTTACTCATTCTCCCATGAGAATGAGATGTGATACAAGGTTGGATTAATGTGGGGACACAAGCACGTACACTCGGGCAGGGACAAAAATATAATTATTGTCTAGTATTTCTTTTATCTAAATATAGTTGCTTTATTTCCACGATTAATAGATATATTATTTGTATTTTTGATAAAGCATTTTCAACCATATGGAATACAATATTTACACGCAGAATAATATCAGAAATTTATGTGCAGAATAATATCACAAATGGCCCAGGGGATAATGACGTTGGTTAGATCGAATGACTAGACCCAAACAGTTGTGCGTTCAATACCAGGCCATAGCAGTGGTGAACCAAAACTTGGATAGTTAAAGGGAAATAACTGAGACATCCAGAAGAGGTGTGGCACGTGGAACTAGAACACTCTACCTCCAGTTCAGTTTAAAATTCCAATCACCTGAAGAAGGCTTGAGCATACAACAGCCAAAACAGTGTGTATATGGCAATGAAGATGAGGATAATAGTCTGAATAATGTAAATAATCATAATACCTAATCTCAGAGATATATACAGATAATACAAAGGAGGTATACATTTAATAGATTATACAAAAGTGTTTGATAAGGTATGACACAAAGAACTGTTTGAACATCTAGGTAAGCTTATTTGGGAAAGATATTAGAATAATCAAGAACTTTGGGAGCAAGCTGTCTGCATATGAGTAGAAAATGTGCAAAAATAGGAAGGTGTGTAAGACAAGGATGTGTCTTCTCACCAGACTTATTAAACCTTTCCAATGAAGCAATAATGAGAGAATTAGAAGTCCCAGCAGGATTTATTTTTGGTTTGGTTTGTTTTATGGCATATCAATCTCAATGGGTTATTTAATGCCGACAAAATTTTTATTTTTTGGGGAATATTTTTCCTTAAAGAAATCTATAGCTGGTCATATTTTTTTCAAAGAATGTATAGCTGTTTGTATTGCTGGTATTTTTTTAAAAGTATTGCTGATAATAATTTTTCCTTCAAAAATTATTGCTGGTAATAATTTTTTTTTATTACAAAGTATTTCTGGTATTAAAACCTATTTTTGCACAAGTTTGGGTGTTAACTATTTACCCATAGCTGGGACCCCAATGGGTGCTACCATCCCAGGTTAGGGTGGACCTGGGAACACCAGCAATTAAGAGGTGGTTCCATGCTCCTCAGAACCTCCTGATCAGAGGCCTTACTGTTGGATGTAGTTTATTGTCTTACCCAGGACGGCATTTATTATTGGTGCCACAATCTTAACGACACAAGATATGCAGATGACACAATGTTGGCATCAAGACACAGGAAGGAAACTGCAGGAACTCCTACAGAAAGTAGTAAAGGAAAGTGAGAAAAAAGGATCAAACATCAGTTGTAAGAAAAATGTATACATTGTTATCAGGAAAAAAAAAACAGCCTAAAATGCAAACAACAAATTGGCAACACCAAAATCAAGCATGTATGAAAATTTTAATATCTAGGAAATATCTTAACAGTGGACTGAAAATGTGATACCAAAATTTGAAGGCACATTGGGATAGCAAAAGATGCCTTCCAAAAGCTAAGTAAACTATTAATAAACAGGAAAATTTCATTAGAAACAAAAAGTGCTGAACTGTTTAGTATTGATTCTCCTATATAGCAGTGAATACTGGATAATATTATCACAGAGATATGGTTCTACAGAAATATGCTGAAATTACCATGGGCTGAACATGTGACTAATGAGGAAGTTTTAAGGAAAATAGGGAAAAAAGGACACTTCTACTTTAGAATCAGAAAGAGACAGTTGAAATTTCTAGGAAAAAAAGGGCTTGGAGAATTTGACCTTCACACAGAGGAGAAACAGTATCCTACCTAATGAGCTTGTGTAAATGGATGACAGAATGGGAAGTTCAAAGGATGGCGAAAAGACAAACCTTAAGTGCTACAAAGAACAGGAAATTGTGAAAAGCCATGATTATCTACATTCTGACAAGACATGGCACATAGAAGGAGGATTATTTTTTTTTTTTTTTTACTCATCTTTCTTTTGTCTTAATCTTAATTTGTTTTTCATTGCAAATCCTCATACAGTGAGATAACTGTGATTATTAATGTTACCTTGAATTTCTACTTGATAAAACATTGCCAACTATTATTCATTTTTAGTTGCTTTATTTACACTAGTAGTAACACTATCTAGAATTTTAGTAAGATGATATCTTATCAACTGTTATTAAAACTGCTCAGACTATCGTTAGTGGCTATTAATAAAGGTTAGAAATAAGAGATAGCCTTTTGATGAGACTTGAATTTGCATCCCTTTTGATTCTAGGAGTTTGTTCAATCACTTAAGCTGCAGGAGCATTCTGATTGGCAGAAAATCTAACCACCTAAATGGAAAGGACAAAAAGAGGAAGGGTAGTAGAAAATCGATGATGTATTAGTAACTTTACATTTTTCTCTCTAAACCAATTAAGAATTAGTATTTGCCTTGGTACCTTTTTTCCTTTTTTTCTTTTTTTCTTTTTTTTTCTTTTTTTCTTTTTTTTTTCTTTTTTTTTTTTCTTTTTTTTTTTTTTTTTTCTTTTTTTTTTTCTTTTTTTTTTTTTTTCTTTTTTTTTTCTTTTTCTCTCTGTTTTTTCTTTTTTTTCTATTTTTTTTCTGTTTTTTCTTTTCTGTTTTTTTTTCTTATGTTTTTTTTTTGGTTGCTTTTTTCTTTTGGTTGCTTTTTTTCTTCTGTTTTTTTTTTTGTTGTTTTTTTCTTCTATTTTTCTTTCTTTTTTCTGTTTTTTGTTGTTTTTTCCCTTTTCTGTGTTTTTTTTGGGTTTTTTTTTCCTTTTTTTTCTTAAGTTTTTTTTTTTTTTTTTTTTTTCAGGACTTAGAAATCCTATTGACATGATGTACCATCTTCAACCATGGATGATACTGGGGCTTCTGCCATTATCAGCCACCTTTGAAGGTCAGACTCTCAAATTTCTATCAATTCTACATTTTAATATGTGTATCAAAATAATGAAATCATGATGTTCTATGCAGCAAATAACAAATTCAATCTAAATCTTTTTGAAAACATTTATTTAAAATCTTGTTTTCATTCTCATTTCTAGAACTCTTTGGACAACTAGAGTAATTGATGAAGGAGTTACTTTGTCAAGGGGAATATTAAAAAGTAGGCAGGAGATAAAAATAAGTTATTAAGAGCTATTGAAAACTAACAAAAAACAAACATTTTCAGGCATCTTTTATAAGTATTATTAGAATGTATAAATGAAATTGAAAAAAAATAATTTTCATGTAACTTGTCTCTGTAAAAATGCAATAAAGATTTTTCTTGTGCCAAAAGCTCATATTAGAACATGGAATAAAAAAATTTCTTGGGTATGAAATTTTTCATGTGTCTTTATCATAGGGCATGGATTATTATGCAGATCAATTATTAATGTACCTTTTATCTGTTAATAGTTCAGTTAAATTGTATATCTCCAACCAAGACAACAAAAAAAGTCTGACGAATCTCTACTAGTAACACAAAAATACTATATCACATGATCTATGAAAGAAAGACTGTAAATATTAAAAGCATTATATATAAAAAAAAAAAAAACAAACAAACCAATAAAATGCTCTGACATTCTCTTGAGTTTAAGTGTGATACTAGATTGGCATCTAGGTCTTACCCTTTTACTGTTGAATTATTTAATTGTAACCACCACTTCTACTCCAACAGTTTCTTTTCTCGTACTTCTCGCCTGTGGAACTCCTTCCGTTTCCTTGCTTCCCTGATAACTACAATTTTCAAAATTTTAAATGCAATGTCAGTCACTATCTTTTTGAACCTTGTTCAGCTTTTATCCTTTTCTCCTGTCCCCACTATAGCCAATCTTTTCTCTCACCTTCACTCTCTGTAAATCCGGCATTCCCAACTTGCTTGGAGTGAAATGATTAAAAAAATAAAAATTTCAAGTTTTCTCATTTTTTTTTCAGGTATCCATTTGGGTAGTACAAAGCAGGTGTTCCGGTATGATAATTCACTTGTTCTTCTGTCAAACATTGGCCTCCTGTCTTTTGGAGCATTTTTGGCATTTTTTATGGAAACAGCTGAATTTCTTCTTTTGGCTAATACTTCCAGTTTAACTCTTTCAATTGCTGGAATCTTCAAGGTTTGTCACTTTCTTATTTAACAAAGAATTTCACTGGAACTTGATATTTGTGTAGTTATTAAAAAGAACTAAACATTGATAGAAAGAAACCTAATTGTTTTTTTTTTCTCCCATCAAGATGGGAGAATATGATGTATGTATTGCTGTATGCCTATATTCTTGTATTATTATTGTTCTTGTCTTGGTTGATATAGATTTTATTATTTTAGACAATGTTTCAGCCAAGTACCCTCTGGTCATCATCAGGTGTCCATTGGTTGGCTTGATTTGGGATATCTGTTGATTATTGCGATATTCTGTCCTTGATATCATGGACTGAGCATGTGAGCAACGATGAGGTCTTAGAGAGGTTGCAAACAAAGAGAGGGCTTATATTTAACATCAGGAAGAGGCAGCTGAAGTTTCTGGGACACATGATGAGGAAGGAGGGCCTGGAGAATCTGATACTCACAGGTCGAATAAAGGGAAAGAGAGACAAGGGAAAACAATGCGTGGCATACCTGGTGGGCCTAAGCAAGTGGATGACAGAATGTGGTCTGGGGGAGGAAGCAGAGGGAAGGAACTTGTTGAGAGTTACAAGGGATAGAGGGAGGTGGAGAGCCATGATTGTCCATGTCCTTTCAGGACATGGCACATAAAAAGAAAGAAAAGATGTCAATTATTGTTCGTTTCTGAATAATCAGTGCTTCATTATTGAACTCACAACCACTAAATGACTGTAAAACATATATAATCAAACTTCTATATCCACTGCATCACTGTTCTGAAGGACATTACTTGTGTGTTTTTTGGGGCCTCACAGAGCCAAACTGTTTTATACTGCAACTATGCTAAGTGGATCCTAGTTACATTTTCTGGGAGAGTGAACATAATCTAGCATGATCAACAGTTTGAACAAAACCAGTACACTCAAACCCTCAGTCATGATGACTTGTGACTTTGTGCTAGCATAACCATTGACAGCTTCCAAACAGTATTGTCTACCCAAAAAAACTAGTGTCAATCAGTGGTGTGGTTTTCAGGTAGTTCTGAATGCTGGTATTGTCTTTTTAGGCTGATACTATCAAATAGTCACCCAGATCTCATAATAAACTGCACCCGACAACAAGGCCTCTGATTGGGAGGTTTTGAGGAGCATAAAACCACCTCTTAATTGCTGTTGTTCTCAGGTCAACCCTGACCCGGGATGGTAGCACCTACTAGAGTCCCAGCTAAGGACAAATAGTTAACCCCCGCCCAAACTGCGGTCAAAACACTATGAAAGTATAAAAATAGTTTTTTATAGTAAAAATTACCAGCAATACATTTTTGAAAAAAAAAATGTTACTAGCAATAAACCATAAACCAGACTCTTGAGAAAAAACTCTCTTTACAAAAATACATCAATGAAATCTGATCTGCAAACTGATTTTTTACAAATAATACATATTCTATTCACATGAAGCTATCCTAAAAATCTTGTTGGCATTAAATAACCCATTGAGGTTGATATGCTGTAAAACAAAATAAACCAAACCAAATCAGATCTCATACTCAGAATGCTAATGTTCTACCTATTTGGCCATGTACCTACATAATTTTTTATGATATATAAATTCTATATATTATACTAATGGTGAGTAATGCTGTTCATTTTTGTCATTCAACCATCAAAATAGAAATATTAATCAATATGAGGTTCTGAAATGAAGCATTATTCAGATTTAGTATCTCCAACATTTTTCTGTTTTCAACATAATTCGAGTGTCACAAATTGGGTCTCTTAAAAATTTATCAAATGCAACACACAACGGAAGAAGACCAGACAATGCATTGTTCAAAATGGTGTCTTTTTTTTTTTTTTTTTTTTTTTTTTTTTTTTTTTTTTTTTTTTTTTTTTTTTTTAAACCAATGAAATAACTCAATCTAATTATATTCATATCTTATCTTAAATTTTTTATTAGGTAAAGTGTTATTATCATTATTATTATTATTATTACTGTTGACTAGCAGTTACAGTTATCTTAACTTTTTAGTTGTTTTTTTTCATAGCTTTATTGTAACAGTTGATCTACAGCAATGAGTCGACAGTCTGGATCAGTAATAAAAGCTGGACTCATAGTGAAACGTACTTATGTCTCTAGCAGCTTGTGTGTTTAACTAAGCTTTCCTGAGGCAAAAGAGATTAGAGTTCAAGGGTCACTAAGACCTTATCCCTTATTTTCATTCTACAATGTCTACACATTCCTATAGATTGACAGCCTGAGAATGTTAAAATAAAAAAATGAAGATGAAAGTAAATACTAGTCAAAACTATTATTATTAATAATAATAATGTTATATATATATATTATGAAAAGTTTGACAATTATTTTAATATATTTATTGTTTATACGTTATTTTTATAGATACTAATATTTAAGTAAATGTCCTGTTTATAATAAACAGTATTAACTACATTCGCCAGCCTGAATGTCTGAGAAATGTCATAGAAAATATATGTCCTCCGACAGGAATTGAGCCTGTATCCTACACAGAACCATCATATAGCCTGACATGCTATACTATTTAGCTTCAGAGGAAGCTATCCTAAAAATAAAAATAAATGAGGAGGTAGTGTCAAGAGTGTGACTGCTGGAAGACCATATGTCTGGCAACAGGATTCTGCACCAAGCCACACAAGCAAGAGAACCCAATCATGGTTGTCAGATAATTTCCACAACCGCATCCCCCACCTTACATCTGGCTACCTAACTCCCCAGACTGAAACCCCTTGATTATTATGTGTGAGGTGCAGTTGAACATAAGACCAACAAAACTCCTTGTAATTCAAAAGATGAACTGATTATGACAGCATTCACCAACATAAACAAGGAGAGAATCCAGAAGAGTTGCAGGAGATTCCAAAGTCATCTAGAGACCATAGTTGAAGCCAATAGTGTTTTTTATTGAATAAATTTACTCTTTAGTATTTCAAGATATTTTTATGTAATTTTGATAAATAGATTTGTTAAAATGAGATGTCAATGTTATTTTTATTTCTGTGTAACTTAGACAATAATTTATTCATCGTACCATGTGTGTATATTTTATATATCTTACTTATTATAAAACGCAGATTGTGTGTGTAACGTTTATATATTGGATCGGATTTCCTACATTTTTCAACCGATTTCAACAAAACTTCACAGGACTACATAAAATTACCTTGTGGTGGTTCTAATAGCGCCAAAAATGGGAAAAATATAATTGTTTTTGCACAAAATCAATTTGAAAACACGAAAAGACATTGGAAAATGGAAAAATATAATTTTTTTGCATTCTCTTGCACACTTTTTTCTTTATTTTTAACAAAATCAAAATTTTTAAAACATTTATAATAAAATTCTATTCAATTGGGAAATGATTGAAAACAATGTTTTTGGGGACAATTCAAAAAATAAAAAAAAAAAAAACTAATTAAGACATGCGTGTCCGTCAACCTTAAACAATAATCTAACGATCTCTACTGATTGTACGAATACAAACATCGGATAAATTCTTTATCTTTAGGGAAAGATAATGAAATCTAAACATACACAAGTCCTAACGGGGAAACTACTTTAAATACACATGGTGTCCAATTTTTTTACTGTATTCAATCATAATTGTAAAAGATTATTATTACAGAAAGGCTACTAAATGAATAAGATTTGTTAGATCATAATTAATAAACCCAAATAAAGTTAATATTTTTTGTATTAGAAACAACGAGTGGAAAATATATTCAAATCAGAATTCTAATTATGAATCACCACAGGCAAAATATGCAATTTTTTTTTACTGTATTCAATAAGTAAAAATCGTAAATTGTAAAACTAAAAGATTACAGAAAGGCTACCTACATTTTTCAACCGATTTCAACAAAACTTCACTTTTTTTTTTTTTTTGGCATGTAGTGTTTCTTATTGTTTTGCACACTTTTTTCTTTATTTTTACATTCAGAATGCTTTAAAAATTCCATTTACAAGACAATTATTTATAATAAAATTCAATCGGGAGACTCATAACAATTGAAAACAATGTTTTTGTTTGAGTTTGGGTTTGACCAATTCGTAAAAAAAAAAAAAAAAACTAATTAAGACACGCGTGTCCATCAACCTTAAACAATAATCTTTGTCAATTTTATTTTTCAGTCTTTATGATGGTGGATACTTGATCTATCTCTTACTGTTATATCCCCGGGCAACGCCGGGCTCTACTGCTAGTTGTGATGATTTCTGTCTTTGTAATAGCACATCTGAATATGTTAATAAATATTAATCTTTAGCACACTGCATTATTAATATTACTCCCCTTCTGCTGCATTCTTTTTCAAGGCCTCTCAATTGCAGTATCCTTATTGTTAATTTCACTTGAAGTTGTTTTCTGTTGCCATAGCAGGATATGCCAACACAACTATGAAATTCAAACACTAATCAATCACCTTAAGTGGCAGGATAAACATTTTGTAAAACAAATGAAGTCATATACAGAGTAATAAAGATTAATGTATTAAATATATACTTTAACTGTTCTTTGTCATAAATTTATCTTAAATTATTCGTTGTTTTTGTTTTGTTTTGTTTTGTTTTTATTGGTTCATAGCCAAAATCTCAAAATGTTGCAAAAGGTATTTGCTTTTACTTTGTTAAATGTGGGGAAAGAAAACAAAAGATAAAAACTGGGTCATGCTATATGTAGGCTGTAATTGTTTCATTTAATTAAGATTAATCTTACTTTTCTCAAGCTTTTGGTAGTAGTAAGAATTTAAAGATTCTAGTATGACATTTCGGACATTTTTTTTGTAGAAGATTCTAGTAGCTTTTACTGGTCAATAATGGTTACAAACCTTGTAAGCTGTTATTAATTTGTGTGTGTTTAATATATATATATATTTTTTTTTCTTTTAAAGGAGGTGCTAGTCTTGTTTTTAGCTGCTGAAATCAACGGAGACCACATCTCCTTTATTAATGGCCTTGGATTTGGAATTTGTTTGATTGGGATGATGCTTCACATTATCTTGAAAACCATTCACAGTAAGCAAGTTTTTTAAAATTACTTATTCATTTCTTATTAATCTTAAATATCCTTTAATCTCAGCAATTTTGTCTTTATACTATTACTAGCTTAAAAGCCACCCTATCAGGTGCCATTTACGTTAGCTCATGTAGAGAGCTCTTGATTAGGCCTTTGGCTTGTTCAGGAGTTTGAGAGTCCTTATGTCTTTGCATATTCTCAGCATTGGAAACATTCCTGGCTGCCATTTGGTCTGGGTTTTCATTTGCATGGGACTTTCTTTTTCTCACTGCCGACTTAGCTCTTTTGATTTTAATCTGGTCCTCCGTTAGCGAAGATTTCTGTTTGCAAAGTATACTGCTGTTGTATGTCATAGGCAACATTAAACTACAGAAGAAATCAAAATTGACCACTGCATTTAAGTATTGCATTAATACTTAAGCTTACCTTTTAAAAGTTCAACAATAATTCTTCTGCCACCATTTTAATTTAAAGACAATTTGATGTACGTAGGTCTTTACTTTCTGTACAAACAATTTGAATTTTGCTGGATTTATTTCAATTATTCCCAAATTTATTTCCAAGTTATAAAAATTATTATTGTACAAAAGAATTTGTTGCAAAAAATCCCTTAAAAAAATCGCTGAAAAACACAGAAATGAAAACTTGGGAATCCAAAATTTCAGGATTGCCAGTTCATATCCATCCTGAAAGGTTTTTAATTTGCTAACAGTCGGCCTGATTCCAAAATGGTATGATATATTGGACTATGGCCTCTAAGTTTAACATTAAAATAGTGTGACACACTGACACTCACATTTATTTATATAAGAGATGATGAGATATTTAAAAGTTAGAGAGTTGTTCCTTTAATTGAAAAAGTGTGACACAAAGATTTTTGCATTTACTATATACATTTATACTATTAGTATAATATTTTTTTAGTATTGTTACTATATTATATAATTATATCAGGTGATCAGAAATGTTTAAGTTTTACATTCTCATCATTTTTAAAACAAAAACGAAATGTTCAAATGGTAAAAGTTCATTAAGCATTTTTAGCAGCAAGAAAGCTACACTCATTTTTTCCCTACATGATAAAACTTGAAAGAGTAATACCTACAATAGTAATGAGAAATCAACAGGGACAGACTACAGTAGGAGCTACATATCAGCATTGTAAAAATCAAATGGAGGTGAAAATTAGGAGTCAATTTCTACGAAGTAGATAGTCGTAAACATTAGAAAGTATGATACATAAATCTGGAAGTGCAAAGGAATAATAAAAATGTACCTTTTCAACTGAGCAAAGTGTTAAGGTATTGAAAACGTGTTCTTAGAAACAAAGAAAACAATGTTGGATTGCTATGGACATATTGCTCGTAATATCTAATCTTCAATATCACAGTGTATGCTGGACAAATTCATCACAGATGAAGAAAAGGCTTTGACAGATGTAGTTCTACAGATAAATTTTGAGAATAACATTCAGAGAGCATGTGAGAAATAAGGAATTACTAACGATAATTAGAACTATTGTAATGTCAGTAACATCTGTTAAGAATACAAGATTAAATTTTCTATACTTAAAAATAATTGTTTATTCACTTCTGGACTGAATCAAGGGTATGTGGTTTTGCATCTTTCTTCAAGCATTCAATCTTGTGAATCTCCTTCATTGATTGGTCATTTATATAACTTCTTGTTATCCATTTGTCTTTGTGTGTGTCCTAAGTTAGCTGGGTTCACTTCCTGTTTATCTTGGTGCACCCACTAACATCATTTGAGGCTTGATTCTGTACTTTGAAGTCACTTTCTGGGTCAACTCTCAAGCCACCTAGTTCTTTTGGTGTTCTGAGGTTACACCAAGTACAAAACTCTCCTTAGTATCCCTTACCACAAATCAACGCTTTTTAGATCAAAGGTTCCTGAGGGACATTAAATTCGATCCTTTGGTAATTCCTGGCATGAATCCCATACTACACAATAAAGAAATTGCTGCTAGCAATAAAACACAGTTGAAAATTTTTTCGGACATATAATGAAGAAAGAATGCTGAGAAAATTTAATACTCATTAAAGAAGTATAGGAAAACAGCAAATAACTTTGATAAGTTTAAGTAAATGAATGGTGAAACAAATACCACAAAACAAATAGGGGTAATAAAGGAGCAAGAATTGCTTAAGACAACAAAAGAAGTCGTGGAGAACCATGATCACCCACAAATTGAAGGGATACAACAGATAGAGAATCCAGAAATTAAAAAGCACTAAAGCAACTTAGTGTTTGGCAGTGAACAAATTAGTGACCCTATTGTTCAAAGGATTCTGAGAACTTAAAGAAATATCTTCAATCCTTTGAGCAATGGAAATCTGTCATACAAGAATGCATTTTGTAAAGAATAGCTGGTGAGCATTGATGTTAACCAAATTTGGACCTGTTTTGAATCTAATCTACTTTAAATGTCTGTCTGAATTTCTGGGATCAGGAATTATCATTATTTACATATGAACTATTGTCCTCATCTTTGTTGTTGTCATGTCAACATTTTAACCATTGTGCTCTCCAACCTTCATCAGATAACATCCAGAGAATTTCAAACTGAATCCTTTATTTAATCTATGGAGATATTGTTCTTGTTCCATTGACCATGTCTAGGGATATCTCGTCTAGTTAGTTCAGTTATTGCTTGACCTGTTTCCACTGAGTCTAAATATGCATAGCCCTGCCCAAGGATTGAACACACAATTACTGTCACCAAATTCATGAACAGGGAAATAGCCCAGTGTTGGTTATTGAATTTAGTGACATGACAATTGTTCAAACCCTAGGTTGGGCAGTGTGTACTTGTACTCAATGAAAATGGAGCATGCCATAACTGAACAGTACTAAGTAAATACTAGATGAGATATCTCTGGACACCTGCTCAATTCAGAAAGCACGCCTGTGGTTTATAGTGCAACTGAAATGAGCAGATTTATATGAGGGTCTATAATCTGCTGTGATGAATTTCTTGAACATGGCCAGCAGGTTCAAACACTTGGTCACAGTGACATGATGTCTTTGAACAGTTTTGTCTACTCAATTTCACTCAAAAGGCTTGAATCAACCAGCGTTATCAGTACCTAGATGGATGATGATCAGGTGCTGTAACCTTAGATGTGCAGGTGGCCTAATGGATAATGTCTTGGAATGAGAAATCAAAGAGCTGAGTTCCAATTCCAGTCAGGTTCATTATATTCACTCATATGCAAATAACCTTGGGAAATGTATGAATCCACCTCTCCTCCCCCCCAACTATGAGTCAAATAGTAGGACTGGTCAGAAACTCTTCATTATCTCTAAAAAATATTTGCTGGCTTTAAATAACCTGAAAAAGGTTGATAAACCTTAAAAAAAAAAAGCATATAGTATTTATGTCTATGCCTGATAGATCAGAGTTCATGAATTTGATGACATAGTAATTGTGAGTTCAATCCCTGGGTCAGGCAGTGTGTACTTGTACTCCGTGGAAATGGAGCAAGCCATAACTGAACAGTACTAAGTAAATACAAGATGAGATATCTCTGGACATAGGCAGCAGAACGAGAACAATCTACCCCTGTAGATTAAATAAAGATGATGAAATAGTCCACATATAAATATTTTAAATTTGTTAGATATTTCATTAAGGTACATAGCAATTAATGAGATTTGGTCTGTACCTATGCTGCATTTAGAAAAAAAGATACCTGTTAGAGAAATAGGTGTCTAAAAGAATCAGTAAATATACCAAAATAACTCTAGAGACAATTTTGATATTACAATGGGATCATTAGACTCTGTGAGTCTTCCAATTTCATTGGATTATTTATTCTATACAATCATACTGCCCACCATGACCTCAGTATAGAGGATATAGGATTATATAGGGATGATGGCCATATGGTTGTGAGGAATTCAACAAATTTCAAAACTGACAAAATTAGAAAATTAATATATAGAGTTTAAAAAGCTAAACTTAAAAGTAACTACCAATAAAAATCTAAAAAAAAAAAAAGTTAACTTCCTTGATGTAACCTTAAACTTAGCAAATAATATATACCAACCATATAAAAAAACAAATATAAATCTCTTACATATCCACCCAAAATCTGATCATCCCCTGCATTGGTAAAAAATCATGTACCCTCATCCATAGAATATAGAATTAGTAGTAACTCTGCCAATGAAGATGTATTTTATAAACACTGCAATTTTTATAATAATGCTTTAAAAAAAATAGTGGATATAAATGCCCTGATATTGAATACAGAAAAGATAATATTAATAACCAGAAAAAAAGAATAGAAATAGAAAAATCATTTGGTATTACCTCCATTTAACCAAATGGTTAGCTGTAACTTAGGACAACATTTTCTTGCATTGATTGAGAAACATTTTCCAAGTAATAATCCTCTAAACAAGATTTTCAATAAAAATATGATAAAATTAAGTTATAGCTGTACTGATAATTTAGAAAAAATTATAAAAAATCATATTAAAATTTTAAATAAACACTTAAACCTAAATAAAAATAATAGTAATTCAAAAATGGAAATCAATAATTTTGAAAATAAATTATGTAATTGCAGAAATCTCATAAAGTGTCAATTGGAGAATAGATGTCTTACTGAATCTGTTGATTATCAATGCACTATTTCATCTACTGAAAATCCAGATAAGAAATTTTATATTGGAAGCACAAAAAAACCCTTTAAATTAAGTTGGTACCGACATATTTCTTCCTTTAATAACAATATGTACCATAACTGAACATCCCTATCTAAATATTTTGGTAGAGAAAATCAATAAAGGCCCCACAGTAAAATGGAAAATATTAAAAAAATATAAATTTGTAAGTCCTTAAATGACCCATGCCCCCTGTGTCTACATGAAAAGCTATATATTATTATATAAAAATAATGATCTATTAAATCAGTGTAATGAACTAACTGTAACATGTACGCATTATACAATGTTTACATTAGAATATAGTTAATGGATTTTTGATAAAAAATCCGTGTATTACAATTATATATCCATTATTTTATTATATGAAATAATGGATATATAATTATATATAATATGGTACATGTAATATTTATTTAATTCCTTGATTTTTAATTTTAATATTGCCATGTACTAAGGCCCATTGAATAAAATAAATATTGTATTTTAGGTTCAAAATTATATAAAAATGATTTAATCATACCAGTGGTCCCTTTTTAAGATAGTTCTAAAATATATAAAAATAATTAAAAAAAAATAAAAATAACCTATTTTTAGAAATATACATATCTCTCAGATTATTTCTTTGTAACTTAAATGTATATTCTTAACTGGAAGTATGATGTTGTGTTTTAATGACATTTCCCTGAGACATCTATGAATACCCCCCAAATATCTAGCCTATATTTTTAACTTTTCTGCTTTAGCTTTGACCTGTCTTTTGATTCATCAAAAGAGACATACCCATAGGATTTTAAAATCTGGATCCCCGCTCCTACTTAACTCTTTAATAAGCAAACCTATTGTTTTCTGTTTTCAAAAGTAAATCATTTTCATCAAAAGTTACCGAACATTGCCTGATGATGGGATAAAATAAATTTTAAGTCTCGAAACATAGAAATTTCCATGTCGCAATGTAAAATATTTTTAAATAAAAAATGCCATTAAAAATATTATACTCTATGTTGTATTGAGCACTTTTTTTTTTTTTACAAAAGTAAATGCTAAAGAACTGTGGATTCTAAATCTGTTTGTTCTTTCTCTTCATTTGTATATATATATATATATATATATATATATATATATATATATATATATATATATATAATGTCCAAAACAAGTTTTATTAAAAAGAACCAATAAGGTCTGTCTGTTTGATTTTTATTGTATTTTTCGGATAAGGTCTTGCATTTTGTGCTTGAAGTTGTGGATAAAATGTCTGATGTTTTTATTTTGTTATTTTTGTTCAAGTACTTTCAGTTTTCATAGTCATTATCAAGAACCGATGTGGTGTCTCTGTGGTAGTTAGACTTCCTTTGTTTGCATCCTGGTTTTCTTTGAAATGGTCTAGTGTGACGTCATATATATAATGGCTATTGGGTACGAGGCTACGCAAAAAAATTGTGATTTATTTATTAATTTAATTTAAATTTTTATTTTTTATTATTATAATAAAATATGTGTGAACATTAATTATATCATATGTACTTTAAGATACCTTCTCCTGTGGTGAATGATATTTATTAAACTGCTCAGACAGTTTATCCATAACTTCAAGCACAATACTCAATTTGAAAATTGGAAAAATACAATAAAAAATTAAACCGACAGGCCTGTTTGGATGAATATTTGCTGCCTAAATATACCTTATTCATATATATATTCACATACATATATATATATATATATATATATATATATATATATATATATATAATTTTCTGTCTGTAATTTTATTGGGTTGTTTGGAAAGTTCATGCCGATTTTTAGTCATTAATGTTGCAACATGTTGGAACCTGTCAAATTTATCAACAGATATACGCTTACATTTCTGATTAGAGCACACTTCAAACTATCTCTTGAGAAAAGAAAATTTAAAATTGCTTAATTCATGTCAATTTTGCATCCCTATAAAAATGGAAGATAATAAGGTGCATTTTAGACACTTGATGTGTTTTTTTTTTTTGTTTTTTTTTGTTTTACCATAAAGGCAAAAATGCCATGCAAGCAAAGACGTGCTGTATATGGTGAAGGTGCTTTAGCTGACAGAAGTGTACAGAAGTGGTTTGCTTAGTTTAGAGTTGATGATTCTAGCCTTATTGATGAAGAACGCTCAAGCAGACATTCACCCCCCCATCCCCATGACAGATGACGACCAAATCAAGACACTAATTGAGAATAATCTGCATTAGACAACACAGGAATTGGCAGAAACATTAAATTTATCAAAACCCAGCATCCATGAGCACTTAGTCAAGCGTGGGTACTCAAATTGCTACAATGTTTGGGTACCACATGATCTGAGTGAAAAGAATCATTTGGATTGCATTTCATCTGTGATTTGCTATATGAACACAATGAAAATGCATTCTTCTTGATGCAAATTGTGATGGGTGATGAAAAATGGATTAGTTACAACAATGTTCAATGAAAAAGATCCTGAGGTAAGTGACATAAGTCAACTTTAGCCATCTCAAAAGCAGATCTTCATCCTAAGAAACTCGTGCTGTCCATCTGGTGGGGATTGGAAAAGAATCCTGTACTATGAGCTTCAGTCAAGTAGCCAGTCAATTGATTCTGGAAAGTCCTGCTCATGAATTAAAGGCAGAAATTCAAGAAAAATGCCCACAATTGGTAAACAGGAAAGGTGTTGTTTTCCATCCAGACCCCACATTTTTTTGGTGACCCAGCAAAAATTGTTGCAGCTTAGTTGAGATGTGTTACTCCACCCACCATATTCCCCAGACATTGCTCTTTTGGATTTTCATTTATTCAGGTCCTTGCAAAGTAATCTCAACAGTAAAAATTTTAATTCTTTGGATGACATAAAAAAACACATTAATGAGTTCTTTGCCAAGAAACCACCAAAATTCTGGGAAGATGGAATCTTTAAGATGAAAGAAAAATGAAGAAAGCTTTTTCAACAAAATGGTTCATATTTAGTTGAGCAAATATTTAATAGCATAATTTTGTTTTGTTTGAATTTCCCTTCAAAATCAGTATGAAATTTCCAGACGATCCAATACATTGTAGAAGTAAATTAATGAATCTAAGATTTTTAAATGATTTGACTATTTATTATCTTACATTGTAACATTATGTAATTAATGAACTATTTAAAATAATAAAAACAATGATAATGTGTTGCTTTATTAAATAATTAACCGAGTAATTATAATAGTGTATGCAAAAGAATTATGTTTATTTTATTTTATTTCAGACAAGGAACACAAGTTTGAAAGAGAAGCAGAACCCATTTCAGATGAGTTACTTGAAATGTTGACTCATGATGGTAATGCCAATGATACTGATGATGAGGAGGAAAGCATTTTCAGGCAGTCTTCCTACAGCTGACCTTTTCCACCAATTTCAGACATAAATTTGTCCCATGAATAACTGGTCAACAAAAAATTCCTTTCACTCTACAAATACAACTTAGTAATTCAAAAAGATTCTTAGAATTTGATGTTCTGGGATAAATTACTTTCATTATGTCCCACATTATGTCCCACATTTTTCATACAAATATCATCTTTGCAACTTTTATCGATCTTTTAGCAGATATATTCTTCAGTAATTGTCAGGTATATGTTGCATCTTTTAGTGTTTGTTTATGTTTTCTTTTTCATCTCAGTTTTTTGTCAGATGTGGATAAAAGAATGATACTTTTCAAGACTACCAGATGTGACATAAACCTGAGGAAGATTGAAGAACTTATTGGCTAAAATGGGATAAAACAACAAAGGTGAAGATACTTGTCCTAAAAATGTGGAATAAAGAAAGAATCTGATCTTTTTAGTTTGCTCCATCTTTATTTTCCCAGCCTGATATTTGTTTTTTAAAATGCTTGCTCATTTTAAACAAACACACACACACACACACACATTTTTATTTTATATATATATATATATATATATATATATATATATATATATATATATATATATATTGGTATTTTGTTAAACAGCCAACCAGACTATTTCTGAAAGACGGTAACATTTTTAAGGCAAGAAGTCTTTGTAATGATATAGATCAATATAAAGAAGTCTTTGTAATTATATTGATCAACCTCAAGAGTTAGGGAGTTAATAATAAATAAAATTAAATGTTCACTTATTTTGCCTCTGTTCTGAGTTTTGTTGAATTACATCATCCACCTTCCAGGAGACTTGATGTAAAATTTGATTTATTTGAATTTCCTCTTCCGTAAGACACTATTTTATGCCACATACTTATGATTTCTAAAAATAATTTCAGTTTTATAATCCAATCTAAAAATGGATGTAATTCAGCATAGATACAAGATAAGTGAACATTCAATTTAATTATTATAATTATACACACACACACACCCTCAAGTTGCTACAAAAAAACTCTGGAAATAATTTTTACACAATGATACAGGTAAAAGTGAGTGCATAGTTTCTATGAGACACTCATAAAAGGGTTAAAGAGAAAAAAATTTTTTTTTTTTTTTTTTTTTTTAATCTTTTTTCCTTTAAATATATCAATCTTTTTTTTATTTTAAATTGTATCCTTCATTTATATGCCATTTGGTGAAGTTTACAGTTCTGACTTGACCAAAGGCAACCTTGAATTGCAAGCTTCTATATATCTATAATTTTTTGACACTTTTTGTGAACCTGTGTGTTCTGACCTGCATCCTTCATATAAAAGTTTAAGAAAGGGGTTTAATAAGGTGTATACACATTTCATCCAAACTGTAAAAATTTAACTGAAATATTATGTTCTTTGAATACAATGAGTCCATAAAGACTGTATTTGGTTGATTTCCATTATTTTTTTACAAAACTAATCAAATGGAACCTATGCAAAGCAGTAAGAATCTATTTACTATTACAAGGGAGTGTTGAAAAAGCTCTCAGCCTAACCTATTTTGAAATTTTAGGCCAAATGAAAAAATAAACATCAGTAATTTTTCTTTTTTAAGGGTTTCTTGGATAGACTGAGAACTTTTCAGCACCCATTGATACAAATGTTTGCAAATTGAAAGGCAATCTAGGGAACAGTAGCATAATTTTTTTCCTTTTTTTTTTTTTTTTTCTTACTAGTAAATATTTGTTTGCATTATATATATTAGAAAGATATACAACTGATAATATTTAGTTAATTGTATTGGCTGTCTTGTTAAATCAAAACAAAATGAATTCTTCCTTGACTTCTTGGAGCCTTTACAATAATTCTTGAAATGAGGTTCAAGGAAAATAAGTAATGGTTCATTTTTAATATTATATTTTTGTGTAAGATAAATAATTCATCCTAATTTATTTTAAATTGTTTGTCAGGTGAAACAATTGTTTTTGTTTAACTGCATCTTAAAGTAATAAATAATATAAGACGTTAGTTTGAAGATGTATTTAAAAATTGACATTCTCTATTGTGCTGATTAGCAAAAGGATTAAGAATTGATTTAGTTATTTATATTTAAATATAGTTACTGATAAAAGGAAAGTGAATGAAAAATTCATTACTTCATACATAAACTAGGGATTATCTGTTATAAAAGAACTGATTTTCTGTCATGCACGATGTGCAACTTTATATGCATGTAATGTATATGCATTTGTCTGTTGCACATAAGTGACTTATGTGCTTGTGCCATTTGATGTACACACACACAGTTTGACTAAGTTTGAAATAAGACATTGGAATAATATATTTCCATCCTCAGTCTGGACAACTCTTAGCCTGAGTTGAGCAATAAAATCCTTTAATTTGATGATAAGAAAAAAAAAGTTATGTTTTTACACTTTAAAAAAAAATAGGTAATTTTAAATTTTATTAAACTTTTATTTTTCAGTAATTATTTTTTAAAGCTTTTTTATTTTAACAGAAATATTTTTATGGCTGTCATTGAATTAAAATATGTATGTATGTATGTATGTATGTATGTATGTATGCAAGCATACATACATACACACACAATTAAAATGAAAAGTGAAATCTGTGAGAGCTAATTTTTTTTTATGTCTGGTAATAACACCCGGGAAACAGGAAAAGGTTATAAGCTGAAATGTTCAGCCCTTTAAGTCCTTTTGATGACTCCTGTATTTAAACTGAATATATATTTTTTAATAAATATAGCATTTTAAATGGACAGACAATTTAGATTTGAAATTTGATCATCTTACTGTCAGTGGAGTGACTGGTAGTGAACAAGTAAATATTAAAAGAATAAAGTACACTTATTTACATATGGGTTTAAATGCTGGCTTTGGCTGTCATATGAATTAATGATAAAGTAGAAGGAAAAAAATCTGAAATAATTGTGAAATGAACTGTTTCCATACAGGAAACATTATGCATTTGTTGATGGAACAGTTAGTTCTACTGTTGGTTGAAATTTCTAAAATCCTTCCCTTAAAACAATTTTTCAGGAAAATAGGTTTCTCAACTTCACTGTTATTGCTCTTTCTAGCATTGATGGGAGCTTCCTTCCTAACCTTTTGTTTAAAGTCAAGTGAAAAGTCAGCATTATTTTGCGTTATAGTTATGTATGCAATCCATTTTAGTTGCTAATTCTTTGAAGTCTTTAAATGAATTGTTCTTTGCTATTCTGTAGCACCAATCTGTTAGATCTGATGAAAGATTGTCTTTAAGAGATTCATTCAATTAAAGCCATTTTTAATCATTGATCTGAGAAAAATATAAGATTAAAAGTTTTTAATTTTGTATGTTTGTATTTAACCTTTGAGTAGCTGCATTCTAGCCAGTGGTATTTAATTAAAGTGCTACTAAAATACACTTATCTTAAAAAATGTTAAAAAATATATATATATATATGGATGATTTGCAACCTATATGATTATATAAGTTGCAAATCATATGAACTTGAAAAAAAAAATTTATTTCAAGGGAGATAACTCTTAAGTGTTCATTATAGACGCTTATTTATTTTCAAAAAAATCTGTGTCAAAAAGATTAGCTCCTTTTTTGTAAATAATAGACAAAAAGAAGCCTAATTTGTGAGGGAATGAATTTGCTAATAATTCTTTTTCTATCATAATTTTTATATCATAAGGTTCACAGTGATTCTTTGCTTAGCTTCCATCTTTGATGAGGGTCAGGGACTATGGACAATAGTCTGATTTTGGAATTCAGACTTGCCAATCATAGCTAGAGTGTATAGTTAAATCTTGCTATTTAACCCATAGTTGGGTGGGGGGAAAAGTTATGGATTCCTGCCTTTCTCAAGAGTATTTGGGTGCAAGTGAATGTAATGAACTCAGCTGAAATTTGAACTCTGCTCTCAGATTTATCATTCTGAACCAGTATCCATTACACCACCCACACATCCATTTATGTCCATGACTTTCATAAGGAAAAAAATGTGACATTAGTGGGTCCTGAATCCTCTTCTGTATATTATTTGGAAGCTGACTACTGAGCCACAGCTCATCCACCTTCATCACAAGAATGAAACTAGGCCAATTGAAGGGTTTCCAATAAGATGACTAAGGTGTCCCATCTACCCCATTTTTGAAATTGGTAATCCTTCTGCTAGACAGACTGCCAATAGAGGCTAACATGTTCTGTCTTGCTGTCCTAATGATTCTAATGAAATAATTTTACTATCTGCTCTTTAGCCATATCACATTGAAACATTGGTTCTTGTATGATAACTGAAGTTAAGCAACATCAGCACCAAGATGAGTGATCATTTGGAACACCAGCTTGGATGTGTGGCTGGCTTCATGAATAATGGCTTGAAATTGGAAATTAGAGAGCCAAGTTCCAATTGCAGTTGGGTTTGTTATATTCACTTACATAAGAATCCCCTTGGAAAAGGTATAAAACCACTTTCTCCCCCCCCCCAGCTATAGGTTAATTAATAGGACTTGTATCAATAAATCATTATCCCCAAAGTTTCTTACAATCTAAAAATATTCTTTTTAAATAACTTACAGTGGGTTGATAAACCATAAAAAACAATCAATATCTGCACTTTATAAATATTAAAGAGCATATATCTATCGTAATTAACATGCAAGTTTTGACATCTTCATGAGGGACATAATGTTGATTTTGTCTAATATTTACAGACCCAGTAGTGTTCATAGAATAATCTACAAGTCATTTTAACTTGATAAAAATTCAAAGAAGCCTTGCTGTAATGGTTAATGCATTTGACTAACTGACATTTACTACTATATTACTATGTAATGAATGATCTTCATTTGGTGTAATATAACTGCAGTTTTGTACCTGACTAAACTTCTTTTTTTATTTCTTTCAAGCCCCTTGTGTAGCATAGGACTGCAGATCACAGGAGTACTGCAATTTTAATACCAAGTGAATTTTTTGTAGTACCGAATTCACCAACACCAAAACTGCCTTTCATAACTAAATGACTCTACTGTTTATGCATAGATGTAGGGAGAAGTGGATTCATGCCATATTAATGCAAAGTCAATGCAAACTATCTCAGCTGAAGTTTGAACTCTACTTCCTGATTACATTCTCCATGCTGTTAACTATTAGGCTACCATCACCTCCACACTAAACTTAGTAAATACAGAAATTTCTTATTTGTTTCCTGGTGTTAATATGTAGAAAAACTCTTAAGAAAGTATCTAGATTCTAGTTTGGATAATATAAATTACTCTTGACATTTAATAAATCTTGAAAATTTATTTACTTCTATTTTTTTAGAAAATAGAAACTTATTTTATTAAAGATTTGTAAAATAGATCTATTTTAATCAATTTAGTTTGGCAAAAGCTTGTAGGTGCAACAACTTGTGTTTATTTATTTATTCTTTTCACTGTGCAATACACAATGAAATTGGACAAGTCTCTAAGTGTACCAACCCCAAAAATACAAACCAAAAACTTAATGTGTGTGTGTGTGTGTGTGTGTGTGTGTGTGTGTGTGTGTGTGTGTGTGTAATATATATGCACATCTGTGCACAAAACACAGATGAAACAAACCTATATAAAGCATCAAATGAAGAAAAGCAATGTTTAAAATTGTCAGCATGTGGCAACATTCATTTTACACAAACCTAAGGATAAAACCTGTCCCTAAAGTGCTTTGTCTGAGAATTAATATATCTAAAATGTTGCCCTGTGGGTAACAGATCAAATAAGTGGATATGTGCTGTCTTTCGTTATTTTTTTTGCTCTGTTTGACATTTTAATATTGATATTATTCCCCTGAAATTACAAACTCTTTTCTTTTAGTTATTTACACTCTTTCAAGTTTTCCTGTTGATGCTTTGTAATATATTTCCCATGATACTTAGGGAGATGAATCTGATTGGTTCTTTTATCTTATTTTTTTAATAAGCACATGCAAAACCCAATTAATAATCAAACATAAGATATTGATGGTTGGTATGTGCTTCATAGAAGAAAATAAATTAAGAGTTTTCTTTTTTTTTTCTTTTATTCTGAATGTTGAAATAGTAAATTTCATATTTTGATTAAATGAATAAGAAATACCTAAAAAAAAAAAAAAAATTCATGGGTTTTTCTATTTGAATTTTCTGATTAATCTTAATTTTTAAGTTAATGATTAATTTTTTAAGTTAATGATTTTTCTTGCAAGTTCCACGACTATAAAATACAATATGGTCTTGCTAAATATCTGAACTGAACAATTTCAACAAAATATTACAATAACAAACAAATATGAATGCAGGTCATTATTTAAATAGGGTACAAATGAAAAGATTAAAATTGACAAGGTTTCACTGAAGCAGATGATAAACACATGAATGTTATTGCCTTTCTTTCTTTCCCTAATACCAAACAGCACCTTTGATATAAGTTTTCTTTTGTCCATCTCTACAATCAAACAAGAATGGTCCATTATTTATCTGAGGTAATGGCAACATATAATGCTCATGCTAATTAAACAAGGAATAAAGAGAATTATGATATGATCTTTACAAAACTTAGCTAAGTGCAGCTCAGGGATGCAATAAAGATGAAGTAAATTGATGTATTTATCAGCAGAAAAGATTGTCAGCCTTATAAGCCAGTATGTAAGATACTGGTTTTCTCTGGACTCTGACACTAATGAATACAGGGAAATAACTCTCTTACCAAATAAGCCTATATAACAAATTTTATATACTTGTGTAACACGTGATCTCGCGTATCATGTGACCCCCAAATTTTCATTTATAAAAAATGATTTTATCATGGATCTTGTGTATCATGTGAGTTCCTTTTTCAAGAGACCAAATTACAATGGACTAACCTCTTTTCCTCTATCTCTTTATTACATCTTCTAGTTAAATAAGTTAAAAAAAAAAGTAAAAGACAATGATAAAAGAATTGTTAGTAACACCATACTTGTTGCATAAACAGCCATAAACAACCAAATGAAAAACAGCTAAACATCTTATAAACTTAAACAATGGAAAAGATGTATATTCACTATGTTTGTATTTTATAATTTTTATTTTATAGTACAATACTAATATGTGAATATTACATGCATTATTATTGGACGCAGTTAAGTAAAACATCAGTTTTATCAAAATTATTTTTATTTTAAATACAACTGTATTTTTTCACTACGGTAAATGGATATATACTTTAGTTAATGGTTATAGCCAGTGGCAGCAGTATATATGCTAATTTTATATTTCATTTATAATGCGACCCCCACCCATAAAATTAGCTTCAAAATTATACAAATTCAAAATCTATACAAGACATGTATTCTCTCTGTATTAACTTTATCACAATACCTGTATTAGGATTTTTTTTTTTTCTTATTGATTTGGATTTTTTTAATTTAGATATGGAGGCAAATTTGAAATCATTTAAATTATTTACATTGTTCAGACTGTTCTCATCTTTTTTATCATATTCACAATGTTTTGGCCATTGAATGATCCAGCGTTCTTCAGGTGGTTGGAATTTCAAACTAAACCCTTTATTTTATCCACTGCTGCAGATTGACCACATAGCCCAGTAGATAAAAGCACTGGTTGGACCCAATGACTTGACACCAAAGAGTTGTGAAAACAATATCTGGCTATGGCAGTGGTGAACAAAAACTTGGAGGGTTGAGTTAAAGGGGGAGAACTGAGACATCCGGAAGAGGCATGGCATGCGGAACTAGAACAATCTACCCTGGTGGATGAAGTAAAGGGTTCAGTTTGAAATTCCAATCATCTGAAGAAAGGCAGAGCATACAATGACCGAAACATTGTGAATATGACAATAAATATGAGGGCAACAGTCCAAACAATGTAAATAATTACAATACTTCATTTCAGAAATATAGACAGAAATCATTTGAATTTAAATTTGAATAGCAGGTTCTCTTTGGCAAATGCGGCAATCCTGTACAGAAACCTCATCTCTGGTCCCTCATGATTCTAAGCTAGCTACTTTGAGAAACCATTGCTCCTCAATTATTTCCCCTTTTAATTCAGTCTTGCTCTTGATTAAACAAAGCTTAGTTAATACCTCTTATAAGGTTGAGGTAGTTGCCCATTGCAGCCAGTACTTACTTTTTTGAGTTTAGTTAAATACTAGAATTTTGGGTTTTCTAAAGCCTGCTGGGCCTCTTGCTTTGAAAATTTGGTGCAATAGTGTCTTCCTGTCTAATGAAACTAACTTGTACACTGTTTGTCTCTATTAACCCCACCCAGCATCTTTTGTAAGCCTTAAATCTTTTTTTTACTGTTGAAGTTGGGAGTGATCACTCTCATAGAAAGGAGGAGAGAAACTTTCATATATGCACACCACGTATTGTTGACCTTCTTACTGCCAAAGATTTTGTTATGAGTCTTGTTCTTATTGCAGATGTCTATACCACAAAATAAAATTCTGGTAATCAAACTCATGTGTATTGTGTATAACATTGAAATTTTGGGTGATAATTTCTATTATGTAAAAATATATCTAATTCAAAGTCAATTTTCTCCATAAGAATTGTATTGAGCACTATTGTTTGAAAACCTGGAATAAGCTTAAGTTGAAAAAATGTATATATTTTTCCTTTGATCTAAATTAGCTTAAAAATTAACAAAACACTTTTATTAACTAATTCTAATAAGGAACAAAATTTTAGTAAATTTTTTAATTTTGGTATCTTCATTTGGAATAACTTTTTTCTTTGTTTGAAATAGCTTCTTTGTTTTTCATTTATCCATTTGTTTTTTCACTTTTTCTACAATTTTTTTTTTTTTTTTTTTTTTTTTTTTTTTTACACATTTTTTTTCACTATTCTGCATTTTTATTCTCTTTTTCCATTCTTTCACTTTTTCTACATGTTTTTCTTTACACTTTTTAACTTTTCAATTTTTTTTTCATTTTACCTCTTTTTTTTCACTTTTTTCTTCACTCTTGTTTTTGTTTTACTTTTCCGACATTTTTTTTTTTTTTTTTTTTTCACTTTACTCTTTTTACTCAAACTATTCCTATTGTTTTTTTTAAGACTTAGCAACAGTTTAACAATCTGTAAATAGTGCATAAATTGGAAATTCACCAAGGCATCTAAGGAAAGTATGCATCTGTGTGTGCATGCATTCATTTTATGTTGTAAATATTATTAGTAATAACTCTGTATAGAAAGATACTGTTTCTGTTGACGATTAAAATCACTTATTGAATAACACAAAAGCTTACTCCTGAATATTTCAGTAAGAATTAAGACTACACAGTCTGTGATTAACTGTTTGCTAGCACAAATATATGTAATGTAAAATGGTCTACAATTTGCATAAAATGGTATAACTGTGTTTGAGTAACTGGCTGTAAATAGAATAAGACTTTTTTTTTTCTTCCTTTTAAAATCAAATTTAAGGATTCTCAAAAATAATCTTGTTCTGGTTTTCAGAACATTTCTGCTTTGAAACTGCAAAAGAAAAAAGATTTTTCTAAATCTTGGTGCTGTGATAAAACTTATCACTTTGGGTTCAAGACATTTGTTCTTCCAGCAATTTAATTTATATTTTTTTCTTTATAAATTATTGAAGAAAAACAGGTAATTTTACTCTTGCATGCATTATAAATATTCAACATTATTTTTGTGTTAATTTTTAATTCAATCAAAACTCAACTCTTAGATTGTGATGGATGTTTTGTTAAACTTCGTCAGCCATCTTAAAACAATTTTCTTTATTGGCTGAGGGATTTGAGAAAAAAAATGTGATCTCTTTGAATTGTTCTCTCTCTTTATTTTTTTATTTTTTTTTTTCAACCACCCAAAAATATAAAATTACTCTATAATCAACACTTCTTTGTGTTAAAAAGTAATTCCTATTAATTTTGGTTAAATATTTTTATTGTAATACTTTTTCTTTCTCTTTTTTTTTTTTTTCTTTATATATTCACTACCTTTCTTTCAATGTTATTTTATTTTTTTCTTTGTATGTATTTTTCTTAATATTTCTCACTTTGGTTTATTTATACCATGCTGTCATTTTTTTTCCAAACTCTATGACAAAGGCTACACAAAAATATTCTGCCAACAGTAGTCAAATTGTAGACATTTTGTTTGGCAGTTTACAACAAGGAATTTTTTTTTTTTTCATGCATTATTTTTTAAATCTATTTTTAAAGAATAAACACTTTTTTGAAAATTCTGTGATAATATTGTAATTATTGTTTACCTTACTAGACAAAAATTTAACCAAATTTCTTTTAAGACATTCTTATCTTGTGAAGTGTGAAAATGAAATTCTTTTACTTGACTCTCTTCAGTAATAGAAGGACTAATAATGCTCTCATATGTAAATGAGACAAAATGTATTTGAATATTATTACATTACATCTTTTCTGTATTTGGTTCTAAATAAGAGGGTAAGTTTTATTTTTGGGATTCTGATAGAAAATGAAAAATTAATCTTAGCTTAGTTTTCCTTCATTGTAAGTTTTAAAATAATGTGAATTCTTGAAAAGTAATACTAAAAAAAAAGAGACATCAACACAAACCTATTACAACTTGTTTTAATGATGGCAGTGTATACAATATATATACCTATAACCAAATACATACAATAAACAAAGGGTTTTAATAAATTATCTGACCTAGCTATTCCCAATTATATTTCAAACTATTACAAAGTTTACCTTTTATTGTAAAAAAAAACAAAAAAACTGACAGCTTATTTTAAGCCCTTACATTTTCATGTAAGATGTTTAAATATATAAAAGACAGTATGGGAAACAAAATTTTGATAGGGAGAGAACATGTTAAGAATTGGGGGTTGCAATGCCAAAGTTGCATACTATTGCAAAATACTATCAATATATATCAATAATATCAAAATACTATTGCAAAATAGATGTATTCTTTTAAAGAATTAAACAACTGTGACAAAAAAAATCTAATGAATGATTGATGGTTGCATAACAAAAGCACGACTATGAAATGATTAATTGGCCAATCAAATTTGTTTCCATAGAGAGCATAACATGCCACGTATAATTCCATGGTGGACAAGTGACTACAATTGAAACAAGTAATATGTGCACTAACATAATTGTGTATATATATATATATATATATATATATACATATATATATATATATATATATATATATATATATATATATATATATAAATAAAATATATAATATATATTAAATAAAAGAAGTCAACACTTAAGGCAACAGGCTGTTTCATGCTAGATGCAATCATCAGGCCTGACGATTGCGTCTAGCATGAAACAGCCTGTCACCTCCTAAGTGTTGACTTCAATGTTCACTTTTATATATATATATATATATATATTTTTATATATATTTTTCTCATTTAACTAATCAAAAGAAAGGTCTATGCTAAATCAGAATAGTTAAAAATATAGATTAGGTGTTGGGGGGGTATTCATACATGCTTGGGGCTCTATCATATTACAACTCGACAACAGTAAAGAGTATACATTTAAGTTACAAAGAAATATTCTGAGATATATACACAGACATTGCTTCATATAATTCTGGGCATAAACTTAAAACGTTTATGCCAAAGTTCACACAATACAAGACTTGAGAGCCACTCAATGTAAATTGTTATTGCTAGAATGGTTATGATAAATGAGATATGGCATGAATGAAATAGATAGTGGTAGGAATTGAAGATTATACAGATAAGATAGATAATGATTTTGAAGAGTTTAAGATTCTAGTATTTGGGAAAGTATACACAAAGCAGTTCTTGGAGAAATAAGACTTTCTCTACAAATTTGGAATATGGAGGAAATGAGTGTGATTTGACTCTGTGGGGGTAGTATGGTGTTTTCTAGCACTAAAGTTAGTGTAATCCTTTGCTTGGAATCTTCGAAAAAACACTCTGATCACTGTATTTGTTGACAGAAGAAAGTATATTTTAGGTTAAGTAAATAGTAATATGTTGAATTTCCCAAACTTCTGGGTAGTTCTTTGTATAAAACACTGTCTTCTTTTGACAAGAACTTGTAGAAATCATAACGAATAAAGAGATAAAAAACCATATCAAATTAAAATAAACAGTCAAAAAAATGCATGCAGCTCTTCAGATTTCTCTAACTCCGAACTATATTTAATGGTAGCAATCATGACACCAAAGGAAACTGAGGTTTAAAATCATTCCTCAAATAAATAAGCGCTCTCAATACAGAATAATTTTATCTTTTCACAAAAAGACGTGAATACATATTTAGCTCTAACATCTTTCTTTTTATAAGCTGTGTCCTTTCAGGACATAGGCGATCATGCCCCCCCCCTATCTCTTGTAGCTCTCAATAAGTTTCATCCTTCTGCCGCCTTCCCCAGACACCATTCTGTCCTCAACTTGCTTAAGCCTACCAGGTATGTCATGTATTGCTTTCCCTTGTCTCTCTTTCCCTCTATTCAACCTGTGAGTATCAGATTCTCCAGCCCCTCCTTTCTCATTACATGTCTCAGAAATTTCATCTGCTTCTTCCTGATATTAAGTATAGCTTCCTCCTTGTTTGCATCCTCTTTAAGACCTCATCATTGCTCACACGCTCAGTCCATCATATCCTTAGCATCTTTCTGTAGAATCATATCTCCATTGCCTCGAGTCTCTTCTTTGTCTTTGAGGAGATCATCCAACATTTGCTACTGTATAGGAAGACAGATGTCACATAGCAACTTGGTACTCTTTTCTTTGTTACCAAAGAAATCCTCCTGTCCCAGCTTTTAGAATGCATCTTTGGCCATCCCAATACGTCTTTGGATCACAGCATCACACTTACCATCCTCTGTCAAAATGCTTTTATGGATAGTAAGGTCTATTATATGATCCTGACAGTAATTGGGTGGACAGCAATGGATATGTTTCAAGTTATTCTAAAGACTATTTGGTAGAAATAATTGGGGATTCAAATGCAGTTATTTGTTAACTTTTTATTCATTATTTATTATTGATTACTTATTGTTAATTATTATTACATTTACTTGTGTTTCTGTCTATATATCTACTGTGCTATGTGTCCTCAAGGATAAAGGTGTTAGTTAGATCCAGTGACAGGACCCAAAGAGTGTGAGTTCAATACCCAGTTAAGGCAGTGGAGAACTTGGAGAGGAGAATTAACAGGAGATAACTGACATCCATTAGACATGGCACGTGGAACTAGAACAGTCTACCCGAGTGAGTGAAATAAAGGGTTCAGTTTGACATTCCAACCACCTGAAGAAGGCCGGAGCATACAATGTCCGAAACATTGTAATAAATATGGCGACAAAGATGAGGACAATAGTTCAAATAATGTTACTTGTGTTCATTCATAATTATTTAGATTATTTGTTTTGTTTTTTTTTCAGGTGGGGAGTAATTGGTTATCTTCGTTTATTTAAAGTATTGGCTTTGGTATGTTACATTATCTGTGTTGAGTATAGTGCATAAGTTTGCATATATATATATATATATATATATATATATAGTAAAAAAAAGGAAGAACAGTAAGATATGTAATCCGGTGTTCTTATTGATATTTTTGTTTTTACAAAATAGTGCTCAATAAAAATTTACAGAGCATAAATATTATAAATTAACTTATTTAAAAATTTGTGAATGTATGTGCTTTTAAAACTCAGTAAATCTTAAAATAAGTTATTCCAAAATTTGCTTGAAGATGAAACAGAACTAATGCTTTTAATTTAATATAAATGAATTTGAAGTTTTTGGTTTCTGTTTTTGAAACATGGTAATTCCTGTGTAGCAATGAAATCATATTTTTAAATCAGTTAATTTATAATATATATATATATATATATATATATATATATATATATATATATATATATATATATATATAATGTAACAAAAAAAGTGAGTAAATGCAATCAGCAATGACAGCATTTGCACACTTTCATTTTCTTGACAAATAGCACAGTGTTTGCAAAAAATTTCCCAACTGCGATGTCTGCTCACTTCCGCTTTCAATTCTATCTCTCTATCTGCCCGTCACCATCATTGTATACCATGTTTTAAAGTGGGTGGTCATGCAAATGACCGATGTTTGTAAAAAGGCTCAACCTCACACATGTGCCTTGGACCTCTCATAAATGGCGGTTCAGCAGGCCAGACACCTCAGGTGCTTTGGATCAGGTAAGTGCAAATATCTATTGTCACACTCCCCACCCCCAATCCTATGATCACACAGGTGACAGTAGAGGTTTGGTTGTATCACCCTAGCACTCCTTTGCAGTGGAACAAGAACTTCTCCCTACCCCTGGCTGAATCATCAGATATGCTGGAGTCTGAATCAGAATCAAAGGAATGAGGGGCTTCATAAAGGTCAGTCCGACCTCTCCCTGCCATTGCTGCCTGCACTGGAGCCTGGTTCTCTCCATTCATTACTCCCTGACAATGTGTCACCACTATTGTTTCAAACTGAGCTGTGGATGCACATATCCCACAGTGCGAGGCATGCTGTCGATGACCACCAACTGTGGACTGGTTATCCTGGTAACATGCACCATTCTTGTGGATTTTTCACTCAGACTGTGTCCCCCTCTCTGTACTAAGCTGACATCCATTGGTGGGCAGGTGAGGGCACAACATCAATTTCTTTCAATCAAATCGGGTATGAATGCAACAGATTAGTGGGTGTGGATGAAGCAGACATGTTGTTCTTGGGTGTCACATTGTACCAATATACATCCTCCATGATAGGACAACTCTTCTGTGCAGCAATCCGTTTTACTGTCCGATGACACCTATCTACAATACCATTTCTAGACAGTTTGTAGGTGCAATGTGGTTGGAATCGAATGCCCCATTCACCCATGAATTGTCTGAATTTCTGATTGCAGAAGGCAGTTTCATTATTGACCAGGAGTTCAGCTGGTGTGGGACCAAGTTCAAAAAACACTGACACCAACTACTGAATCATATGTGCAGTGTCTTGCTGAAGGGCTGCAATTGATCAGTGTCAAAAAAGTAGCAATTGTCATAGTACATGATGCCCATGCCTAGCCGGTTCCATATTTCATGCACACAGAGCTCTCCCTTCTGCCATCACACCAGTGCAGGGTCTACATACTGACACGCCTCACAACTTCGAACAACCAACTTCATTGCTGCTTTCGACACTCATGGGTCAATCCTACGTGCAAAATATAACTGTCTGGTACGATCATAGGGAAGTCTCAACATGAACCTGCAGGTACACTTTCCTGAGGTCCAAAATGTATATGTTCATGCCCTGCTGTCTCTATTCTCACAGTTTTCTGCACAGATATCTGTAGCACCCATGAATGTGTCACCATAGGTGTTTAGTTTGTGATAGTCCATTACAGGATGCACCTTATGTTTGTTGGTCTGTAGTATGGCCATCAGCAGTACCAGTCCTTTGGTCAGGTCAAACTCCTCATCAATATATGGCAGCAACCAACCATTGTCCATCCAAGACTGCAATTTATGCTCGTACTCCTCCAAAAAGGACCGCCTACTTCCATAACTCTGCCAAATATATACCTACAGTTTCACCTGGGCACAACACATGTGCTTCAAATTCTCTTGTATGTTATGAATCTATTAGTAGCAAAGGCAGTGCTTCTTTGATTTGGGCCACATCCAATTTCTCATCCTTGGTCAGTTGTTGGTAAACTGCAAATGCTCCTCCAGTTTGTTGAAGAGGGATGACAATCAAACTGCTTCACACCAGATTGGTTGCACAACAATTCCAGCTTCTTGATCCAGTCAATCACAGCTCCAGTCCTGTCAAATTCAAAAATAATTTTCAGGTCAAACCAACTCTCCATCTCTGCTTGTTAATGAATAGCACAGTCTTTGCAAAAATAAATCTCCCAACTACCGCATCTGCTTGCTTCCACTTCCAATTTTTCTCTGCCAAAAGACTAACAACTTCCGCAAATCTGCCAAATATACATCTACAGTCTCACCCGGACATAATACACATGCTTCAAACTTCTCGTACACTGTGAATCTATCGGTGGCAAAGGCAGTGATTAGTACTTCCTTGATTTGGGCCATGTCTGATTTGTCATCTTTGGTCAGTTGTTGGTAAACCGCAAATGCTCCTCCAGTTAGGTGAATAGGGATAACGTGATCAAGTCACTCCACTCCAAATTGGTTGCACACCAATTCAGCTTTCTTGATCCAGTCGATCATAGCTCCAGTCCCGTCAAATTCAAAAATAATTTTCAGGTTGAACCAGCTCTCCATCTCTGCCAAAATAGCTTGTTAACTAATAGCACAGAAAAAAAAATCTCATAACTGCCACGTGTGCTTACTTTCACTTCCAATTTTCTCTTTTCCTCTCTCTCTAAACCCTTCACTATTGTTGTATACTGCCTTTTAAAGTAGGTGGTTGTCCTTGTATATGTTCATAAATAAAGGCCCAACATCACGCATAGCTATGGACCTCTCGCAAATGGCGGTTCGGCAGGCCAGACATTTCGGGTGCTTTGGATCAGGTAAGTGCAAATATCTAACGTCACATATTTATTAGGTATTAAATTATATCACTTAGCATCCTCCATAGTTTACCTTGACTTTCACAGCCTGAAGCATATTTATGAGTGTTCTTAAATTTTAAAAATTTTGGAAAACTAACAAGTTTTACTTCTGTTTATAAATACTTGGTGCAAAATAAAATTCTTACATTTGCCTTAATAAAGCCAATCAGAGGATGAAACATATTGGTAAAGAACAGTTTTCCTTTTATCTTTTATTCATATTCCATTATGGATATATTTTTAATTACATCTGAATTTTTACATGTAAACTCATTCTTTCACTTTCACACGTCTTCCACTCTGCTTTCTTTATTTTTTTCATCTTCAATAAATTTTCTAAAACAAACTGGAGTGATTTTCCTTAAAAAGTTATCAATTACCAGTGTAAACAAAGCCCCCACTTTTTCATATACCATGTCCTTTCAGGATGTAGCCAAACATGGCTTGCCACAACTTCCTGTCTTTTGTTACTTTAAATAACTCCTGCCTCTGTTGTACTATTCTTTGTTGTTCTCTCATCCATTCACTCAAACAAATCAAATAGGTTATTTGATGTTTTCCTCTGGTTCTATTGCCTTCCATTATTCCCTGTGAGTGTTAAATCCTCCAAGCATTCTTTTTTCATATATATATATATATATATATATATATATATATATATATATCATGACTCTTCACCATTTTTTTTTGTTGCTTCAAGTAATTCCCACCTTTATTATCCCTTATCTTTGGGATCTTTCTTTTACCAGAAAGAAGTTCCATTCAGTGTTTTCTCTAGAACTATCATTTTGTGAAACAGGCTCTTTAGGGGATGCTTCTCTAACTACTACAATCTTAACATCTTCAAGTCTAGGATCAGCTGATATCTATCCTACATATCTTCATAATTTAACACTTCAGGCTTGATCCTGGTTCACAGCAAATGACAACAAATGTAATTTGGTTTGATCAATGGAATGATCTCTTCGATCCTCACCTGCCTTACCCCATGTTGTGTTTGATTTGATTATAAGGAGGCCAAGAGTGATTTGTCACAGGTATCTTGGTGTTAGGTTGGTCTAAGTCGAGAAAAGTTGTACAATAAAATTGGAGAAAAAAAACAGCACTCGAAATATAGTTCATTAGTAGTTGTGTTCGCATACAGGTGTTTGTCAACCCAATCCATTCCTAAGTTGGATGCAACACTTGGATAAGGCGATAAGTTTTGGCTTGTTTTACTGACTTGGTAAGTTTGACTCAAGGTCGAAGTCAGAGGTTCTTGTGTTTGGCAGGAATTGTGGAATCTCTCAGTGACCTCCACCACTTCCCTTCTCAGCTCTCAACTCTCAACTCACAACTGTCTGAATGGCTTTTGTGCATTCATTTTTATGGACTCCAACTAGAAACCAGTGCGGGGCAAGATGTAGGTTGGGTTTCTGTGAATCCCCTGATTTCCAACAAAAGTCTATTGTTTTTGGTCTTGAGAAATTAAATTAATTCATAAATTGGGATATGGGTACAGACATCACTCCGCCTGGTTACTTCTACTTTCTCTTATTACCATCTCCCACTAGTGCTTTCCAGTGGGCGTGGGCAGCTCCTTCAACCTCCTTAATGTCTCATGCAGGCAGCCCCTCATCCTCCCTTGATCACTGTTCTGCGCCTGTCACCTCCAGCATTCAGTTGAAGATTAATTAAAAAAAAAAAAAATTATGGTTTTAAATGCTATTATCTCATAAGTGAATTGACACAATAATTGGCTTTCTTTCTGAGACACTTTCCCAGAGAAATTTTGCAACTCCTATTATGGTGACAATTCGTTCAGCCAAAGGTCATCATTCTGCAGGTGTTCAATTTATTGTTTTCCATTCTGACATCTTGGCAAAATGAATTCATTTAGTTTAACCCAATTCTTCTCATGTAAGATCCAGGCATTGTTTGCCAAAGACTGTCAACACTTGACCTGTTCGCACAAACTGACCATTGCTTTTAGTCGGTCATCTGGTCTATTGTATAAATCTCAATTCTCTGGGAACCATTTATTGTCAGTCTATCATTCTTTATATTTTTTTAACCCTTTTCATGCTAACTTATTCATCATTATCTAATTTTCATTGATATTCCAAGTCGTTATTAATTGCCCACAACCCAAATAGTGTTACAATAATATGCACCTCTTCTTCCTTCCTCTTCCCTTTATACCCTTACAACCCTCTGCTTCAACTGGCTCTTGGGTGAACAGTAGTAAAAAAGTGAATTATTTCTTATTTTTCACTGCTTTTCTTGCCTTCAGTATATCCTGTGAGTGTTAAATTTTCAAAGCCTTCTTTCTTCATTATGTTTTATAGAAACTTCACCTGTCTTTTTCTGATTGTTACCAGCAGTTTCCTTTTTGTTCCTATTCTCCTTAAAACTTCCTTATTATTCATATGATCTGTCCATGGCATTCTTAGCATTTGTTAGTAGAAAAACATTTCTGTCACTTCAAGTTCCTTCTTCATCTGTGAGGGGATTATACAACATTCACTGTCATATTGGATATATTATGTGAATTCAAATAAATGACTCCAACAAGACGTGTGTGGGGAGAAAGAATTTATTCAGTGACCTTCAAACACCTTGTGGTGATAACTAACACTAACTACCCCCACTTTTCCACCTCAATCGTACCTCAATCATGGAGAAGGTACAAGGGAGACAACTTCACGTTTATTAACAATTTTTCCCCTTTTTTCTTCTCTTTCTTCTTTCAGATGATCATCTGAAAAAAAAAGAATGAAAAAAAATGAATTTATTAAACAGATGATTCCTTGGGGTCTGATATAAAGCCAAGGATTTTAAATGATGGTACTCCTTTCTTGTCTGCAACTGATATCCAAGAGAACTCTGCAATTTCATTTCTGTCCAACATTTCTCTCAAAATGGCCATCTCAATGTGAAGTCTCTTGTCCAAAATCTGTGTTGATGAATGTACTGAGTCAGAGAGACAGGAATTGTCAGTTTTGCATATGATCTTAATGTCCTCAGTTTCATCTTTTAGTTGCAGTAGTTCAAATAATAGTTTTCTGTAAAATAGGCAGGTTTCTGACATGTCAATCATGGCTAGAGTTTTGGCAGCCAGTGTACATTTGACCACCCTTCTAATGTGCTTGGATTGCCATGCAATGGGCATATATTTATTATTTCCTACCAAAAAGAGTAGATAGCCTCCCTGTGATCCTCCATCTGTCAAATTAGCAAAAGAAGGCTCACTATATGCAACAATTTTTAAATGTTCTAGGTTTCCTAAGTCAGAGATGTCTATATGGGATTTTTCCTTTTTTGTTTTCTTAACTGCTCTATTGGCTTGTTTTATAAATTCTACATTTTGTTGTTTTAGAATGGAAGTTAATGCACTAACATCATAACTTAGATCAGGTCTGTTTGGGTGGTCAGCCAGTTAAGTTGACCAATAACTTGCCTGATTTCAATTGTGGAAATTGCATCTTTAAGATTCCTGCCTGCTTCTACTGGAATATATCTTAATTTCTTTACATACTAATTCTGTCCAGATTTGATAATCTCACTTCTATTTTATATCTAATCCTATGTATTGAAATTCAGCAGTTTCTTCAGTTTTAACTGCAAATACATGACAAAGCCTGTCTATAACTCTGCTCTGAAAGATCTCTGACCCTGCAAAACAAAAATTATCAACATGAGCAGCAATTATACCTTGCAGTTTGTTTCCGAAATGCCATGTAAATATTGCATTTTGAAGCTATTGCTCCTGACTTCATTAATTCCTCCTTGAGCGTTAGGTACCAGGACCTAGAAGCATCAGTCAAGCCATATACACATTTTGAGAGTTTCCAAATATAGCCCTAAGGTACATTGGCTTCTTTAGGAGGATCCAGATAAACTAGTTGATCCAACTGCTTGCTCTGCAGGAATGCTGTCTTTATGTCCATTGATTTACACATCCAATGGTTAGCTGCCATTATTGCCAGTGCTATGCGTAAACCTTCTTTAGAGCATATGGGAGAATCATTCCTTACATTGTTAGTGACTCTATCCTCGAAGCCTCTTGCCAGCAGTGGTATGTACCACAATGTTTAAATTTTGCGCCATCTCCCGAAAAGACTGGTTATTAAACTCTCTGCCACTGTCAGTGAGAGTAAATCCTGGAGTTCCAAAATACACAACCCAGTGCTTGAAGATGGCATTAATGATATCCGTACTTTCCTTACTAGAAATCCTGACTGCAACACTGTATCTTGTACCATGGTCAATTAGGTGCAGTACCTTGTTGTCGTTAATTTCTTTGATGTCCATGGCAATGCTCTCATTGAAATAGGTTCCTAATGAGAATCCAACAATGGATCTGGGTTCTGTCCTTTTGTACCTCATGCAAATTTCACAGGAATTAGGAAGTTCTTGTAGTATTTTAATAAATTCAGAATCTCTCATTCCAGCATTTCTCACTAAATCACATAGCTTTTTACTGCTAGTGTGACTGAATTGTCTATGCAAATTTGTGGCAATTTAAATTTTCTCCAGTCTATTTTTACTAGCAATTTCTTTAATAAATAAAATTTTCTTGAACTTATCTTGGTCTGGTAGAGGTCTGCTAATAGGGATGTGGTAGTTACCACTGCATTGGGACTTTTCTCCCCAACATGGTGACATTCTCAAAATTGAGGCATGTCCTGGCTCTCTTCATGGACTTTTTGCTTAACAGAAGCTGTATGTCAGAGTCCACAATGTCAGTTACGATACTGATTTTAATGCTGGCAATGACACATGGTAGAGTGACTGTGTAGATGGATTTGAGTTTGTTTCCATCACCAAATTATATGTCCTCACTCTGTCTCGAACTTTTATATTTTTTTTGTTTTTCTGGTATGGTTTCAAGAAAATACTCATACCATTTCTTTCCACAAACAGTCCCAGAGGCACCAGAATCTAAGACCCCTCCTGCCATTACCTCACCAATCAGAAAAGCGAGTAGATCTGTTTGAACAATGATTGTAAAATGTCCGACTAGATTGCTCCTCCTGGTTATCCATGCTGAAAGCAACATCCATTTCATTTTTCAACACGACTGGAGGAGTGGTGGGTGACGAAGCGTCGCAATATTGTCTATGCAGAATCTTCTTCAATTGTTTAGATATTTCATTAAGACTAAGTTCCTTAATCATGGCTTTCACTAGCCATTCATTATCTGGGATGAGTTTTGTGCTTTTTAATGTCCTGTACGCAAGAACCAGTTCGGTCAGCGATATTTTGTGTTCCTTTAATTTTGCAATGTGATAATTGAAGCAGATAAGAAAATCATCAATCGAATCAGTACTCTGTTTTGTGTATTGCTCAAAGGATTCATACGCTGTAAAAGTCACCTGGTTTGCGTCTTCCAAGAAAAGTGTGTTCAGTTTTTGGTATAACTTTTCCATGTCATCATCGGCATTTAGGGTGTCAATGTCCAATTCTAGTACAGTATCCCTGGCCTTTCCTTCCAAGAATAGAAGTATCACTGGGGTGTGTCTCTGTATCTCTAAGCTGGTGGCAAGCTCCCACACTTGCATTTCTTTTCTCCAAGTATTGTACTTGTCCATGTTTAAAGCAGGTGAGGAAATAAACTTAGAAGCCATTTTTTGGATCTAAACACTCTGCTACCAATTTGAATTCAAATAAATGACTCCAACAAGACGTGTGTGGGGAGAAAGAATTTATTCAGTGACCTTCAAACACCTTGTGGTGATAACTAACAATAGCTACCCCCACTTTTCTGCCTCAATCGTACCTCAATCATGGAGAAGGTACAAGGGAGACAACTTCACATTGATTAACATTACATAGCAATTCAGTATTCTTTTTTTTGTTTCTAAGAACATTTTCCTATCTCTTAATATTTCAAATATTTTCTGAAAGTTTTTTGGTTTTTTTTAATTGGTATTACCCTATGTCTTGAACAGAGCCACACTGCTCCTGTCTTATTTTTAGTCTATTTTTTATACAACCTGTATTCATTTGACTCCTAATAGCTTAGTGATGTATCCCATTCAGTTCAAATTCATTTGCATCTGGTACTTTTGACTGTATTATGAGGATTGATCTTTTAGAAATCCTCCAGTATTTCGCCGCTGTCATATATTTCATCATTTCAGTAACCTTTTCAATTACAAAATAACCTAAGACTGTCAACATCTCAATTACTATCACATCTGGTCTAATTGCTTTGTTTCTGTTCATATTGGCCAGTGCTGATTTAACTTCAAGTTTTGATACTATGGGTTTGTCCAGGTTTTGAATCATTATAGGTTTCTCTCCTCCATTACAGAAGAACTCTCTGATGTATTTAGTGACTTATGGCCACATCATGTTGAATCACTGAAGTTAAGCAATGTTGAGCCTGGTCAGTACCTGGAGTGATTGCTTGGAAATACTAGCTGCTGTAAGTTTGGATGTGTGGGTTGTGTAATGTCTAATGGCTCAGAATTATTAACTGGAGAGCTGAGTTCCAATGCTAGTTGGGTTCATTATGTCATTTACATGCAAATACTCTTGGGAAAGGTATGAATCTGCCTCTTCTCCCCCCAGCTATGGTTTAATTAGTAAGACTTGTGTAACTAAATCATTATTATTTCCAAAAATAAAATAAAATTGTGTACAAAATATTTATATTTCAGCATTAAATAACCTGCAAATGGTTGATATGCTGCTGAACAAAAAAAGCCAACCAGTGTATTCATTTCATCTCAAATTGTATCTTTTCTTTCTGCATCATGATTATCCACTTTTTAGATTTTATAAATCCTCCCAAAGATCTTGTTTTCTTTTCTGCTATCTCTTTTTTTTTGTTTTACCCATGCTTGCTCTGCCTATATTATAGAATTTTTCAATCTCTACATACTTATTGTTAAGCAATTCATCTTTTTTCTGTCTGTCTGCAGTTATTTCTAGTGTTTTTGTCTTTTGTCACTCTTTCATTAAATCAAGAACCTCACTTATTATACAGCTGCGTCCTGAGTAAGACAATAAACTATATCTAACAGCAAGGCCTCTGATCAGGAGATTTTGAGGAGCATGGAACCACATCTTTATTGCTGGTGTTCCCAGGTCCACCCTCACCCAGGGTAGTAGCATCTGTTAGGATCTCAACTATGGGCAAGTAGTCAACCCCCAAACTGGGGTCAAAACACTATGAAAGTGTAAAAATAGGTTTTAATACCAGCAATACATTTTTGTAAAAAATTGTTGCCAGCAATGAATTTTTGAAGAAAAAAAATATTACCAGCAATACATTTTTGAAAAAAATATTACCAACAATAAAATCTTGTTGGCATTAAATAACCCATTGAGGTTCATATGCCTTAAAACAAATGAAACCAAATCTACATGCTTGCTCTGCCTATATTATAGATATTTTCAATCTCTACATACTTCTTATTAAGCAATTCTTTTGTCTGTCTGTCTGCAGTTATTTCTAGTATTTTTGTCTTCTGCCACTCTTTCATTAAACCAAGAACCTCGTCTATTATGCACTTCTTACTTGGTTCTCTCCCCTTGGGATGAATTCTTTTGCTGTTACTTTTAGTGCTTGCTTTAAAGTATTCCACTTTCTTTTTTTTAAAACTTTCAAAGTTTTATATTTCTTCTTAACTATGATTTCATGTTTGTTTGCAAACTGTTTTCCTCTACAGTTTGTTGTAGCTTTGACATTACTTTGAGTTTCTTTATTTTTTATCCTTTTTTTTTTTCTACCCTTAGCATATGATTGGAAGGTAATTGTGGGAGTTCACATTCAGCACTTGGGTATGTATCAGTGTAGTACATTTCTAAATCGTTTCATGATGATTAAGTAGTCTATCTGCTTTCTATGTCATCACTGAGGCTTTTACATGTCCAAAAAGATTTTGGTTTCTGATGTAATGGAATAACCTATCACTCCCATGAGTGACCTACACTATAGGTAGTAACTACCTATAAGTATCTGTAAGTCAATGGACTTCTAGCTGGAATCTTTTCCAGCTGTGCTGGTCAAACTCTCTGCCTGAAGGCAGAGAGGAACCCAGATGAGGCTATGCTGAAGGTCAGAGTCTCATCCAGGGAGGTAGACAGACCCGATCCTATTTATGCAGGGTCTACGGGATTTTTTGGCTGAGCATATGGGCTTGAGAACCCCACATTAAATAATTCACATGTGACTGCATGGGGCAGTTGCTAGATACACGTGCCACATTTGACTGCATGGGGCAGTTGCTAGATACCGTCTAGCTGGGATATGTTGAGTATGACTCAGACTTACGCAAGAACTACCGAACTTCCAATAGTGGCACTCACTACTGGATTGACTTGCAACAGCCTTATGCATAACTGTTACCTTTATTCTTATTGTATTGGTTTTTACAATAAACCTTTACTTATTCTATCCACCATGTTTTTCAAGTATATATTCCTTTTAGTACAGAATATAACAGTGTACTTTGAAACCAAGTGTTGTTTATTAGTTGATCATTCACGATGCACCACGGAATATATTTTTCACTGTGTTTGTTACATGATCCAAGGCCATACTTAATCTTATTCCCTTCTTACTATCAAAGGATTAAGATGGTTGGGCTAGTCCCCAACCACAAGTTAATGTTTAAGCATCTTGAAACTGATCCAAGTTAATCCACTGATGGCAAACTTGATATCATTCCAGCCACCAAACAGGTTAGATTGATTAATATTGTTTTAGTTAATGTTAACATTGCTAATGATAATACTAACCAGAATTATTCATCGCATTTTTTTATCAAATCTTGAAAGTTTTTGTTTTTTTTCGATTTTTGATGAAATCGGAAACAATTTATTGATTTCCAAGAATTAAAAAAAAATCTATGTAGAATAAAAATTAGAACAAAAAAACCATTTGAAGGATGCTGTACAATGTCAAAGTCAGTTGTGAGCTAATGGCGCATGCGCAGGTCAAGTGCTGACGACTCTAGATCAGCAGCAATTTGCACACTTATTGATCTTGTATCGCTATGACTAACCTTGGCTTTTCAGGCAATAGATATCCAAGATCATTAAGAGGAAGTAAAGAATGAAAAAGGAATGAAAAAAACAAAAGGAGTTCAAGATGTTTGAGGAGAGGAAAATTAAAACTCTATAGTTTTAAGATTTGGAAATGAGTAGAGAAAAATAAAAAATAGACATCTGCATAAAAAGTGAGGAAAGAGGAATTAATTATATTGATAGATTTAAGAGTGTAGATGGTAATGATTAGAAGATAGAGAAGAAATGTGCAAACTGAGTAAAAATAAACTAAAAGGGAAGATTAACCAGGAAAAAGAGAATAATAATACTGATGAAGGTCATTTGAATATAATTCCTTGTAGATTGAAATCAGACTAGTGGAAATATTCTCACGGTATGCATACATGTATATTATTTTCCATCATTAAGCATAGAAAAGTATGATTGGATCTCTTCATAAATTTTCTTTCTAATATTGGATCTCAGTTATATGAAGAAAATGAATTGGCCATCATTTTTAGTTATTGAGGGCTCAAAATAAAACATTCAACAGTATTCATTGATTCATTGTGGATTTCAATACAAAAGGAATATCCCACATTATCTAAAAAGGCTTCATCAGTTTTATTGCAATTTTCTACTTCTTATTTATGTGAATTAGGCTTCTCAACCCTAAATAACATAAAAAATAAGAAGCGAGAAAGACTACGCTCAACTGAAGAAGAAATGACGGTCTGCCAAATATTGAAGAAATCGTGAAAAAACACCAGTCACAGGTTTCACACTAAATAAGCTGCACAAATAGTTGAATAGAAACATTGAAATAAAATATTTTGTGTGTGTATATTTTTTAAATCTATGTTTTTATTTCATAACATTTAAATGTATACCCTTTAAAAATTTTGCTAAGTGTGCCGTGCTATTTTCATTTGCTCCTAGGTGTGCCTTTGCTTGAAAAGCTTGAGAAACACTGCTGCTAAAGGTTGGCTATCACTAATCCAGCAGTCAGTAATCCAGTTCAATAAGTAATAGGCCACTAATTTATAAGAGAGTAATTTCTGATTTCCTGGCTTGCTGCCCAGAGCTACCATGACAGTTTGGTGATGCTAGCTGCCATATCAGCTATTTTTGAGTACTTTCAAACACTGGTATGGCATTTCTGCTTGCCTTTTGGACATTATTATTATTGCGGGTCGTATGCTGAGTAAGGTGTATCAGAAGGTAAATTTTTATAGGGTAAAAGTTATGCATGTTTGCAATAGGATTATCCCACAACAAATAGATTACACAAAGAACATAAGGACAATTGCATAGCAAGGAATGACTGAACAAAATGATTAGAGATCAACAATAAAAAGATTTTTATATACAATAAATACACATGCAAAGATAAACAGAATTTATTGTTGGTTTGGTAATTGAGATAATGTTGTGAAGAATGTTCATGCAGAATTGTGGTAAGTAAATGCTGATGCTTTTGGCTTGTTATTAAAATTAAAATAATTTTTGTTTCTGCGTAGTAAAATATCAAAATGTATTGTTCAACTGTTAGTGTGCATGTGTTATTTATGAGTCAGAATTAAAGTTGCTAAGAGTTTTTTGCCTTTAACTAATAGGCTAGTATGATGAATGTACAATTACTTTGACGTAGTGAAAATGTTCACTCTTTAAGTCAATTATAGGTGATGAATATCCATGCAGACAATGGTTATATGAATGTTGCATTGAATTTGTTAAGAAACTTTAAGTGGTTATGAGTCAGTAAATTGAACAGCGTGGAGTTTGTATGGATCTGTTGAAATTTGATGACTGACTGACTTGAATTGAGTCATGTGTTTGTTTATATAGAGTTGGGTGTTTAAAATTCGGCTTCAGGGACCTTAGGTGAGAAAAGGTTCTGTTGTGACTTTGCTACAGTTTTAACCAATAGAAGATTGAATTTTACTGAAACAAAGTGTTGATTGGTTAAGGCTTTGTTTTATAGAAGGAAACATTTTTCCGAAAGGGGTGGAAAGTTAATATGGAAGATTCCACATTATAAACTAATAATTTTTAGTCCCAGTCATGGTTCCAATGAATATAGGGACTGCTTCTCATGGCATGAAGCACAAACACCAGACATTATCCATAAGTGATAAAATAGAATTTCTGAAAATAAAAAGAAAACTTAACATTTCATTCTGCATTGATAACCATCTTGCTACTTGAATATCTCATATCACTATTAACCGTTATTTAGCCCATAGTATGCCAAATTTCTCTCCATTGTTTAATCTGTTCATTTGTAACACCGTATCCTCACCCCACTGGACACACGTACTCCACAAGACTGGCTGTTGGTCCTGTATGGTCCAATATTAAAGGTTAGACACAAGTCTCTGGTTCCCAATGTCAATTCGAAGTCACCCTCCAGCCACATTGTGATTGTTTTGATCCTGTAGAGTGGGCATCAGATTGTAGAAATTAGGAAGCTCTCTGTTGGTCCACCTGCAAGTTTATTGGGTGAGAATCGGGTTAACAGAAAAATAAATATAACCAAGTTGATTCGATTTTAAAAGGACAAAAGTTTTGTTTTTATATATAAAAGCAAATACACAAAAAAAAATAATTCTTGTTGCACAAGGTTGAATGTTGCTTGTATGTGAACAATAACCAAATGACACAAATACTTTGAATAATTTCGGTAAAAGAGATATGGGGCCTTCGTTTTAACACTTTTTAGTCTGTTCTTAGTGCAACTACTACAACCTTTGATGTTCCCATTCTCAGTAGTAGTAGTAGTAATAGTAGGAGTAGCAGTACTTAGATGTTAGCAGCAGTATTTCACTTCTTCACACAGCAACACTTCCTTTTCAATCTCTGACGTCTCTCCACTCAGTTCAACTGTATTCAAAGACAGACAAACCCAAACACTCTCTGCCTCCTCCAGTTGGCTCATCTCTTTATTAAGAGAACCAGCCTATGCATCCCAGACTGGTGACATATCTGTTTTTCTAATGTGAACATACTGACATACTACCAAAGTACAATTTCACTCCTCTGAGAATAAACAATTTATTTTTTCATCGATTGGTTTCCAAGGTTCACAGCAAGATGCTATTGTTTATCGCCCCGCTATTAATTATTCTGCTGCTCTTTGTAAACTACAGAGATTCTTGTTTTAAAAATAAATTCTAGATCAAACATCTTTAATTTTAGCTTCGATTCTTTAATAGCACCACCTAGTGACATCTTGAAGAAACTGGCAAAGGCACGTGGGGATAACCACAAGAGGAAAAAAAAAAACAAAGAAAAATGAGAAAAAATATAAAACCCAAAAAGTGAAGTAGAAAAACTTGAAAAATCCAAAATAGCTGAAGAAATATACCCAAGATGATATGGCAGAAATGACTAAGGAAAGGACAGGCTTTCTTTCTAACACCTGGAAAACTTGACTTTATGTATTATCTATGTCTAAGAATCCATGTAACAGGCCAAGCCATGTACACATATGTTAAAAGAGTGGGTTGCTGGTTGATCTATGTGAATTCAGGGTCATTAAGAACAAATTGCGTTTGACAGAAAAAACAAATATTTTTGTCAAGTGTACAAAAGACAATGTGATTAAATCACTATTAAGTTTATGGGTTAAAGTTTTACAGCCTGAAAAATATACAACCTTTCATATGTAGAACTTTCTTTTACTCACTGCTGAGTGTTGTCTGGACCTAACAAAACAAGTCTGTCTATCCAAGACAAAAGAAAAAGGACAACATATAAAGAAAAGAGTGGATTTAGCTGTAGTAAGATGAAGTAAATTCAAATTCAAATCTATTATTTTAGAGCTAATAAGAAAAGCTTTCATGCTAAAATCTTTTCATTCTGAATTCAAAAGAATTCAGCCAACAGCATCTGGATAAGTTGCTATGGCTTGAAAAGAAATGCTTTTCTCAGATTTATAAACCAATTAGAATGAGTCTTGCAAAAAATTTAAAAAAATGGTTATCTGTTTATCTGATCCCCAACTAACCATTATAAAGGCTGTTTCATTAAGACAGATTATATATAAGGGTGTTTCATTAAGACGGATCAAAGTCGGTAGTAAATAAATAAGTGTTATTCGTGAAAATTTATTTATTTCTCTATTGGATCATGTTATTTAAGTTATGGCAATTATGTGTGAAAAATAATATTGCCCAAATATCTGCCAAATCTGAAAGAAAAAGAAAAAAAATCATTAGATGCATAAACTTAATTCACATTAAAATTGGTCCAAGTTATTGGAACACCCTATATAAAGAACTATGTCCAGCAATAGAGCTGAACATGTTCATTCATCTCCCTGAATCATAAACATGCAGATTGTCTTACTGAACACACAGGCTCTCTAGACAAAGAGAATCAGTGTAACATTAAGTCAGTTAAGAACCATACATGATACATGCTTGGGCAATTATGTTTCTTTTGGTTCATGGCTGAAAGGCAGAGATTGTTTTATAGAAGGCTTATAGAACCCAGTTTGTCCTGCTATTCAATCCTGATATGTCCCGGAAAGGGATATATTTGAACGAAGTAGCTAAGTGGTTTTGGCTACTATAACCAAGTAGAATACAGTAGCAGTAATCGACTGGTATGTGTCGTAGTCGCAGGTAAGAAGTGTAGATCAATGGCATAGTCCAATGGGCATCGTTATAGAATTAGCTCTCAGACTAATGCTCTGACTCTCCTACACGTCTGTCGGTATTTATGACGAACACCAGCCAATCATATTCCAGTGAGGGGGAACACAGGTGTATGCATATTCCATTATATCAAACCCATAGCTGAGGGACAGAAGGTATTTGTGTGCAAGTGAATGTAATGAATCCAACTGGAATTTAAACTTGGCTCTTTGATTTTTCAATCCAAACTGATATCCATTACAGCACAATGCACATCCAGTGTAACATTATTGTTGTAACGTAGGGAAGGTTACTGAATAGAATACGCACATGAAGGTTGGTAATGAATGATAATACTTAGAACAAGAACAACACATATAAGATTCACCAGCGACGCGTAGAAGAAGTAGTCAACTGTTAGAAGTGAATCAAGTGAATTCCACAATTAATCTCCAACTGCCGGATATCTACCAACTGCCCAACGCAGTCAGATGTGGCACAAGGCCGAATTTAATGTGGGGTATCCAAGCCTGTAGTCTCGGCCAAAAAATTCCCTGTAGGTCTCATATAAAACAGGGTCAGGTAGCTATTTCCCTGAGATGAGACTCTGCCCTTCGACATAGCCTTGTATGGGGATTCTCTCTGTCTGGAGGCAGAGAGTTTGACCAGCACAACTGGAGATGAATCTCCACCAGACGAACATACAGTTTTTACTACTGTATTTATGTGAATGGTGACATAACCATTATTGTCCATAGGTATGCTACAACAGTTATGTGTATATAAGTTGAATTTTAATGATCAAAGTTAGAAATGAAAAAGAAAATGTTTTTATTTTGTAATTAGAAAGAAAAATTTCCTAACAGACAACTCGCACATGTTTGGTATCAATCATATTTCTGAAATATAATATATAAATATCTGATACTCAAAAGTTCAGAAGATTCACCAACATGTGAAAATCCTCATCAGCCTGTAGAGGGTTGGTTACAACCCTAATTGATTAAAAGATTCGTGATTGTGAAGAAAATAAAGAAAATGATTTTGTTTATCAAAGTAGATGTAGTGAGTTTCAGTTCTTATTCATTAAACCATGAATTGTTAAAAATAATTGATTTTTAATTCGGAGAAGGTGGGGGATTTCCTTACAAAGAAATTTCTCCCTCAAAGTTTCCAGTGAGAATTTTTTCTTCTTGTTGAATATGTTGGCCTGAAACTGATTGGAATCAGAGTCTTTCTCCCTTGCACCGGCTTGCTTTCTCTCTTTCTTTCACTGACAAGTAATCGATAAAATTTCCCTACCAAGAGCAATAAAAAAAATATCAATTTAGACTATATGAAATATGTTGTTTAACACCATGAGAAGAAACTACTCTCACGATGAAAAGACATCTAATTCAATTTTCAAGAAGAAGCAGAGACAGACCAACTTTATTATATTGAGCTCAAGAAACAATGACAATGATATCCAAACACCTCTTTCAAGTGACAATAACAATCACTAGCTGTATGAAAAAGCTGGTGGTAACCCACCCCACTCCGACACTACAGTCCCATACCTGACCACAGCCTAATAGGTTGTAACACAAACACATTCACAGTGTTTGTATGACTTACATTCTCCAGTGACTGATTGTAGTTTCTTGTTCAATAAGAGACATACATTTTACTTTCCACTGTCTTCAAAGACAAATATTTGTTAGAAATAATTATTTCACAACTTTTGTTTCCTCATTCTTTTGTTTATGCATTGTTTGAATTTAATTTCAAGCTTTTGTTTTCACTCAGTTATCATAAGGCTATATTTTTGTTGGTGGCAGACAATTTATCTGAAGTCAGAATTAAGTGATTGTCAATTCTGCCACGCAGCTAAGGACAGATGAGTGGAAGTGACTGTCTCCTCCACTGCCCTGACTTTCCTCAAAATATCACTCATTCTGTTCATTATCTATCTATCTCACTCTGTTCATTATCTATCTATCTATCTATCTATCTATCTCACTTTGTTCATTATCTATCTCACTCTGTTCATTATCTATCTATCTCACTTTGTTCATTATCTATCTATCTATCTCACTTTGTTCATTATCTATCTATCTATCTATCTATCTCACTTTGTTCATTATCTATCTCACTCTGTTCATTATCTATCTATCTATCTATCTATCTATCTATCTCACTCTGTTCATTATCTATCTATCTCACTCTGTTCATTATCTATCTATCTATCTATCTATATTTCTATCTATCTATCTATCTCACTCTGTTCATTCTCTATCTATCTATCAGATAATAAACAGAGTGAGATAGATAGATAATGAACAGAGTGATCTGCATGGTGCCCGTGGCACATGAAGCCTCCACCCTACCCTGTCCATAGCTGCTGCTTGGACTTCACTGCAGGATCACCAGCCCATTGCTTGCTTCCTTTTTCTTCATAGTCCTTCATCGTGTCATTCTTGGTCTTCCCCTTTTCCAGTTTTCTTTTGCGGGCCCAGGTCACAATTTTTAGGTCTTAAAAAACAACCACTAATAGATACTAGTATATTCTATGTGCTATGTCATTTCAGGATGCAGGTGATCATGACTCTCCACAACTTCTTATCCTTTGTAGCCCTTAGCAACATTTCTCCATTTGCCAAGCCTCCTGCCATCTGTTCTGCCACCCATTCTCACAAGCTCGTCAGCTAGGTGGCCCACTCCCTTCTCCTATCTCTTTTGTCTTCAATATGCTTTGTAAGAGTTAAATTTTCCAATATCACTTCCATCATAAACAAAACACCAAAAAATACTGGGTATCCTTCCTTCCTTCCTTTTACCCCTCTCTCCCAGATAACTCCAAAATCAAATTATTCTTCCCTTTTGTTATACAGGAATAAAGTGTCACTGCCGACACTGGAGTTTGAACACAGATCATCAGAAAGCAAACACAGGCGATCCCATTTTGAATAAGTAGATCATGTGATGGTAAAGGAAATGTATATATGAGAATTAGTGTGGCGTCTAAGTGATCACTATAAGGATCACTATTCAGATCGCTATTTGGTGGTTACTTTCAAGTGAGTATTATCAAGCAAATACTATTAGTGCAAATGTTAATTGAGGGCATCTGACACCAGTATTGTTCAACAGCGTTACTTTAGTTGTATCTACAATTACAAAGTCTCTACTACAACAAGCATTACAAAAGTGACAACAAGTGTTCGTTGACATTACAAAAGTGGCAACGAGTGTTCATTGACATCACAAAACCTTTCTACAAAACTTCCAATTCTGCTGTACCCCCCTACACACACACATGCATGCACACACACACACACACACACACAGAAGCTCCTCCATGGAAAATCAAGAGGAAGAGGTCGAAAAAAAGTTTTAAAAAAAGAAACAAAAAATATAATACAGGTAATGTTTTCAATGTTGTCTTGGTTATATGAAAGAGGAAAAGTTTATGGCAAAGTCTCAAAAATTTGAGAGCCTCCTACTGTTAAATAATAGTTTGACAGAATATTATATTTAGAGTAAGTGTATCTCAGCTCCGACTTCTGGAGGTTGACATTTGTGGTCAGAAGTAAGACATAATAAGGAAGTCAATATTGATTGACTGACCTAGTGTGGGAATGATAGTTACAGAAAGTATTTTCTCAGAGTCAAGTATTAACCATCAAGCAATGTAGATGTGCTCTTTTTCATGTCTGAAACGGCTCCCCAGTGAGGGGGAATAATCCCCACTGTAGAGTTAGTACATGTCAACATTAATAAAATAGTTAAGTTAAAATTTGATGTCCCTGATTGCTACTCCAAAACATCTAGTGATCACTGGCCAACAAAAAAGATGCAACATTTTATTGAGTTGGTGCTGTTGACCAGGACCTCCTGGCATGAGGAGGCTACACTACAACTTCTGAAAACAAGAGCAGAGGCTTTCCAAAACTTTCAGCACATTTAGCAACTCTTGATTATGCAACTCTTCTAGATGGTTTCCTTGTTATGCTGCCATAATCCTTGCCTTCAGTTTATCTTTACTGTGACAAGGAGTTTTGTTGGTGTCTCACTCAACTACACCCCACACATAATAATCAAGGGGGTTGCAGTCTGGGGAGTTAGGTGGCCAGATGTAAAGGGAGATGGGATCTCAGAAATTGTCTGAGAGCCATGACTGGGTTCTCCTGCTTGTGTGACATGGTGCATCAGTTACCCTCAATAGAAAAACAATAAAAATAAACACTTTCTGCACAGATTTTTTACATATCAATCTGTTGAGTGATAAATAACATTTTCACTTGTACTATTCATCATTTTACATTTGAACTGGCTAGATGAAACCGTAAGTTCTTTGTTAACAGTTTCTTCTCTAGTACTTCTCACCTCCCGCCTTCTTGCAATCCTTCTAACTTTGCATTTAAATTTTTGAAGATCAATGTCAATCGTTATCTACTATCTTCTTGGTTCCTCTTCTTTTATTGTCCTCGCTCCTTAATAATGTTTTTCTTTTTATTATTCTTTCACACTCTGTAACCCCATCTGTCTTAGTGGCTTTATAGCCTTGCTTGAGGTGAAATGATTAAAAAAATAATTAAGAAATGCATTATCAGAGCTATGATCATAACTTGCTGCTTCAGTTTTATCTGTTTATAAAAAGTATTCTTAAAACTTAGAGATTCATGACTCTCTATAACTTTCTTTTCTTTATTATCTATGAATTGTCTTGATTTATTGTGAAAAATAGTGAAAGATTTCACATTGTTTTGGATTCAGAATAGTGTAGCTCTTCCCATAAACTGGTTTGCCACCCAAGGGTTAGATATTTATTTAACACATAGCTAGGAAGAGAAAAGATAGATTCTTGCCATTCTCAAGGGTATTAATGTGAAGTGAACGTAACAGACTATGTCAAAATTTGAACATGTGGATTCTCTTTTCTCTGTTGGTAACCACACATCCATTATAAAAAATTATATTTGCCAATTGACTTCACAGGTTACTGTAAAATTGTTAAAAACAACAAAGACAAAAATAATTTGGCATCTCATCTCAACAAAGTTGACTTGTAGATCATTATAGTGAATTTGAACTTCACTGGGTGCCTTACATTTTGGGGTTTTTGTGCTCAAACTCAGCTACATTTAATAACTCATAAGGATGATAACAGTTGGAAAATTCTTTGTAATAATGAAAATATTTTATCTCAAAGCTTCAGTTAGTCTATTTTACTTTTTATTGCTTGTAAATTCTCATGTTTAGTACAATCAGATGTCAAAGAAAATCTTTGTATATAGCATCATTTTATTACTGAAGCTACAACTTCATCTGAGGTGATGGTGAGAATAGTGGTTGCTAATAATCATCAATTTCATTTCTACTCAACTCAGCTGCATCACACTCTGAAGTTTAAGAAAAATATTAAACCCAGGCCCTAGCAGTCCTTCCCCTTAAGGCAGTACCTTTGGGAGGGGGTTGAGTTTATTGCCCTGCACCTGAGGCATCCTCAAAAGAGGAAGTTGCAATGGGTCTTGGACAATTTTTCTATGGTATTGCCATTAAAACCCCTTGCTCTTGTGTCACATTTGGTAGTGACGTGGATGTACTAAAAAATACCCACACTCTAGCAGGCTGATGTCAAACGTCTGTGCTATTTTTGGTAGAGTAAAGGAAAATAAAGTTTTTCATTAGTGATTGAAATTATTTTTCTACTCTTAGTCAATTAGAAAAAAGAAGAGGTGGCAAAAGGAAATGAAAAGCAAGGGATAGAATGAAGAAAAAAGGAATAAAAAGAGTGGGAAAATAAATGAAAATAATAGAGGAAGAAGATGTAGTGAAGAAGACAAAAAAGCAATACGAGGCTTAAGAGAAAATAAATATTTACCTGACCTCCCCACTAAGGTAAGATGTAACATAAGGTCTTACTTTATGTGGAGTGCCCATATACATAACATATGAGCTGAAAACAAAAGTTACCTAGACGTCACAACAGGTACACATGTTTTTTTTCCAAAATGAAAGCAAAAATTCACCTTGATTTAAAAAAAAAAAAAATGCTAAAAATTAGGGAATTATTTGTTTCAAACAAAATTTTCAGTAATTATTCATTTATGAAGGAATTCTATACTGAATGAGCTATTTCATTAGAAAAGTTTGTGGAAATATTTTTCTGGAGGATTGTTTCTTCGCCACTCTTTGATAGCTCGTGTGTATTTTTAATTAATCTTAGCTCCTTTTTCTGACAAAAACCAAATTGCTTGGCCCGGGGCCAGGATCAAAGTGTAGTATCTGTACACTGCCTTTGTGATCTTCCCAGTGTTTCGTTGAGAGATACTCTTCAGCGTGATCCCGTTTGTGCAGTCAATCCACCCTGGAAGACATAATGTCTCCCTGACTCCAGCTTCCTCGAGTGATACCTTTTGGTACGATCCTGCTTCTGCAGCCAATTCACCTTGGAGGACATATCATCTCACTGACTTGGTCCTGTTTAGGGACACACCCTAATCGTCTTGATAACAACTTGACTTGGCAATCAACCAGCTACTGCCACCGACAACTCTTCAACCCAGCAACCGATCAGCTACCACCGCTGATACAACTAATCAGTTCCCCTGACCAAACCGGTCATCCTGGACCCGATACTGATCCAGGCATTTTCTCCTAACAGTACATACTTGTACATATTGTAAAAATAAAAATTGACACTTGTTTTTAAACCTCTGCCTTTGTCTCCTCATTGTCTTCACTGTTCACACCTTTTTTCCAAAACAAAAAGCTTGCAGGGGCAACATCCTAATTGACCATGCAATTGGTCTATCTCCAAAACCCTAGGAGTTCAATAACAAAAAAAAAAAAGAAACAGACAGACAGAGGCTACAACTTTATATATATATATATATATATATATAATATATATATATATATATATATAGAGAGAGAGAGAGAGATTAGTTGGTGCTTTCAAAATTCATAATTTGTTTTAATAAAACATTTTCTTTCAGGTTGGACAGAAAAAAAATTTACTATTAATATTTTTTTAATTACTTATAATTTTTCAGTAGAAATTTTGAAATCCATCTTGTTACTGTTTGTAAAATTTTTGTCTTTTATTAAATAAAAACCTGTCTTGATTCAAAAATGTAAAGTTTAGTGACATTTTCAAGTGTAAATCTGTTTTAAAATAATTTTAATTTTTTCCATTTTAGCAAGTTAATTTTTGCACGGATGTTCAAAAAGGAAATAATATTGAATTACTGTCACTGTATGAATACTCTTCCCTATTGGAAAAGTAAGATGATATATGATACTTCAATAACTCTTAAATTCAGAATAATTAAAAAGTATTGTATTGGGTGCAATTAAATATTTTAAGAAAATAATAAAAAATAAAAGCAATATATTAAACTCATTTAACTAAAAAAAATACTTTTAATGTATAAAAATAAAATCATTTATTATAAGTTATAAATAACTAAAAAACTCGTTATATTCAACTATTGTTATATAAGATTTTTAAACATAAATATCAATTTGGTATCTGTCTATATTTCTGAGATGAGGTATTATATACACTATTTACATTGACTATTGTCCTCATCTTTGTTGTCATATTTATCACAACATTTCAGCCTTTGTACGCTCCAGCCTTCTTCAGGTGATTATTTCGCTCACTGTTGTAGTTCCATGTGCCATGTCTAATGGATGTCAGTTATCTCCAGTTAATTCCCCTTTTCAAGTTCTTGACCAGGTATTGAACTCACACTCTTTGTGTTCTGTCACTAATGCCTTTATCCACTGTTTAATGTGTCCTTGAGGACATCTGTGTATGAATTTCTTGGACTTATAAACCTAATGTCTTCAGCAACTGATTTTTTGACAGTGCTCATATTGAAATTTTTGCTGTTATCATTGCATGTTTCTTACCAGAGCTCACACTTCAATTTTTGTTATTACTATTGCTTTTCTCTGGCACTCCTTATTACTGGTTCCCATATTGTATTCATTTCTATGCTTGGTCAACTCAGGAGATTTTTGTGGCCTAGCATATGTGCTGATTCTTTAAGTTTATGAATTTTCCAATGATGTTCTTTGTCTATGATCTCAGCCTGATCCCACAGGGCAGTGATCTCCCTTTTCTCTCCATGCGTGGTCAGCCACGCCTGATTTTTTCACGTCCCCTCATGTTACAGCTTTCTGGTGTTCTTGAAGCTTTACCTTAAGGGGACGTCCTGTTTCCCCTTAATATTTCTTACTGCAGCTGCACGGGATAGCGTACACACAGTCTTTAGTCATGTTCTCCTCTATGGGGGGGGTCTTACTCGGGAGAGGTATCTGCGAAGTGTTGTCCAGCTTTTGAAGGCTGTCCTGATGTTATATGGACAGAAGATCCTTTGTTAATTTTCTCCAATAACCTCTTCACGTAAGGCAGGCAGACTATTTTCTGAGTGTTGTTGTCCCCCTCTTGTACCTGCCTATCCCAGTTTGTTGGGGCTACTGCCATGTACCCAGGGTAGTTGTTACATTATAGTGTACTGCTTATACTGATCAATTCTTTATCTAATGTCTCTGGGTCACCACTTATGACTTTTTCTCGGTGTTGTAAGCAGTAGATGATCCCTTTCTTTATGCTGTATGGATGGTGGGAGTTGAACTTGAGGTACTGTCTGATGAATGTCAGTTTACAGTATACGGATGTCTTGAACGCATGCTCTGTTCGAGATATTAGAACATCCAGGAATGGGAGTGTGTTGTTACTCTCTTTCTCCATCGTGAACTGTATTGATGGTCTTATTGAGTTCACATGGTCCAGTAGAACCTGGACATCTTCCAATTTCTTGATTATTGCACTGCTGGTGTTCCGTATGTCTTTAACTTCTTTCGCTTGCTTTTTAAGAAAGGGATTGATTACAGTTTGTTGACCTATGACAACATAGGCTACTGTCCATAAATAAATGTTATTTTCATTGTTTTTAAGCAAAAATTAATCATTATGTTTACAAAATCCAGTTAATGTTTAAATTTACTGACTTCCAAAAACATTTCAAGGACAAATATTGGATTTTTAAGAGATTTTAATTTTTACACTTTTCATCTTTAATACATTTTTTTAAATTCAAAATTATTTTTAAAAATTCACATTTGATGGATTGTTTTTAGTGCATGAAATATGTAAGAAAATAATAAAAGAAGCAAAGAAATGAATTAATAAAGTATCATTTTGCTAAAAAAAAATATTTATAATCTATAAAAAAATCTTCTAAGTTCAATAAAAACAAATAGCACTACTAGTGCTCCATATTTAAAAAAAAATGTATTTTTAATTTTTTTCCAGGATTTTTAAGTCAGGAATATCATTATACAGTTTTTGTGTTTAACCATTAGATTCATAGCCTACCATGCATAAAAACGTTATTTTCATTAGGTTTTAAGTTAAAAAGTAAACACTACATTTACAAAATACAGTTAATCCTTAATGACTTCGAAACATCTGAAGGATAAATATTGGATTTTTAAGAGAATTTTTAATAATTTGTTGTTTACATTTTTTTTAGCACAGAGTAGCATTTTAGGAGGTTATTATTTCCAAATAAAACCAAAATTTAACTTCAAAGACATTTCATTTAAATTATTAAAATGCACCTTTCAGGTCTTAAAGTTTGTGGCAGTATCTACCATCATACACACATATGGGCCAATGGACAAAAATTGCCCAGTCCTTGCAACCATTGTCACGTTATATCGATATTACACCGACCCCAGCTCTCTTTGTACAATGAGGAAGGAGCTGTTGCTAGGTTGGAATTCCCAAAACCAGAGACCTTTTCACTTGTAAAATGGAAACAGATACTACGAATTGATCCCGGCAAGAATTATGAAGTGGATGGAGAAGAAAGATTAAAAAAAGAAAGAAAGAAAAAAGCGTGTTGTAGAAGGAGGTGAAGGAGATGGGGAGGAAAGGGTGAAGGAGAGGAAAAGAGGAAAATAGAGGGGGGGAGGAAAATAGAGGGGGGGGAGGAAAATAGAGGGGGGGAGGAAAATAGAGGGGGAGGAAGAGGAGAAGGAAGTTAATGACGCGCAGGCGCTGTTGAGTTGGATCATTGACTACTTTTTTTTCTGAAATATCTGCTCTTTTTTAGATTAATTAACAATGGTTGGCAGTTTTAAATCATTTTTGTGGTGTATCTATTTTTATGAAGCGTTTTTTTTGCTCCAAACTGATCTATATTGTCAACTGTAAAAACGAACTCTTGCTTGCTTTTTAAAAGTTAAAAGCCAAGTATTAAAAACGAAAACCAAATATGATTTCTTGCACTTTTTTTCTCTCTCTCCTTATTTTTATTTTCTAAAAGAGAAACGTCAATATGGAAAGAAATGTTTAAGGAGACAAGCAAGCGTGAAATTTTAATTAAAAAGGCCTCAAATAAACAACCCCCTAAGATTGTGAACTGCGACATTTCCTCTTCAGCTGGTGTTTTTTAATTCGCTTTTTAAATCAAAATGATTTTTTATTTCAAAGATAGACATTTTAAAAATTCCCTGACGTGAAAAAGAAAAAAAAAATGATAGAATTTGAAAAGAAAATCAACAAAGTTGTAAGTAAATTTTATATTGACAAAAAATGATAAACTTTTACAAAAGTTAGTCTGCTGCTTCTAAGTCTAAACTTTATTATTTTGTTGCCAATTTAGTTTAAATTTGACAATGAAAATCTTGGATAGTTGTTAAATCGCATTAAAAAAAATGTCATACATAGCTTAATAATTTTCCCCCTCATCAAACTTGTTTCTCAAAGTTAATTCTATTGTCAAATTCATTTTGTTAAAACAAAGTAAGAAAAGGTTGGAGAAAATTCTATGTAAACTTTTTAGAACCGGAAATTTTTGGGAAAATAATCGTATGAAAAGTTGTTTAAGTTTAACAGTTTACTTTATACTTCCATTTCAAAATGAAATCCCCAACCTTATTGAATCTGATTTAAGAAAACTGAAAACGTTGGGTAACCCGGACTGTTATAAAAATGAAATTGAATTAAAATAAAAAGTAGGTATTTCCACTTTTTCGCGGAAAAATCCGCATGAAAAAAGGTCCCAAACTCAATAAAACAAAGTTTTGTCATCAAAATGTCTGTTATTAGGAAAGACCAAAGTATTTTTTAAATTATTTTTAATTTTTTAAATTTTAATCCTTTCTAGCACGTTGGAAATTTTGGTTAAAAATCTTGTTTTCAGCGGCCGAACTAATGATGAAGGTTATTTTAAAATTTTTTTTTTTTTTCGCCTTTTCCGGTGAAACGCACATAAATTTGAAAATTATTGTAAAAATCAAATAATTGTCGGATTTTAATTAAACTTTCAAGACATATTCAAAAATGAATTAATTTTTTTTTTTCAGAAAACTGATAATTTTTTTTTTTTTTTTTTTACATATGTTACCACCCACCCATTTATTTAATTTCAAGAAATTCAATTTTTAGGGCGGGGTTTGGAGTTTTTTTTTGGGGGGGGGGTTAAATTTATTGCACGGTCGTATGCTTGAGAAATGAAAGCTAAAAAACGAAACGCTGGTCTGAAGAGATGGATGTGTTAAAAAAAAAAAAAATCCACGAAATAAATTATAACTGGATGGATATTTTATAGTATATTGCTCTATTCTTACATTAAGCTCTCTTTGGATTAATATTCTCCTTGGAATTATCCCTACTAATTATCAATTGATATACACACACACACACTAATGTTTCGTATCGTAGAAGTTATGCCCCCTTTTATTGACAAACAAGCCTTCTTTCTTCAATTATGAATAGAATACTCTGTATAATTTTAGTTTTTGATAATAAAATTATTGATCAAAATAGGGATTCTTTCTCCTATTCGTCTCCCCCATTACTATACACGATATTCTGACTGTTGTACTATTTGAATAAACTATTTCTTACCTAAAAGGATTTTTTTTTTTTTTTTCCAAGGAATAATTTTTTTGTTTTAAGTACTGCCACGGACTTCCTAAAAAAAAAAAAAAAACGAAAAACTTATTTTAATTCAAAATCAAATGCCTTCTGTGAACTTAAATTTCGGTTTTATTTGAAAGATGATTGTAACGGAATGCTGATTGAAAGAAAAAAAAAATTAATTTCCATATAAAGTTTTTCGGCATTTTTAAATCATTGGCATGTTCACCGAACCGCCATTGAAAAATGAAAAAAAACAACAGCATTTCAAATTCAATAAAGTTGTTTCGAAGTCATTTTTCGTAAATGTAAGGAATAATTATTAACTTGATTTTGTTTTTGTAAAAAGTGAGTTTTACTTTTCACTTAAAACTTAATGAAAATAACGTTTATTATGCCCAGTAGACTGGGGTCATAGGTCAAAAATAAAAAAGTATAAATCACACCCCTGACTTAAAAAGCGCGCAAAAAATTAAAGAAATACGGAACACCAGCAGTAGAATAATAAAGACATTGACGTTTATGTTTAAAAATAATTTCTTTAACCTTATATAACCAATATTTTAAGAAAAATATAATTTTTTATTCTATATGATTTTATGAAACTTAGTAGAATGAATTATACAGATTATACTACATTAGAAGTAGTTTTTTTTTAAATGATACTTTTGAGTTTAATATATTGCTTATATTTTTTATAAAATACCTAATTGGGTCCAATGTGTGTTTTTTTTTTTTCAATTCTGAATTTAAGAGTTATTGAATTATCATATTACTCTTTTGATAGGAAAAAATACTCGAAGGCAATAATTCATAATTATTTCCTTTTTGAACATTCACACAAAAAGTGATCTAACAGTTGCCAAAATTAAAAAAAAATAAAATTCTTTTAAAAAGGTTCTCACCTGAAAATGGCATTAAACTACATTTTTGATTTTTCAAACATGTCTTTGCTTAATGAAAAAAAAAATTTTTACGAACAATTACAAAAAATTACTAGTAATTTAAAAGAAAATAAATAAATGTAGATTTTTCTTTCTGTACAAGCTGAAAGAAAATAACTTGTTTTATTATACAAGCACAAACTGTCAGAAAAATTTATTTTTTGAGTGGAATTAATTTTGATAAGATTCAGCATGAATCCATATGTTCACATTTGATATTGTATGAATTTTTTTTTTACTGTAATAATGTCTTCAGGGATTTTCTTTTATAACTAAAAAAAAAAAAAAAAGATTAATGAACACTCAAATTAAAAAGTATACACAAAATATCAAAGTGTGTGTGTGGGGGCGGGTCACCCCTCCTAATATTTCCACAAAGTTTTCTAATAAAAATAACCCATTCAGTATGCAATTCATTCATTAATGAATAAATACTGAAAATTCTGTTTGAATCTGATAATTCATTGATTTTTGGCAAATATTTTAAACAGGGTAGTGATTTTTTTTGTTTTCATTTCAGAAAAAAGTCTCCATTCTTCAAGCCAAAACATTTGTCAGAAGTCAAAAATAGGATCCTGTTCTTAATATTGATAAAGTGTAGTAAAATCAATCCTTGACTTTTTACAGAGTTATTGGACTTCGATATTATTTACAAATGTCAAGTTCAAAACTGCTTACATATACATATTTGCATATATCTTTTTAATTTTCTGTTTTTTTTTTTAAACTTTGAAAAAGTGGAGGGCAGTTTTATTCCAAAGCACATTCACAAAAGAGAATAATAATTGTCTATATTTCTGAGATGAGGTATTATGTACATTATTTACATTATTCAAACTATTGTCCTCATCTTTGTCGCCATATTTATCACAACGTTTCGGCTGTTGTATACTCCGGTCTTCTTCAGCGAAATAAAGAGTTCAGTTCGAAATTCCAACCACCTGAAGAAGGCCGGAGTGTACAACAGCCGAAACGTTGTGATAAATATGGCGACAAAGATGAGGACAATAATCCGACTAATGTAAATAATGAGAATAATAATTATTGATTACTACCAAAATTGGATGCTATTTTTTTTCAAAATGAAAGCAAAACAGTTACCCCCTGCTCCTATTTTGATACTAGTGAATAATTTTTAAAATTTGTTGGTGAGGGACAAATATTTTGTTATAGTTTTATAAAGATAGATCTCTGAAGATATTGAAGTAAAAAAAATTTTGTAATCTTAAAAATTTATCTCCAAAGTATTTCAATAAAATTCAAAAAATAATTTGAGCTTGCATAATTTAATAAAATATTATTTTCTTTCAGATTTGAGAGGAGGGAAAAAATCTACAATGAATATTTATTTTTGAAATTTGTAATTTTTCAGTATGATTTTTGAATTTCTTTTGATTGCTGAGACAAAAGAAGTCATTCTTATTAAATAAAGATGTGTTTAAAAAAAAATGTAATATTTGATACCATTTATTCATCAGAAATATTTTGGCAACAGATTATCATTTTTTGTTGTATGGATGTTCAAATAGGAAAAAAATTCTCAAGAGATTAATATCTTGGTATTTAGTTTTATCAAGCCACCCCCACTTTAATATTTTTTTTTAGCATTTTACTTTAAGAAAAAATAATTATAAAAACCTCATTGAGTGCAATTAAATATTTATCACATCAAATAGGTAAGAAAATAAGAAAAATAAAAGCAACAAATTAAACTCGGAAATATCATTTAACTAATTTTTAATTGATTTTCTTTTTATACTTCTAATGTATAAAAATAAAATTATTCATTCAACTAAGTTTCATAAAAGCATATAGAATAAAAAAAAAATATTCTTAAACTATTGGTTATATAAAGTGAAAGGTAATTTATTTTTCAACAAACATTACCAATTTCTTCATTATTTCACTGCTGGTGTTCCATATTTCTTTAATTTTTTAAAACTTTTTCTGCTATCATTTCTAAACTGGATCCTCACAAAGCATGTGGACTTGATGATATCCCTGTAATAGTTCTTAAGAAATGTGCTCCTGAACTGTTTCTTGTTCTCACTAACCTCTACAATAAATGCCTTGCTACTTCATGCTTTCCTGCTTGTTGGAAATCCTCTTCTGTCATTCCATTCTTTAAGAACTCTGGCAAATCATCTGATCCTTCTATTAGCTTTCAGCTTCTTTTTGGCAAAGTATGAGAGGCTCTAATTAACTCTGAATTGGTTAAACATCTCACATCATAGTCTTCTTTCAGATAAGCAATATGGCTATCACTTCTCTAGTTCAACTGCTGATGTGCTCGTGATTATTGCTGAAAGAGTCTACCAAGCTTTAGATAAGAATGGTGAAGCTTGGGCTGTTGCTTTCAATATCTCAAAGGCATTTGACAGGGTTTGGCATACTGGTCTTCTTCACCTAGTTGAAAGCTTATGGTATTTCTGGATAAACTTTTTAACTGATTCAGTCTTTTTTATCAAATCATGAAATGAAAGTTCTCTTGAATAGCCATTCTTTTAGATCTTCTTTGCATAAATACAGATGTTCCCCAGGGTTCTATCTTTGGACCTATGTTGTTTCTAATTTTCATAAATGACCTTCCTGATGTCATCAGTTCTCAACCTGGTTACTCCTGTCTTAATAGTAAGTCTGATCAGTTTGATAAGTTCAAATTGGCAGCTGATCTCAAAAATTGTTGTTAAATGAAATTGCTCTATTTTATTCATCTGAGAGACCCCTATTTTACTTTCCATCAGCATGGCTGATGCTAACCTCCAGATGAGTGATTCATTGTGCTTTCTCAGACTAATATATATATACTGTATATTGAATCAATTGCTAAGTTTGCAGCTAAGAAAGTTGGTTCACTATGTCTTATTAGACAGCAATCCTCAAATTGGATCAGCCAAGAAAATATTGTGGTAACAACTAAAGCAACATAAAAGAACTTAATAGTAGACCAATAAGTGTACATAAACTATTATCTTGCATGACCCAAGTACATTTTTATAATCATTATTGTAACATGGTGACCCATGTAGAAAACCAAATCTCTAATATAGCTTGGCAACATTAGAGATGAATATATAAAGATATACATAAAATATCTAAAATGCATATAAAATAATTATAACATGTATAAAATATTTATATACTCATTATTGGTATGATCAAAGTCTGTGAAATCATTCTACAGATATTTAAATTTGAAATGTAAAATTCCCAAAAATGCCAGGATGCAGCTAACAAATTTGTCTATGATACTGCCAATACTTATTTCTTGATAAAGACTGAGGCAGTCAAAAATACTCAGCCACAATTATGGTACAGATGCTTAACAACTCACTGGAAAAATTCAATAAAAAACAGGCCTTGGTTGAATTTTATACAAATTGTTTAAATGCATATATGTATATCTTAAAAATGGAAAAATGTTAAAACAAATAAATTCATGATTAAATAAATTTCATAAATTCATGGTAATCTTTTGAAAACCTTTCTACTAAATTTTTATACCTTTGAAAAGTAATTTATAAAGTAAATCTGCAGGATACCACCTCATCATAACTTCTCACTCTCACTGACATGAAGTAGAGCAATTGAATCAATTGCTAGGTCTGCAGCTAGGAAAGTTGGTTTATGTTGTTCTAGACATTTTTTTCTTGCCAGAATCTGTTTTGCACAGTTATAAGTCTACCAACCGTCTGTATATCAAATATTGCTGGCACATCAGATATCTATTTGTTGTAGCATACCTAGAGACAATAATGGGTATGTCCCCATTCACATAAATACAGTAGTAAATACTGTTTGTTGGTCTGCATTTGAACATTCATTGTAGAATTCACTCGACTCACTTGTAGCAGGTGACTACTTCTATGCACAACTGGCAAATCTTATATGTGTTGTTCTTGTCCTAAGTATTATCATTCATTACCAACCTTTGTGTGATTATTCTATTCAGTAACCTTCCCTAGGTTACAACACTATTGCAGAAGTGGAAATGGGTAACTTGGAAGACAGAACCTTGTTGTTACTGTTGTGGACATTAATTTCTTCTCTGCCTCGGCAAACATAAATTCAAGTAAAAAAAATACATCTGAGTATGGGCAAATAAACTTATAATTTATTTACATACATACAAAACTAGTAACTTTTATCTGTTGCTAAGGCAGCAGGGAGAGAGAATGGTGAAATTGGAAGTGAAATGGACATTGCTGGTGGCTGTTGTTATTTCTCTCTGGTACGTGTCACGTCTCAGCTTGCCCGTCTTCACATCCAAGTTGGTCTGTGTTGAGTTTGTTTTAATTAGTGAATTTATAGCCACTGACTGACTCCAAATTAAAGTTTTAGTTTTTGGAGCAAGAGTGGCTCTGACTGGTCAATAAATTGTTCATTTTATTTTGTTTAAAGTGGATATATGCATGGAGCCTATGTGCAGAAAACATATTTACACAATCTGCTTTGGGTCATCAAGCAGTCAACATCTGGTTTGTGTAGAAAAGTGTAAGAAGCACGACATATCTAGAGATAATTAAAATTCAAAGAAGACTCTACAACATTATTGGTCCTCAGCTGGCATCTCAGCTTCAATCACTTTCCCATCATCATATCATATCTCCCCTGTTTCTTTTCTATAAACATTTTCACAGTAACTGTTCTCTTGAGCTTTCCTCTTTGGTACCTTGACTCCATGAATTAATGCATAGCACTAGATGGCAGATAGGTCCCATAATTTCACTGTTAAAATGGCTAGTTTTAACTGTAAGTTATATGCTAAGTTTCCTCTCTCACACTTTTTGCTTTCCTATCAACTATGAATTTAAAAAAAATTAAATGCAGTGTCAGTTGTCATCTGTCTCTTTAATTCCTGTTCTTTTATTGTCCTTTGTATTTCTTTCATACTCAGTAACCTTTTACATCCTAATGGCATTTATTGCCTTGGTTGGGGGTGAAATAATTTAAAAGAGAAAAAGAATGAATAATGCATTTCATGTAACTTTTTGTATATTTAAATATTTTACAGTTTGTACTGTCTCAGGTGAATCAATAAAATCTGTCAAATCTTTTATATACCTAAGGAGGTGAAATAAATTCTATTGAGAAGGATGTGAAAAATTTGCATAGCTTAAGCTTGGACTTTTGAATAAAATGGATGTAATTTGGAAATCTGTTCTTCCAGACAACCTCAAACAGATTCTTCCACGCTATTATAAAGGCAGTTTTAATGTATGGTGCTGCTGCTTGGACATTAACTAAAACCCTTGAGTGGTGAGCAAACAAAAAAACTTGCAAGTAATCTGTTCTGGACACCTAGCCATGGTACAAGATAGACTAGTTGCTCAGCAATCACCTACATTGACCAGATATGTTATGACAAAGAATGCCAACCTAATGACTTTCTGACCTTGATGCAGAACCATGATGGTTGTTGTGATAGACTCGTGAATGTCCAAGCTAACTTCACTGAATAAAATAAGATAAAAAAGGATACTTTACCACTGAATAAATAAAGAGATAAACCTATTTTATTTTAGTTTACCTTCTGAACTTTTTGCCAGAAACCTTAATCTGGTTTTGGAAGTATAGTCCTTATGATTGCCTGTCCATTACTGTAACCACCGAATGTAATGGCATATTTGAGAAATAGGTTAAAAAAAAATGACAAAAGCCATACTGAGTGGCTTGGGGGAATAAAATATCCAGAAAGCAAAATGCATCATTGCAATTTTTTTTTCTGTCCAGTTTTGGACATGTATGTTTTTTGCAATTGTATGTGATCATATTTGGTTGCTGTAATAATGCATTCATTTAATTTTATGAGAAATACAATCATCAGATGATTTTATATTTAATGCAACTGGCATTTGATCACTGCTTAGACATAACACCATTGCTTGATTAATGTAATCAAAAAAGGACATGGTGTTTTCTACATTATTTACATTATTCGGACTATTGTCCTCATCTTTGTTGCCATATTTATCACAACGTCTTGGCCGTTGTACGCTCCAGCCTTCTTCAGGTGGTTAGAATGTTGACCTGAATCCTTTATTTTGCTCACTGGGGTAGACTGTGTCATGGCACAGTGGATAAAGGCGTTAGTTAGATCCAGTGATAGGACCCAAAGAGTGTGAGTTCAATATCCGGTTAAAGCAGTGGAGAACTTTCAGATGGAAATTAACAGGAGATAACTGATAACTGACATCCATTAAACATTGCAAGTGGAACTAGAACAGTCTATCCCAGTGAGCGAAATAAAGGGTTCAGTTTGACATTCCAACCACCTGAAGAAGGCTGGAGTGTACAACGACCGAGATGTTGTGATAAATATGGCGACAAAGATGAGGACAATAGTCTGAATAATGTAAATAATGTACATAATACCTCATCTCAGAAATATAGACAGATGGTGTTTTCTGTTGCAACCCCAGAGACAAAGAGATAGGATGCCATGTCTCTTTGATTATCAGATGTAGTTGAGGGTCAAATCTATATTTCTTTCCATTTCTCATGTTTTTTGTTGACATTGGATTATGACAACCTTTAAAAAATCTTTACATATTTTGATGTCATTTTATACTAGCATCTATCTAAAGAACAATCATATATACATGGGGATACAATTTGAGTAAATGTGAATATTAAAAGCTTTTTTTCTTTTTGCTTATCTCTTAAGTTATCATGAAATATTTACTACTTATTGGAATTAATTTTTGAATTCTTTTGCAAGATAAATTCAAACTTTTATCTTGAATATCAAAGAGCTTAATCAGAAATAATTAAATTCTCTCTGCAATATAAAGTTTGAATATTCAATTTTTATTTTTTATATTGAAAGCCAGATGCATAAATATTGGATTAGAACAAATGGATTAGTGGATCTTAAGTGAATTTCAAAGACAATATTTAGATATATGTACATAGGCTTATTCTACCACTAATGTGCCATTTTGTTCCATACCTTTTACCAGTTCTGGGACAGCTTCATTATTTTATAGTCACAGAACTTGACATCTTTCTTTGTGATGGACCGCTCTGTGGTTTTAACAGGCTTTCAGAAAACTGAAGTTCTTCACATTAAGAGAATCTTATAAGGATCAAAATAGATGTTAATTTTAAGGTGCAAGGTCAGGTGAATATGACATATATAGTAGGACATTCCAGCCAAGCTGCACCAATTCTGCCAGTTCAAGAAATGATGTATGGCAGTGTTCCTGAAGGAAGACAATACCTTTTTGATTGGACAATTCTGAACACTTTTCACTGATTTTCAGCCTTTAATGAATCCGAGAACAATACTTGTTTGAATTGAACATCTGATTTTGCAGGTGGACTTTGTAATACATAATGCCCTTCTGATTCCACTAGATATATAGCATGGCTTTTGGAGTGGTTAACTATGGCTTATTTTATCTTCCCAAGGACCATTGTTGTAAACAATCCATTTTTCTTCACCTGTGATTTTTCTTTTAAAATGTATATTATTGCTGTAGTGTTTGAACAGAGAATTGCACATGAAAATGCAATCCATTAAACTTTCTTTTGTTAAAGTGTAAGGTACCCAAACATCAACATAATTCATGTGATTTGCAATGCTATATATAAGATATATGCAGTATATTTGTGATGTTATGTGACTTGGATTATTTTTAATTAGCATTTAGATATTGTCATCAACAACTGTAAGTCTGTCAGGATATTCTTGGTCTTCCTGATAAAAATTTCCACTTTTGAACCTAGCAAAATACTTACAAACAGTTCTCTCAAGTATAGCACCATCTTTATGACATCTTTTACACTGTAAAGTGTTTTTTCTTTTCCAGAAATAAGAGAAACAAAATAATGAAAAAGAACTCATTTTCTTCCATTTTCACTTTTAAAATAAACATTAAAAATTCTTAATCTGCATACAAATCATATAAGAAGACATATTGAAATGTCACCTTTCAGAATATGTATATATGTCATAGTTTTCAAGTGCCGCCTACTGAAAAGCACTATAAACTTTTGTTCCAACCCCAATACAAATGATGGAGGCAGTATAGAATATTAATAAAATATTTTCTAAATGTAAAATTTCAACGATATGACTAAAAATTTGTTTTTTAATTTCCTCTTGTCTAGATCAGGAACTTTTCAGCATCTCTTTTGTGGCAGAAATGGTGAACAGGACTTGCCTTATTCTCGATGAAAGGGAGTTTGTCTTTGTCTGGCATGTAAGACTTTGATTTGAGAGGAGACAAGTACGTTGTTATGTCAAAAGAGACCCTTCTTCTTTATTGTCCCACAAGAAATTGGTTCATTAGCAACTGTGTATAATATTAGTGAGGTTGGACAGAATCCAAGTGTGTTAGTGCTCCATTCTGAAGTGTCTGTATGTCTAGTATGTCTATCATCTGGGTAAGTGATTGGTGATTCCCCATTATAAGTAGACTAACATGGAGATGAGAGAGAGGTCTTCTGTCACAGTACATCGTACTATACAGTTGTGATAGGAAAAATGAACGACAAAGTGGATACAGGGAAGAGAACAAAAATAAATACCAAGAAACCAGTGTAGAGGGAAGAAATGGTCAATCTGAAATTATGTCCTAAAACAGAATTGCTAACTTCTTTTGACCACATCTTTGTACATATGTCACTATTATTATCCTTTTGTATAAAGAAAACAGAACTAAGTTGGTATTTTAAATAATTTGTGGTTGAGTTGTTCTTTACTAACATCAACAATTTTATTTACATTATTTGGTCTATTGTCCTCATCTTTGTCACCATATTTATTACAACATTTTGGCCATTGTATGCTCCGGCCTTCTTTGGGTGGTTGGAATATTGAACTGAACCCTTTATTTCGCTTTTGTTCTAGTTCCACATGCCATGTTTAATGGATGTCAGTTATCAGTTATCTCCTGTTAATTTCCCTCTGATAGTTCTCCACTGCCTTAACCAGGTATTGAACTCACACTCTTTGGGTCCTGTCACTGGATCTAATCAATGCCTTTATCCACTGTGCCAACCACCTGAAGAAGGCAGGAGCATGCAACGGCCGAAACGTTGTAATAAATATGGCGACAAAGATGAGGACAACAGTCCGAATAATATAAATAATACCTCATCTTAGAAACATAGACAGATAATCAACAATTTTGGAGATAAGTACAGAAAAAAACACTTTTAGTAATCTTTAAAAAAATGACTCCTTCATTATTTTTGTTTATGTAAAAATGGTCTTATAGATTATTTTTTCACTCATTTTACTTCTCATTAAGCAGGAAGTGTATTCTGGTGAAAGGCCACAATAGTGGGAAATCCATTAAGGATTGAATTCATTAACAAACCTGTAAATGGGAGACTTGTAAATGCCTAATCTAAAAGGCTGTCCGACAGGAACTCTTTCTTGCTGTGCATTTAATACAACTAGCCTACACTTAAGGAAACTTTCAAATGACAAGATTGTCCACTGCTGAAATCTATATCATTTTAGGTTTGGGAATCATTTGTCTTAGATCTTGTTTGAAAGCCAACTGACAGTGCTAGTCATATTCTGTGGTGAGAGCCATAAATAATCCTACTTTCAATGTCTTTGAGAGGAATGGCAGTCTCTAGTAATCTGACAGAATATATAAGCGAACACTCCATTTTATTTCTATTGATTACTTAACTGTCATACATCTAAATCAAATAGCATATCTGCGGTCAACTCAAATATTTAGAGGAGTGGACTTGCCTGATTTATATAAATAACTGGATTGGTGAGGTTCGTAATTAAAATCTAATGCAAAAGAAGTCATGTATATAACTTCAAATTATTTTTCTTATACACTTGTATTTAATACATAGGATTTTGGTATAACACACTAATCTAAATGACATTTTTGATATTACAGATGAAGAAAAGTACATTGTTGGTTTGTTTTGCCATATAATATTTAAACACTGGTTCTCGTATGATCACCAAAGGTAAGCAACATCAAGCCTGGTCAGTAGCTAGGTGGGTGACCTCTTGGGAATACCAGGTTCTGTAACCCTGGATATGTAGGTGGTGTAATGAATAGTGAATTGGAATTGAAAATCAGAGAGCTGAGTTCCAATTCCAGTTGGGTTTGCTATATTCATTTATGTGCAAATTCAATTTGAAAAGGTTAATTAGTATCAGTAAATCAAATCATTATCTACGAAAGGTTATTACAATCTAAAAATATTTTCTGGTTTTAAATAACAAGCAAAATGTTGATAAACTGTGAAAAACAATGTAGTTTTATTTTAAGCACAGAGATTTATAATTCAGCTAATTGTCAGAATCTATCTTGTTCATTTATAAATCTTCCATTCACCTGTGCATTGAATATTGCTGCCATATCAGGTCTGGTGCTGCTTTTCATATATCTCGAGATTCTTGACAAAATTCAAAGAAGAGTGTAATGTAATCAGTCCTAACCTGGCATCTTGTCTCTTTCCTATCATCATGACATGGCTTCCCTCTATCTTTTCTACAAATATTTTCATGGAATTTCTCCTGATGAACTTTCCTCCCTGATGCCTGAACTGCATGAATTTAAGCATGCTACTAGATTGTCAACTAAGTCTCACCATTTTACTATTGCACTAGCTAGAATTAACTGTCTGTTCTATTCTAATAGTTTCTTTTCTCACCTGTGGAACTGTTTTTCAGTTGTCTTACTTCCCTGCCACCTACAATCTTCAAAGATTTAAATGATGTGCTAATGGACAGCTTCTGTCTTACTGAAAGCCTGTTCTTTCATTGTCCTTTCTCCTCACTAAAGTCTTCTTATTGTCTGGCTTACAGCCACATCACATTGAAACACTGGTTTTCCTAAGATCACTGAAGTTAAGCAACGTTGAGCCTTTTCAGTACTTAAATGAGGACCACTTGGGAATACCAGGTACTGTAAGTTTAGATGTTGTGGGTGGTGTAATGGATAATGGCTCGGAATTGTTAATCGGAGAGCGAGTTTCAATTCCCATTGGGTTTGTTATATTCATTTACACACACATACCCATGGGAAAAGTATGAATCCACTTCTTCTCCCTCCAGCTATGGGTTAATTAGTAAAACTTGTATCACTAAATCATTATTATCTCCAAAAAACATTCTTACAATCTAAAAATTCTGGCATTAAATAACCTGCAAATAGTTGATAAGTTGTAGAAAATGAATGAATCAATCAAAATTCTCATTCTCATTCATGCTCCTTGTATCTTAGTGGTGTTACCACCTTGCTTGGGGTGAAATGATTAAAAACAACAAAAAAATTAAACTGTATAAAATTATCTATGTGAACAATTGCACTTGTTAATAAAATCTAATGTGTTTCATCAGTAAATTCCAATTTAGACACTCATTTCCTATTGAAGTCACAGACTGATGTTTATAAATCTAGTGGACACTATATTCTATAAGCATACAAATTTGGCAAATACATTTGTAACAATATTTAACATGGCGTACGGATGAAAAGGGTTAAGAAAATGATTTTATTTTTTTTGTCAGAAAGGGATTCATTTTCCCATGGCATTGGGAACAGATGTATGAATTTTGTTAACAAAATATACAGAATGCTATTGTCGCTGCCTGGAGAGAGACAGCACTCAGGTGCAGGTTTAGGGGCCAGAGGTTAAGGTTGCCTGTTGAAAGGTGTCAATGTCCATGTACTGGGAAAATTGTCAACCAAAATTTCCCTGAGAAAAAATTATAATTGTGAGCAATTGTAAAGGCAGATGATGACGTCAAGAAGGCTGACATCATATAATGGCTCCTCCCAAAAGAGGAGGGGATCTTCCAAAATTGGAAGTGTGAAACAGAAAATGAAAGAAAGAGACTGGTTGAATTTTAGGAGATTTGCATAAAACCCACATATTCACCCACACCACACCAGTTGGAAGGGACACCCATAAATACAAGTGCCCACAAAGGCTAAAGTTAGTTGCGGTCCACAGTTGCATTTGGAGTGAAGTTGCAACTGAGAGTTAAGAGATTTCTGCCATAATGTTGTTTTGCCAACCTAATGATAATAATAATAATAATAATAATTATTATCTGCTGAAGAAGAAAGACTCTGACGATAAACCTTGTGCCGTTCTTGAAAGTACAAACAACCATACTTGAAGTTAAATCCAGTTGTCGCTGAAGAAAGACTCCAATGATAAACCTTGTGTCATTCTAGAAAGTACGAACCACATTACTTAAAGATAAATAGTTGTCAAGTCTGGCCACCCTTAAAGAAGTTACCCCAAATTTTTGTTCCGTCACCAAATATTAGAACAGGTTGGGAAAAGAAGTAAAAGAAAAGAACTGTAAATATTTTTTTTTATTTTGATATAAACATCATATATTAACTTATTCAGGTGTCGTCCATTTTATTTTTAATTTTGTGTGTGCGTAATCAACTCCTTGGTTTAGCTTGGTGGAGATACCCCAGTGATAATTTGGCTTGACTCTCTCTTAAGATCAAAAATCACAATGTGGGTAAAAGAGGTCATGGTTGAAGAGGTTAACTTAAAGACCAGCTGCTGTGTCAAACGCCATCAACAACTGACGTGTGTGGGCTGATGGCTTGTTCTCCAATACCAGGATCGATCCTGACCAAAGACAGCAGGCCATGCCCAGGCTACACCGCCATACATTTATGCTTCTCTATGTGTAGGCACTTTCAATTTCAAATATTACTCAACTCTGATTTGAAGTTATCTTGTTGGCACTTTGTTAGTCTTAACCCTTTGGCTAATAAATATCTTGAAATTGTCACTAAAATCACTCACTATCAAATGAACTCTTTTGGAAAATTACATTCAACAGAACAATTTGCCATCATTTGGTCAGTAGTTATTTTTTTTCTTCCTTTGAAAGACAACAATAAATTCAAAAAGCTTCATGGAGATTTGAGGAAATAGAGAACGTTTCCAGTTGTCCCATTATAGGCATTAGTTTATCTGTGAACACAACACAATGAAGAGAAGAAACAAAATAACTGAAAGAAAGGAATGACAAACATTTATTATTCTCAGTGATTTCTTGTCATACAAGAAATTATATGTAATATATATATATCACTATTTGTCCCTTACAGAGAGAAATTATGACATGAATACAACAAGTAGGATTAAAATGGTGAGGACCTTTCAATATTTCCCGAATGGAAAATGACTAGGCTGGTGGTTTAATCTATGTTCTTGTTGGGACCATGTGGATTTCTCTGTTTGCCCTTCCACCGTAAGGTTTGATGACATCTAGCAGTATACCACAGCAACTGAGGTTTGTCTTCCTATAAGCTGATATCACACAATCCTCCTGTATTCATTTTACCTAAAGGGAGATAATCACCCTTTGCATCCTTACAAAGTCATTTTCCCTTCATCTTTTGACTATTATTTATTAATTACAAAGAGATGGTAGTCAGATTACTAATCAAAGGTTCCTATCAGTGGGAACAATGTTAGAACGAAAATAAAGTAAACTTTATAGATAAAAGTGACTTTTTAGAAGGGAAAAAACTGAAGTTATTAGGTACAACAGGTATTTCCATTATTTGAATCTGTCTTGTATATTTTCTGTTGTTCAAATGCAGTTAAAAAAAAAAAGCTAAGATTTTAAATTGAGTTTTTTTTTGTTTTTTTTAATCCAATGCAGGAAGGCTTTTTCCTCACTTGAAGGATTGATCTAACACAGTGTTTCTTCTCCTTATTTGGTCTTGTGTCATGCTAATCTGTTATTTACCAAGTTTAGTTCATCAACATGATGCATCCAGTGAGGATTGAACTTAACTAGGTTTAGGAAATATTTAGAGGAAATTAATTGAATAAAATAAAAATGTCTGCAGACATTCCTATCTCATAGAGTATGCTGGTCTTTTGGAATAAAATCAGTTGTTACAATGTGCTCTAGAAATGTCTTGTATTAGTCTGAACCATTGCTTCCCAAATTGGGGCAATTTAAGAATGAGTTAACTGAATTTTTTAACTAAATTTTTTTCTAGTGAGTATGATTGTGTGTGCAAGTTAATACATACAGTGTGCATACATAAAAATATTTGTGTATATGTATGTACATGTGTAATTAGGTATGTACTGTATATAATATATACAGAGTGTGATGGGTAAATTGATGCCATTTTATATTTTTAATTTTGCGCACATGCAATGTTTTTTTATTGTACTGACTGCAAAGTATAGTAGGGTCAGTTGGGCACTGTCTGTGAGAAAAAGAGCACCGTGATGCAATTCATTCCACCAGAGATTTGGAAACGGCATGCTGTACTGGTTGGCATTCATGCCAGAAGCTCCAGTACAAACATTTCAGAGTGTTTGGGTGTCAATCTGAGGACAGTTCAGAGGATTCAGAAAAAGTTGGATTACAAATGTGTTTGGAGTGATCACTAATTATGGTGATGTTATGCCTCCATCCATCTTCCCACAGGGCCTCAGACTCAACATGGAGGTCTACATAAAGTGCTTTGAGGAGGTAGTGCTGCTCTGGGTCAAGAGGGTGGCTGCTGGAAAACCTTATGTTTGACAACAGGACTCTGCACCATGCCACACAAGCAAGAGAACCCAGTCATGGCTGTCAGACAATTTCTGCAGCCATATTTCCCTTTACATCAGGCCACCTAACTCCCCAGACTGCAACTCCCTTGATTATTATGTGTGGGGCACAGTTGAGTGAGAGACCAACAAAACTCCTTATCACAGCAAAGATAAACTGAAAGCAAGAATTATGGGTGCATTCACCAATTTAAACAAGGAGACTGTCCAAAAGAGCTACAGGAGTTTCTGAAGTTTGGAGGCCATGGTTAAAGCCAATGGAGATTTTATTAAATAAATTTACTCTTTAGTATCTCAAGATATTTTTGTGTAATTTTGGTAAATATATCTGTTAAAATGAGATGTCAGTGTTATTTTCATTTTTGCATAATTTAGTTGACTATTTATCCATCGAACCCTGTATGTATTTATATCAGTAACAATTTTTTAAAATATTGTAAAATTCTAAAATTGATAATACTAATGCATATATGCTAACTATTGCAACTGTTTTTTTTTTTTTTCATTACTGCATAGCCTATAAATGTGTTTGAGGAGTGCCTGCTTTAGTGTCAGTTGACTTAGAAACTAACTACCAATTCATTTCTTGGGGGGGGTGCTTATTTGTTCATATTTGTTTCATATTGGTGAAATTTAAGTTCCACTCGAGCAGCTTCTTCCCATGAATCACTGCTTTGTGGAACTGGCTCCCAACAGGATGCTTCCATGATCACTATAGTCTTAACCTGTTCAAATATTGGGCTAACCATTATCTTTCCCACATATCTCTATAAACTATGCTTCTTACTGTAACCATCTACCTCTTGGGCCTCGTGCAGGGTGAACATCACTGTTTAAAAAAATCCACCTTGACTACTTAAAAGAATCTACTCTCAACACTTAAAGCAATAAACAAGCAGTCACCAAGTTCACCACCAGTTCCCACATCCACTAGGTCACTTACCTTGCCCACAAAGAGACATTCCACCTTGATTCTTTATATTGGTCATATAGAGAATTTTATTTGACCATATCTTGTCTGCTTTTTTTTCTGCCTCACCAGCAGTATTTTGTTTTCATTTGTTCTTTTGCAACCATATGTGGTATAAAACAAGCCAAAGGTGGAACTGTTTTTAAAGCAGCTTGCAATATTGGTTTGTTAATGTCTGGATTACAACAGGGACTTTAAAGAAAGGTAGATAGATTTTATGGGTTCTTGCTAATGGTGTTAAGAAAAATTTTGCTGAGTTACTGTTGTAGTATACTTACGAATAATAATGAGTATGTCTCCATTTACATAAATATGGTAGTAAATACTGTATGTTGGTCTGCAGTTGGAGATTCATTGTGGAATTCACTTCACTCACATCTAGTGGTTGATTACTTCTTCTACGCGCCACTGGTGAATCTTATATGTGCTGTTCTTCTCTGAAGTATTATTGTTCATTACCAACCTTCGTGTGATTATTCTATTCAGTAACCTTCCTTAGGTTACAATAGTTAAAAAAAGGTTAACTGAATATTGGTTGAAGTCTTCTGGTTTGGGTTTGGCTTTTTGATCTGATCAAATTTATGAGGGAAAACTGGAGGATGCTTGAAATTCCTCCTGCCTCTGTGCAACAACTTCGGAAACAGACATTTTGAATTTTCATACTAGATTTTGTTAAGGTTCTTAGTTTATTTTGCTGATTAGTGAATGCTAGACAATCTCCTCAGATGAAGAAGAAACTTGAAGCAACAGAAATATCATTCTTCAGAAGGATGCTCAGAATACTATGGTCCGATAAAGTTTTAAGGGAAACTAAAAGGACACTTATACTTAGGATCAGAAAGAGACAGTTGAAATTTTTAGGGCACATAATGAGAAAAGAGGGCTTGGAAAATTTGATACTCACAGGACAGATTGAAGGCAGGAGGGACAGGCAAACAATATGTAACCAACCTAGCAAACTTGACTAAATGGATGGCAGAACAGGATTTAGGAGAGATAACAAAAGACAAAGTTTTATTAAGACCTACAAAGGACAAGAAATTGCGGAGAGCCATGATTGCCAATGTTCTGAAGGAACACAGCATACAGAAGATTATACCTAGGAAAAATTAAAGTATTTTTTCTTTTTCATGTCTCTTCAGGACAGGTGATCATGGCTCTCCACAGATTCCTTCTCATTATTATCTGTGAATTATCATGCATTCTTGGGAAAGATAGTGGAGTAGTTTCCCATTGCCTTCTCCACAGTTTTGAATTCAGTGTTGTCCTTCTTGACTGATTGTTATTTGAAGCTAGACTGACCAGTCTTTTCTTCTATTTAACCCATAACTGGGGGGTAGAAATAGATTCATGCTTTTCTGAAGACATCAGAATTTGATTGCTGCTTACTGATAGTCATTACACTACCAGTAAATGTCATTAGTGATTTAAAAAAAAATAAAAATCTGTTGAAGACAAGAATGAAGTGTTGATAAAATTAGACTCTGAGGCAGTGATTCTCAACCACTGTGCTGCTGCACACATGTGTACTGCAAAATATTGTCACAGCATATGTGTTTGTATGTGGAAGTAGTAATGGTACATCATTAGTATTACTAAATTACTAAATAAGCTGCACAAATAGTTGAATAGAAACACTGAAATAAAGTAAGTTCATATTTGTGTGTATCTTTTTGTAAATCTATGGTTTTATTTCATAACATTTAAATGTATACCCTTTAAAAATTTTGCTAAGTGTGCCATAATATTTTCATTTGCTTCTAGGTGTGCCTTTGCTTAAAAAGGTTGAGAAATAGTACTCATATCATTTGTTTGATGCAATTTTATTGGAAACATAAGAGTTATTGATCTGAAGCAGCTTAGGGACAAAAATATTGAAGTTCTATAACTTACTTGAAATAGATTAACACTATAAGAAAACCTATGAAAAATGCCAAGATATATTGAGGGAATATTTTATATTACGGAGAGGTGAAAAAGTTAACAAGATATTGCATTTGACCATTGATATCTGATCATAAAGCTATTTTAATTTGACTTTGGATTTGTGGATATTGTTTTTTTTAGAACTTGAACCTGTACTGGCAGCAGAAGTAGATCTGCATTCATTTCACCAAATGAGTAGGTCCCATTGACAGGAAGGAAACAAAAGAAGAGGAAAGAATTAGATCAATTGCAGGGGGAACTAATAGTAATCATTAATTATATAATAAGCATTAATCATATAATACCAGCAATCTATAAAAGCATCGTTTAGAAGTTCTTATTAAACATTTTGTCAGAAGATGAACTAATTTCAATATTTTGTTTTGTCCAACTTTTACATTGATATTTACCTAGCACTTGAATGTTTGGGCTTCTGGTTAGAGCCGTTAATTAGATTAGAAACCAAAAGCTTCCAGTCAAATGCAGCTTTGTGAATCTCATTGAAAGAAAATGAAAAATTATGAATCACAGTTAAAGGAACTTGTTTTCCCAATGACTAGTGTATTTGAAAGTCTGAAGCATATGATATTACAAGATTTTTTGACAAAACACTTGTAGCATATCTTATTAAATGTATCAAAGATAGTCACAAGATGCTTGATTTATGTTTGCAACCAGACACCTCAGATATTTGCAAGGTTTTTAAAAACTGCTGTAACACCATTCATGTAGTTTTTAATTTCTTAAAATCTACTTTGTTATAATTATTTATATTTTTGGAAAAAAGTTTAAAAGTAAATTTTTAAAAAATTTAATTTTTCGGGGTTTTTTTTGCCTTTGGCCCCAAAAGTTTGTGTTAATCTCAAGTCTATATTGGTAACTTTCAGGATGAATGCATTATCATCAGATTTTGCAAGACTGTGCTATTCTCTACCACATCTACCAGGAAACCCCACTGCACATATCAGATTTTGTAATATAAAGTAAGTGCAACAGAAATTTTTATTTATAAATAAATTCAAAATATATTTAATATCAATCATATACCTGATCTTTCTTTAACTTTTTTATAATTTTCAATGTGTTGTTACATACATTTATTTACAAAATGTTGAACAACACTCAAGTTGCATAAAAAAAATTGACACCAAATAAGTTATTGCTAATAGTTGTAATAAAAACATTATAAACTGAAATTCACAGGGTATATTTAACATAATGATATCTGCATATCCTGAAAATATTGGTTGGTTAATAATACTATTTTTATTGTGGAAACATTGACTTACATAATGAAATCTTACATAGTATATCTCCTCTCCTGTTTGCTGCCTATTAAGTACTAATCAAGTAAATTTTTACTACATCTATTTTCCTGCTCTGTGTATGACACATTTCCATTTCTGTTGCTTAATAGCTTCTATATTTCTAACATTGTTCTGATTCATATTGACCTCTTTCTATTCTCAGCATTATTCTTTCCTTTGATCTTTGCTTTGTGTTTCTAAATTTGTTTTCAAGTGATTTTGTTAATTTCTACATTTCACACCCATACATCATAGCTGATATTGTACATTTTAAGCATCTTGGCAAAGTGTTCAGTATGTCTCAATTTTTTATTAAATACTTTCTACCCTATTGTTATATATCTTTTTTTTCCCCACTTCTATGGCATTTTTTATATTATCACCTAAGTAGATGTATTCCAGGATTTCTTCCAGTTCTTCATCTTATAATATGTGGTGAAATGTGGTTTCTAACATTGCTAGCCATGGCAAGAATGATGGTGTGGACATTGCAAATGAAGGGAATCTTGTGATATAAACACTATTCTCATCAGGATCTGGTGGGATTGATTCTTTGGGCATTAGTTCAAGATAGAGACCAGAACTGAGAGAAAGCGTTTGATGCAATAAGGCAGTTTCCTTAAATTAGACAATATTTGTTTATGTAGTTAATGCAAGTAGGTGTTGTTCCCAGCAGTCTCTTTTGTTATGGTTTATGTCAAGATTCCCAACCTCCCCAGTTTTTTTTTTTTTTTTTTTTTGTATCTCAACTGGGTCAATCTTTGATTTTACCATTCCAACATTTATTTTCTTCCCACTCCATTAGTGAGTGTGCTTCTTGATTCTGTCTACAGGAAGAATACACTGGCCACTCGTATTATTTTTGAGGTGTGGATGGGTCCCACTAACATTTGTTATTTTTTAGTTTGAATGTTTTGTTATATTTTAGTTTTGCTTTTGGATTCATCACCTCCACTCCTCATTTCATGTGACTTTGGTTTAGAGGAAACAGCATAGCACACCTTCTACCATTGTCCTCAGGTGCATCTGTTCTGGGACTATGTTGGAAAATTGATGACTCATTTGATCCCAAACATCTTGTGTCCAGTGACATCGCATACACGTGTGATAATGTATCACCCCTATATAGACGGTGTTTCTGATGTTGCTAGCCATGGCAAGAATGGTGGTGTGGACAATATGAATGGAGGTAATGATACAAACACTGTTCTCATCAGAATCTGTTTGGATTCTTTGGGCATTAGCTGAAATATGATGTTCAGAACTAAGAGAAAGTGTTTATCAGTAGATTTCAGTGAAAGATGGGTGAAAGTGGCTAGCTTTGTTTGAGTGAATGAAACCAGCCTTGATTTTCTTTTTTAAGTTCCCTTTGGTGCAATGAGGCAGTTTCCTGTTGAATCCTCTGCTGGTTAAGATAGACTCTCTTTGTTTACCTAGTTAATGTGAGTAAGTATCATTCCCAGCGTTTTTCTTTTGTTATAATCCATGTTGAGATTCCCAGCCTCTCCAGTTTGTTTTTGCCCCCAACTAGGCAAGTCTTTGATTTTCCCATCCTGTCATTTATTTTTATCCTTCCCTCTAATTAGTGAGTGCCTTAAATGTGTCCAGGACACATGGCACAGTGCATAAATGCGTTAGTTAGATCCAGTGACAGCACCCAAAGTGTGTGAGTTCAATACCTGGTTAAGGCAGTGGAGAACTTGCAGAGGGGAATTAACAGGAGATAAATGACAACTGACATCCATTAAACATGGCATGTGGAACTAGAACAGTCTACCCCAGTGAGTGAAATAAAGGGTTCAGTTCGACATTCCAACCACCTGAACAAGGCCGGAGCATACAACGGCTGAAACTTTATAATAAATATGGCAACAAAGATGAGGACAATAGTTCGAATAATGTAAATAGTGTACATAATACCTCATCTCAGAAATATAGACAGATACTGATAGAAAGCAGTGTTTTATACCAGAGGCAGTCTACTGGCATAAAATTTACACTTAATGACAGCTTCTCACTTTCTACACCATAAGTATCATGTCTGTGTATGGGGCATTGATATGACACCTCTGCCTGAACAATGAAATGTTTGAGGAGCATACAAGATGGGGGACATTGTCTGGGTTAAGACTCTGCAAGGGAGGTGTATGACTAAGTTTAAGACGGGCTGAATAACCAGGTTTAACAGTTCACATTCAGTACAGATTGATGTAATTCCTCATCATGTGAAGGACTTGCATCCCTTTCAGAGGTTGTACTCACTATCATGGAGGTGATTCAACAGAAAGTGAGCTGTTAGTTGACTTGAGATCGACTTTGCCAGGCAATTCTTCTGATACCAGCAGCATGGAGTCTGATGCAAGAGAACCTAATGACTTGTCCAGTGATGAGTCATCTGAAGACGAAATTTATGTTTCTCCTCCTTGGAGGAATACCTGGCAGAAGAGGCCTCTCCCTGGTTACATTTGCTGTGATCATGAGATCAGGGCTGAGTATAGCAGAGGGTAAAGAGGCCCAGGGTTGCATGCATTTTTGCAATTGTCAATGTAATGCTAGAAAATATAGCTTACCTCCAGGATGAAAATGGATTCAAATGTGTCTTGCATGTAAACTGTCCCAAAAGGAAAAATGGCAGCTTTGTGGGTCACACATTTAAAACAGATAGATCCCAGAATCAGATACTCTCTCACGAGTTTATCTTTTTACATATGCAAATTTTACCTCTCAATGAGGAGATAAAAAATTGCTCTTAACGAGGTGACAGACAGAATGTTTACTGCTGTATCAAGCAGGCTACACGTTATAGTCAATAGTGTTTGACTAAAGGAAACTGATTGCAGGAATTCTTTACAAGCCAGAAGAAATGAAAAGTGTACAATCGTTCTGCTACACTCTTCTATAAATTATATTAATATCCTGCTCTTAAAGATGGCTGAATATTCTACCAAGTCAAATGTCTTTTCATAAAAAAACCAATGTTGAAAAAAGCTGTTATATTTTTTATCAGTTGACCTATTGTTTATAGATAATTTATTGTTGAATGACCACTCATAAAACTGACTTGTTCATATAGCTGATTTTCATGTAAGGTCTTCCTTAGTCTGTCAGTACTTTTAGGAATAATTTGCATATTTTCAATATTAATGCCTTTATTATCACTCTCTTTTTATTTTTCATAAATGAAATTACTATTTCTATACTGAAGTTTTGAGTTATCTTTCTTTTCTGTGTATAATAGGTAAATAACAGAAAAAAATCCATTGTGAAGGTCTGTTGCTATGCTATCTCTGCATACTGACTTTCACATTTTGAAGCACATTTGTTACCTGTGGATAATCACTACTATTTGCCAGAATGGCTGCTGCTGATATTTTTGAAACATACAGGTTCGCAGAGTACTTCTTATTCTTATCTTGTCCCTACATTGGTAACTTCCCTGTTTTTCTGTCAGTGCAAGCAATTGTTGCAGATCAAGCCCATTTCAAGTTCTTCACTTTTCAGATAACAGGGAAAGTATAAAAATAAGTTAATTTTTTCTCTCTCATTCTGCATTTTGTATTTTAGCTCTTCATTTTGATGTTCTTATCTGTTTTTTTTCATCAGTTTTGGTTTTGACTTTGATGATCTTATAAAACCTTTCAATTTCCTCATCTTAACTTTTCCAAGTTGATACACTCTAAAAGTAATTCAAGTGTATGTATCATTTGCATAATCTGATTATCCAAGCTACTCTATCTGATATACTGTCAAAATTTTGCACTTTTACTATTAACAAAAATCTTATGTGATTAAACTTATTTTATTTTCCCTTATAATAAAGTAAATACTTTCTTACATTTTACTGTAATAGATTCCCTTTCTGTGAGTATCACTAATGTTTATCACTAACCAAGTGATGATGTTGTAGTATACTTTATATTTTTCACAAGTATCTTCTAATCTTGTTTTTTAACACTTTGAACTCTATTAGCTACTTTGTTCAATGTGATTACAGACTTACAATGTTTCTGTATGTATTTATGTCTTCTTTCTACTTGATATACCCGATGCTCATTATATAGGGATTACAATCAAAATCATCAGCTTATAAATTAAAGATTACATTTTTCTGATTTAGTAGGGGTGAGTTTTTATCTCTCCCCATACTCCAACTACTAGTAGTTGACTTCAATAATCATTCAAATCATATAATGTTTAGAAGTAGTTTTAAGTTATAGAATTTTATAGTAGAAATTAACAAATCAAAATTGTAAATTTTTAGAGTAAGGCACCAAAACCTTGTTTGGGGAATAACATAGAAAGTTAAGTTTAAGAATTTAAATTACCTCCTTGATTATCCACTGAATCTGCTATCCACCAAAAAAAAAAAAAAAAAGCCAGTACACCACTTCTCCCTCTGGTGGACCATTTTAAGTTCATGCTGCGGATTGGTTCTTACAAACATCCAATCGGTGCACGAAAAACGTGGTCTATTTTTGTCCAATTTAGTATAAAGGCTAGAGTCTCTGCTAGCATTTGATTGTGGAGGGGGAATCAAGGATTGATTTCTCTTGATTGGGTAGGCTTGGTGATAGGGTGTATGATGTTGAAAGACCCGAAACACTCTGATGAACCAAGTCAATTTACATCACTGACGGTTCCCTCCAGCACCTATTTAAGAGTGTATATTAAAAAAAAAATTTAAAAGAAACACTAAGAAATTTCATTTTGAAATGTCAAATGTTATGAATTTTAGCTGTACAAAGCTACAAAATTTTCATGCCACTCGTAAAATTGATTCCAGAGATATAATCTTACATTTAAAAGAGTGAGATTGGTAAATCCTCTTTCTGATTCTTATAATTAAGAACATTAATTTTTATTTTTTTTTATTATCAATTAAATAAAATACACACTTGATAATTCTAAATTATTTTAACCTTTAATTTATAAAATTTTCATTGTTCAGTCTATAGGGAATAATATAATACAAACGATTGCACTAATAATTTTAAAGCAGACCTACTAAAAATCCCCTAATTTGACAAGAGTAATTTGATATAACAAAGGAACCTGCAACTATGTAAGTCTCTAAATATTCACTGCAGTGCAAATAATATAGATCATGTAATTGCACAAAGAAATTTTGAACAGTTCAATTTATAATCAATGCTTTTATCTTAAAAACTTAACCAGGGGAATACAAAGGAAATGAGGATGGTTCACTATAATGTGTGTGGCATGGCAGGTTTTAGCCATGTAGGTTAGAAATGGTGGAACTAAGGAGTGTAGTTCATCTGAACACTTACAATGGAAACAGTAGTGGCTTGCAACGTCTTGTCTTTGAGAAAGGGGTTGCAGAGTGGAAAATAATTTGTTGCCTACAAGAATGTGGAGACACTTTTGGACTCTCTCAAGAATAGAAAGTGAAGCAGTACGCCATTTTTTACCTGATCTGGCTCTTGTAAACATAGAGGATAGCAGGAGCAGTGAGGTATGTGATAAAGTGGTTCAGATAACTGATCATTTTCCCAGCATCTTTAGTGATAAATCGTATATTCATGATTGGTGAAAGCTCTGGGCACAAATGGTCATTAGAATCAAAATTTGCATGGATTTCACCAACTAGAAAAATAAACTGAAACACTTGAGCAATATTCCACAGTGTAATCCTAGAAACCTGTTACATGGGTTATCAAAATTTCTGATAGCTCCTTTTAAAGGTATTACTTTCTATGATTTAAAGTTAGAAAAATAAATGTCTATATATTTCTGGTACAATAATCACAATTAGATTGTAAATACATTTTTAATAATACATTCAGATTTAAATTGGTGAGTTTAAAACTTGAGTACGATAAACAGGCTTTTTGAAGAAATTCGTCAATTGTACACACAGTCAATTAGATTTCCAAAAATGTCATGAGAAACAAAACCATTTCTAGACAGAACTAAGAAAATTGAATTTTTAATTAGTGTATTTACCTTTTTCTTAAGCCCAGATATTAATACCAAAATAACTTCTGAATATAATTTGGAATTGTAAATTATTTTCAAACTGAAAGCAACAGATGATAGATAAATTTTGAGTAATAAAAATAAATTTGAAAGTAATTTATGATAATGCAAGGGGATTTAATGAATTTAGTATACTAATTTTTTTCCTCTTTTGTTTATAATATATAGCCTAATCATAATTATGATAAAATTCATGAGTGAATTGAAAAAGAAAATAACTTTATTTGCAATAATCTTGGCAGTCTTCATGTTGATAAGTCAGTTTATTTGATAATAGAAATGGTTTGGCTTCTGATTTTCTTTTCTACTCAAAGATGAGTTAGCAATTCAATATTTCAAATATACTATTAACACTGTTGAATGTATTTAAAAGGAAAGAAAAAAAAAAGACCCAGGTGGAAGTATATGCATACACAAAACAATTGAGCAGAAAAAATAACAAAGTCATTTATATTTCTGTACAATTTTTAATAACAACAAACTTTTTCTCTTCAATTCTTGAATCCTATTAGTTTTATTTCTTTTCTTATCTTTAAAATGTTGTTTAATGTCCTCAGAAAAATTTTGCACAGCAGAAATACTAACAGGTGCTTTCAGCCAAAATCACAGATGATGCACACACACACACACACTAACAATTGCATCAGACACAAACAGGGCATCGTTTTTTTTAGACTGACAATATATTACTTAAAAATGAGGAAAATGATTATAATTCAGTTGAGAAAGAAAAAAAGTTTTAGTTTTATAGATCTTCCTGTTAATATAAGATGTAAAACAAACTTTGACTGCTATAAAGTAAAAAAATTATATTTAAATACCTAAGCCTATTATTAGAGGATCACTTATTGATGAAAACAGGACAAAGAAAGTTAAACAAAAAAAAAAAAAAAAAAAAAATGTTTGTCTTGACCAGTGGTTCCCAAAGAGATTAGTACAGACTATAATAAAATTTGAAGTCTTCATAGATATATTTACTAAGTTAAGCTTAGTTCAAAACATGGCCAAAAATTACGGAGAAATAGAAAGTAAAATGCTTGTGTTGTACTAATCTTGTATTTGAAACCCTTACCATTGATGTCAATGAATTCAGCCACCACAGTATGTCCAGTTTCAAGGTTGATAAATATATAGTAACTGCCAAATTTAAAATTATTAATAAAGGGGAAAAAAATACAAAATATTATTTGTACATATTAAAATGCAAACCTATGTTCCATCAATCAAGTATATCATATTGTTAATGAAGTTAATCATAATCATACAGTTACTGTTGCTAAAAAGAAAAAGTAATCCTTATTTAAAAATTAGGATAAATTTCTCAGATATTTCATTAATTGTCCAGGCCTTCTCAATAAAAATGTTAATTATTTGTTTTTGTTTCAAATTGTTTACATATAATTTTTCACAGCTATTATTTACTATTTTGATAAAATGTTTTTCTTGAGTGCATTTTAAATCACTGTTAAGAGAGGATGTTAGTGTTTCTTAGGTTAAGATGGAAGAGAAAAACATTTTATTTGTTACACATGCAGTAGATTAAAAAAAAATTCAATATTTTACTTTGGTTTGTGATATTTTTCTTTTATGAAACATATCTGATGTTCTGAGAATGATGTGATTAGACATTGAAATATTCACAAACCTAAATATTTCTTGTTAATCAAATATTGTTAAACTTAGTTTTTTTTTGTGGGGTGCAGGGTAAATTTATCTTCATAATTTATAATTACCAGATTAGGTAAGGCTCAGAAAATAGATCTGAAACTCCTTAATTTGGGAACCTCTGATCTATATGGCTATTAAAAGATAAATAGTACAGTATCATTCAATATTAATTTAATAAATAAATCTCTTTGTAAATTTAGCTTATTTTAGTGGAAAATAACAAAATTTATTTATTAGGATTTAAGAATTGCAGTAATCAAGATAATGGAGCAAGAGAGTGAGCCCTTAATTCATAACTGCAAAAAGAACAAATGAACAAGCTTCCCCCAAAACTAATAAGCAGTTTTAATAGATTCACAGTAATCAGGACAAAGCATTCTCAAACAAATGTGGGAAGTTTGTCTACAGTGAACATTCATCTCATAAAGCTAACATTGAAATTCATTTCAATTTGAAAACTTTTTGGTGATGTCAGGCCACATTATGGTGCTTACTAAAAGTGTAGATCTCTATTGAGACACAAATGATCAGTTCATTAAAGATTTAATCAATTATTAAATTAAATTTTAGATGAATGTACAGGCTAAAAAAGAACCTTAATACCAAGTTTTAATAAACTTATTGAGATCTGTCTACATATAAATATAAAAAAATATATATTTAGAAAGGAAATTTAAACTTAAATGTTACATTTTAATATTTTTTTTCAAGGAAAGCAAATAAATTTTTACCTTTTTTTTTGTTCTAAAAAATAAAAAAAAAATGTCAGACGTAAAAAATACAGTTCATATAGTGTTAAGCAGTTAATTGAAAGATCCTGATCTTTGAGTAAAAACAAATTTATATAAAAGTGGTTAGATTTTTTTTTTTTTTTATAAAAGATAAATTTAATGTTTTTTTTTCCTCAGTTTGCATAAAAAAATTTCCCAAGGCCTCTGGAATCATTTTTCACCAGGTGATTAAGGAATTAAATCTAAAAATTGATTAAAGATTGGTTATTGATCGAATTAAAAGAAAATATATTACCCCAAGATTCAAGCTATACCGAATTGATTGATAGTTTTTTTTTTTTTTTTCCATTATAGGGTTATGAAAATAGGGATACTTCTTAGCATAATTAAAAATTATATATAAGTAAACCTGCTTTCTATTTACATATCTAAGAATTTGGGTAAATGATCCTGACAGATTATTACACTTTCATGAACATTTTTTTACCACTTGTCATTTAATGTCAGGATCATTTACCCAAATTCTTAATATATTGTTGACATGGACAATGCATGGAGAAAAAACATATCTGTATGTGCAAAAACAATTAACATAAACATTGGGTATCTATAATGTTGAAAATAGTTTGATAGAAGTAAGCAGCACACACTTAAGATCAACAGAGTTGTAGACAAGGCATTATAATATTATCAAGATTTGCTGCTTCAACAAAAGATGATACAAATGTAAAACAAACAATCTTTTTTTTTTTTTTTTTTTTCCCATTGGTCAGTGCAGCAATCATTTGAACAAAATGAGAAATTTTGAGAGAAGAATGTGGTTGGTACCAACCCCACCCTATAAATAAGCTCTGCTAACAGACTGAGTAGACCAAAGTGGGCTTGGAGACAATGCAAGCCAAAGTTTTGATCTTCACTTTGATGAGGACAAAGACCTTCTTAACTGCTGCTATTGCCTTGAATGATAGTTTTCTCTTACACAGCATTGCTCACAAATATCAATACTGTGTGTACACACACACACATCTACAACAAGTTCATATTAAGAATAAAATCTAAAAAGGTCATTCAAACACAGTTGTAGTCTAGTTTTATATACAACTAAGTCATCTAAACATATCATTTCAGAAAATAGGATCTATCAACTTGAACTCAGCATGGCATTTTTAAAAGTACACAGTCAGAAAAATTAATTTTATACTAGTTATTTTTAATAGGTAACAAGTCAAACTTGGTCTAATTCGTTCTCTTTAACAATTAGCCTTGAGTTGTACTTGAATTGAATCTGGACACTAATTGCAAGTAAATAGAAAATAATAATTTGAAATATTTAGCACAGTATTTTTATAACTGCTGATATTAAGGGATTTTTTTATCCATGTTTATCGAATTGCTAAGGTAAAAGGGAAAAATCTGCACATTATGTATGAAATTATGAGATATCAAGCTTTCTGGACTTATTAAATGGCTCCCCCCCTCCCCCCCAAAAAAGATACTAAATTTGACACGATTTCTTTTAGAGAGACTAGTACATTAACAAATAGTAAGATAAAATCGGTGCCAGTTTCTATTGAATTTTGTCTTGTGCTTGAGTCAAATGTGCAAAAAAGAAAAGTTATCCATAGATCTCCAGGATCATGATAAAACAAACAAACAAACAAAAAAAAACCCTGGTAGTTGACGATATCAAAAATAATTCAAAAAGTAGTGGAATAATAATTTTCTCTTTATTGATAATTTTTCTTTGGAGAGTAGAAGTGGAGTGCACACTGAAATTTTCATAATTATTTGGAATTTTTTTTTTTTTTTCAATGAAATATTGTGGAATTTTAACTCCTAGCATCAATATAGTCCAACCCCACCTTATTGCATAATAACCAGAGAGAAAGGATTAACCCAATGCCATTGTAATTATTGATAAAACTCCAAATGGGATTTTATTACCATAATGCAAAATTTGAAAAGAAATTATTCTGCTTTATTTGTTTTCCAAGCCACACTGAAAATTATCTCTCTTCATTAAGCTTCATGCTTATTTAATTCCCCAAAATTTAACACTTTTCTAATTTCATTTCTTTTAATTTTGTCATCATAGATAATCTACTTCTCTAGTGACAAAATTAATCATATATAAATTTTTTTAACTTTTCTACTAAAAACTGATTGAAAATTAAAAAAAAAAACAATTATGAGCAGAATTTTTTATATATATATATATATATATATATATATATATATATATCTCCTATCAACTTGAGAATAGTGTTTTCATCTCATAAGCCATTGATTTTGGATGCTCCATAAATGTGTTTTTGTACAACAAAGCCCTTCTGCTATTTTCCTTTTTCATGTATAATTCACAAAGAAGAGCATTTGTCATCATACGATAGTAAGAGAAATTCTCACTGGGTGCCTGATTATAGCAGTTTCATGTTGAACTCACATGTTTACATTTAAACTGTAGAAACAAAGTAAAGAACATCTTTATTCTTATTTTCAACATTTCTTTCCATAAAAGTTGCTACATAGGTTGATCTGCTAAAATAATGCTTCTTATTTTATGTTAGTCTTCAATATTGGAGGCAGAATTCAAAATGTTTCCACTAGTAATACAGATAACTAAACTGCAGTGTCAAAATGGCATTTGACATGAAAGTGCATGCAAAGAATTAGTGTGTTATTAAATTTTTCCATGAAGGGGGTGGTGGGGGAAATTGCACTCATTGACATTCATTGATACTTGTTGAATGTTTATGGAGACCACACAATGAATGTAAGCACAGTAAGATGGTGGATAATGTGTTTCAGTAGTGGCAACAGAGATGTGTGTAACAAGCCACATTCAGGTCAGCACTGTACTGTTGTCAATCCATAGAATGAAAAGCGCCTTGATCAACTCATCTGTGCAAGATTACAACCAGGTAATTGAGAAGGGAACTGAATATTGGCTTCAATGTGTTGGGATATCAAAGTTTGTATCAGGTGGGTCCCACACAACAATAGAAAGATGACTAAATGCAAATTTGTCAGGGCTTGCTGAACTAGTACGATGGTAAAGGTGACAGTAGTTTAGTCCCATAAAGTTACAAATTAAAAATAAAAGACCAAAGACAAGGCTGGAATATTTTTTTTGTATTCAAGCATTTCCAATGAAGAAATCAAATATATTAAAAACAAAAACCACATTAAATAAAATGTCTTTTTGCTTTTAAATATTACTCAATCTATTCTCTCAACTGTTTTTTAGTATGATTTTTATTTTTCGTACATTGTGTGGCTTGGCTTGATATCCTAAAATGCCTGTGACTGTCAAATTAAAACCATCATTAATGTACTATGCCAAAAATCCCTTTTAAAGTCAAAAATATATTTATTCTCATCCAGCATTCTATGTAAAATATAAAATTATTTTATGCAATTTAAGAAAAAAAAATGTTGGTTTAAAAAGAAATGCTACTGTGAATATTATATTATTTGGTTAATATAATTATTTAAGTTGTTTTCATGATTATGATCAGAAAGCAATAAAATCCTGAATCCTTCCAAAGAGGAATGCTTATAAAAGACAAGTGATTGATTGTCTTGTATGAAAATAAGCAAAAAAAAAAAAAAATTGGAAATTGCATGAAGGGATCAAAAACAGAATTTTGAAGAATTGCACACTCTTTATTCCTATAATATGAATAACGAGTGTCCAACACATTTGTCTTAGATATCCTCCTTATGAGATGATGTTCAAGCTGATATTTATTAACTATGCATGTACACTTTTCTGCAAATCAATGGCTAATAATCTGAAAAAGAAGTGGTTATGAAATTGTTTTTAATGATTTTTAACTTTAAAATGTTACAATAAAAAATAAAAATCACTTGAATTTCCAAGCTCATTTATTGATAATCATGTGTGGTATCAATTATATATAATTTTGGGGGTGGCAAATTGCCCAGTGCATGAGCAAGAAATATGCTCAGTTTTTGCACAACTTACAAACTGTATCTTCTTCCAAACTAAATTGTAAAATCCAATATTCACACATTCTCATATGTATTAATAAAATAGTGAGAAATCAGAAAGGACCACCAAAAGGAAAAAAAAAAAAAAAAAAATAAAAAAAATGATTAAAACACATCAAGAAGCAAGAAAAGAAAAGTATTCTGTTATCAAAGATGGCCAATATAGGTTTCTTCCAAGGTAGAAAGGAGTTTTGAATTGTATAAATGTACAAAAAGAGTGAAAGGGATTGTGGGGGATGAATAAAGCACAATTTGGATCTAAACACACCAATATTTTTAGGTTATAGTTTTTGTAAGTGTGAGGAAAAAAAAAAATCTCAGAAGGCTGCCAGCAGCAAGAAAAAAAAATATTCAGGAAAAAAAAAAAAAAAAGTTAAACTTTAGTAACATTTTCAACCAATCCCCACCTCAATTATAAACCATTGTACCAAAAGAGTGCGGATATAAGAAAAGCATCAAGGTCTCCAAAACCTGATCTGTCCTTATTAATAATTCCGAGTTGAAGCCCAAGAGAAATCACATAGTAAAAGCCAATCATTCATGTATTCTTTGTTTGCACCTTAAGGCACTTTTCAGGTACAATGGATTATTAACTTGATGAAGTCTCATGTGTCTAACAGCAGTAGCTTTATGTGAAATATTAGTCAACACAGAATGAGGCAAATATTAGTGTGTGTTAGCGTGTGTGTTTGCGACTGACATGCCAAATAGAAATTCAAATAAGAGGCCAGCTCTTATCAAAATAGCTTCCGACAGAACAACTTTATTTGGTCACTGACTGCCACTACAGAAAACGTAGAGCAAAACGGGTAGAGGGTCAGGAATCAAAAGGGTGTCAGTCTAGGTTTTAAGTTTTTCAGTTGAGGCTTCTGGTGAAAGAACGATTTTTCTGGCATACAAAGCATCATTTTGTGTCGACACTTTTATGGTCTGTTCTTTTTGTATCAATTCTAAACAAAAGCCAGCAGGCATGAATGATTATATATTAGAAATCAGACATACAAATAATAAAAAAAAACTAAAAACAAACAACTGGCCTGCCTATAAAATTGGAAAGAAAACTATATAAATATACTTAGACAAGCTAGGGAGAATATATTTAAGTTATGGTGGGTCGGTTAGTGGAAACAAGGGCTAGAATTTCTGGTGCTCTTAGTTTCACTCTTGCTAAAGGCAATTTCTTTTTTTTTTTAAGCTTTTATATTTCTATAAAAAAGAAACTTCACAACAGTTTGGCATAATTTTGTCGTCATTGGTTACAGAAATGCACTGCATCAGTGAAATTGTCATGACAGGTCAGAAAAGAATAGACATCTTTGTTGCACAGAACAAAGAGCATAGATTTATGAAGCATGTTTAGAAATTCATACAAATTTGTACTTGTAATAAATCAACATGCTTAAGTTTACCAGTTGTAAAAGCTTGACATGTTCCTCAATAACAGTGACAAGTCAGACTTTAAGTTTGTTCTCAGAAAATATAAATTAACTGATATTACAGCAGAAAATAGTGGAGGATCAGTTTTATATACAACTAAAAAGACTTAGCATTTCAAAATATTGGAGACTGCCATAAATAGGACTTTGACAAAGAGGGAAACAGTAAAAATGAGTTTTGTGAGAGAAAGTTCATAGATATTTAGAAAAAAAAAAATTCCTCGACAGGATTTTATTTGCTGTAGAATTACATTTTTAAATGCAAATGTATATATATATGATAGAAAATATAAAATTTCTTCATAAACAAACTTTTAATTAAAAAAATTAAAACAACAAAAAACCAAAGAAAGTTTTCTAAAAGGAAATCAGCCTTTTCATAAATTCTGCTGTTTTTAAAACAAGTGTCTTGCTTTAAAGAATCAGTACAATATTTTCATACCATTTGCAATAAGTACATTTGAGCCCTGGCAAAAAAAGAAAAAATAATAATATCCAACATTCTATTTTAACCAAAACATTATCAGCCTTAATGTCCTATCTGTAAATCTAATTTGCTTAATAAAACTAACGAGCATCTTTTTTGACACCTAATATTACATCAAATAGTCAAGTGAACAGAATGGTCCTTTTGTATTTTCTTTACCAGTAGATGAGACAAGAATAGGTATAGATTTTATCTCCTCAAAAGGTCAGTGTAACAGACTTGTTTTCTTTTTTTATGTATGTGACTCCACAGCTTTTGCCACAAACAAATATCTCTGGCCCCTAGTCTGTTGGCACAATGAAATGCTGCCTAAAAAACAAGTCCCCAGGAATTATTGATTTCTCTGTGCCAAAGTACAGAAATGAAAATAAGTAGATATGAGTTTCTGATTTGATATCTTTAAAATTTGAAAATAAATATCATACTAGAGAATTTAATATTAAACTGTTTGATTAAAACTCATTCAGGTTTCCTTATCAAAAGACTCAGTTGGATTGAAAAAAAAAAAAATAATCCTATTAAATGACATGAAAATGTCTGGGTGAACATATTTGTGATTTCCCCCACGTCCTAAGCCTGCATGGATGAATGCCGGCAGTACCAAAGTACCATTTGTGGAGTAGGGGTTAGATAATTAGTCAGTTTTTAGGTTAGGGTCCTTAAGTTTAATACTACATCTAGATTAAACTAAGTAAATAACTTGACTACTGAATGTCCTCTTAACAATTCATTTAAATTTGGGGTTTCAGCAGCTCATTGTGAAAACAGATACCACAAAAAAGGAGAATTATTTTTTTTTGTAACTAAAATTTTACAAATGTCCAACATTCACTGTATTTAATGCTTTTTTTTAAGTTTGAAACCAGTTTTATACATTCAACATGGACTGTTGTTTCTGATTATAAAAAGTTTAAATGGAAATAGACCACCATTTACATCTTGTGATTGTTCTTTTCAAGAATTTCTATAATTTTGTATTGCTTAATATAAGCAGCAATTAATGTTTCAACTATTTTTGCATCTTGTTCTTAGTAGAAAAATGCAGAAACTATATTTTGAAATGATATTGATTTTGTTGGTTTTCTTTAAGTGCATCTAGATATTCCAATATAACAAAACAATCAACCTGTTTGTAAAATTAGATTAACAAAGAAAAATATGGTTTATACAAAAAAACTTCCATAAAAAGAAAATGTTATCGGTCCATAAATAATTATTTTTAAGTGAAACTTGGCTTTGGAAATAAATAGCAGATCTGTGAAATGAAGAATTAATCTATTCAAACTCTTGTTCTCATATTGGTTGTCATAATATCTTGGCTGTGTTATAGTCTCATTCAGCTGTTTGAATATTTGATAACAATATGCTTGGCTAGATTTTTCTCGTTTCTCTGATCATGGAATGGTGCTAGAAATTTGAAAACCAATATGTGTCAAGACAGTGTCTGAATATTGGATGGACACTGAAATTGTTAATAAATGCTGTTTATTTAAAATTAGGAGTAATTTACAATAAAGATTAAATATAAAATTAGGATAGAATTCACTTTTAAATCCAAAGTATTAATTTTTTTTTTTTAAATAATTTCACCCCAAACAAGGAAGACACAAGGAGTTATTGGGTTTAGGTAATGAGAAAAGAACAATAAAAGAACAGGAATTAAGGAGACAGAAGATGACTATTGACATTGCATTTAAATTTTTGAAGATCAAAGTTGAGAAGTGCAAGTGAAGAAACTCTTAGCATAGAACTTAGTTACATCTAGCAATTTCAACTGTAAAATGATGAGACCTAGCTGCCAATCAAGTACTGTGCTAGTTTTAAAATAAGTACCTATGCAATGGTCCTGACATGGTAGGGAATTTAGTTGTCAAATTTAATGAGCTTATTCTCATGTACAATATAGCAACATTAAAAAAAATGAAAATTAAAGCTGAGAAATTAACTGAAGTAACAGCAGCACTTTACTGCTGACCCATTATAATGATCAAAGCTTTGAAAGCAGAAATTTGATTGTAAACTACAAAGAATATATCAGTGATAATAAAATAACTTATGCAACAACTATTCTTTTGGTGATGAGATTTTATGCCAAAGTCCATCAGTTCCCAACCATGTTTAACATCCAAAAGTAGTAAACAATAAATGTATCTGAAAAAGGAACCCATCTGAATCTACATATTGTACCTAAGTTGTTACTGGAACTTGATTTTGACATTGTAAGACTTTTATCTCTGGAACTGTTGCAATGTGGAACAGATTCCCAAGAGAATGGTTCCCTGATTACTACAATCTTAACCTCTTTAAATCGCGAGCCAACCATTATCTATCCTACATATTCTCATAAGATGCAATCCTTGTTCCATCCCAATTTAATAAACCTCTACCTTGAGTGGCATTTAAGATTTGTATTGGGTGAACAATAGTAAAACAGTTTTAACTTTCTCTAAGTGAAAGTAGATCTCCAAAATCTTTGTTGGGAATAATTAAAGCAAATATTTTAATATTATGTAAAGAGAAATTTGTTATAAGTGGAAAAAAAAAAAAAATATTATGTAAAGAGAAATTTGTTATAAGTGGAAAAAAAAAAAAATCTTGCTTGATAATTTTTATTTAAAACCAGTTCCATTCTACTTGATGTGATGACATTAATATGACTTTAATTACAATGTCCACCTTTGAACTCATCAAGCAAATAGATGAATATCTCAGCATCATTTTTGGTTATCTGTAATCAGTTTTCTAAGAGTTCAGGAGTCGATTAATCTGTGTAACAGGAAATTATGGCAATGAAGGGAAATAGGGTCAGATTCATTTGTGGAAGCAAAAACCAGCAACACAGATGAGTACAGAATTGAAAGAAATTTTTATTTCCAGAATATAACAGGGACATCAATTGAGAAGTTTATTTATTAAATTTACTCTCTTATGCCTTTGAGAAACTTTCAGCTGGTTTTCAGCTTCCTCCTTGCAAATCTTACATACACTATTGAAAGCTGTCATTAAAATAGAATTTCATTTGGTCTTTAACCTTTAAGGTCTAACTGTAGTATTGATTATGAAAGGAAAATCTTGAATTGTCTCCACTCAGAAAATGTAGTCAGTCATCCTTAATTCCATGATCATTTTGGTTACTATTTACCAGCAAAACCAGAAAAGTACCTTTGAAATTATTCTTGTTCAATATAATGAAAAAATAAAAGGGAAGGGATAACACGAGGGTTTTAGAATATTAAGTCACAAGGAAAGAGGAAGGGATCAAAACTATGAGGTAGGGGGAGATTTTTACATTTTTTTTTCTTTTAAATATATAGGTTTTTATAAAATAGACTTTTTTGTGAGAATGTGAATAGAATTTTAAGGCAACACTTTTTCAATTTTTTTTTTAATTATTATAGATGAGTTGGGTAAGTATTTTCTCTGCCATACTGTTGACTATAAATGTTCAAATGTACTGACTGCAAATAACACAGCAAGGTTGAAGCAATAATACCCAGCAAATTGTGATTTCATCAAGTCGACTACCTACTGTCCTGCAAGAAGACACCTGTTATTTTTTTTAACTTTCTCACTATCCATTTTGAAAAAACTGAATTCAATATTGATAAATATGAAAAAGCCATTTTTAGTAACAGATGTAAAAGTAAATACAAATTTTACAAGTGAAAGCAACCTGTTGAATATTGTTTATTGTACAATTGGTGGTCATATTATTATTATGACAGCCATTGTCACAGGCTGTCAAATAAGGACACTAAGGGAATTAAAAACAAAAATATGAAGCTTTCAGCTTACAAGAGTGAAAAATGTATAAAAAGTAGACAAGAGATTCCAGATACTAAATTCTATTATAAAAAGACCATTTTTCAATTTTTAGTGTTACCAATACCATTGTTGTTAGACATACATATTTTTATGGAAGTTTTTAACTTAAAAACGAAATTTGTACAAAATAAATATTCACCAGGATAGGATGAAAAACTAAAAATAATTCCACATTCACAGCATGCAGTCATTACCAAATAATAATAAAAAAAAAATTCCCAAATTAGTCAACATTTTTTGTTTAGCTCAGTTCAAATCTTTCAAATGCTTATTTTTTTCTTCTTTTTTTTTTTGTTAATATGGCCAGCAACAAGATGTACACACACAAACTTTCTGTTTTTTTGCCATAGCCCTGAGTTGAGAAAGACACACAAAGTTCAATTCCTCTTCTATTGCCTATTGTTCTTAATTTATTATTTCAAAATAGACACAAAAACCTGCTCTTAAAGATATGATTAAATAATAATAATAAACAAATGCTTTAGTTGAGACAGTATAAGAATTGGACTGAAGATCTTATTAACAAAATCAGGATAAAAGGAGGCAGTGACAAGGTTAGCAGAAAATTCAGAAGAGAAATAACAGAAAACTTAGCATATTGGATTTGTAAAAACAAAAATGTCATCAGTTCTAACCACTGACAAAGCTATATTGTCTTATTGTCTAGATTGCTAAATTTTAATGTAGTTTTTCCTTTTTCATTACATAAACACTAAATCAATGCATTTATTTGGGTATAAGTAATTTTTTTTAAAAGTCCAAGACAAATCATAAGAGATTTGTGCTCTCTTTGCCCTGGATTGAAATCAGGAGGGCTATGGTAGTGACCCACATCAATTTAATGTTGATACTAGAATATCAAACCTTTTAGTAGCTAGTGTACTGCATTAACTACTGAGCTAAACAAAATTGAACAAATACTTGCTGACTGCATAGAGTACCTAAAAATATAGAGGGGAAGGCAAGATTCAACTCCCCACCACCATTTGCCTGGCCTCAATTTTAGAAAATATCTTTTAAAACATTAACAACATTTTTGAAATCAGGAAACAAAAAGAGACAAATTTTGCTTAGTCAATGTGATAAAAAATACACATTTTTCTTATGCTTCGAAATTTACCCATGGGAAATAGAATTGCTTAAAAAGCAAAAATATGTTTTTAGCTCTCATCATAATTTTGCCATTGCTTTTAAATTTATGAATGCCGTTAAGAGCTATTTTTTAAGTGCAATTTTTGAAAGAGGCCAAGTTGAATGAAAAAAAAAAAAAAGAAGTAAAAGCAACCAGACTTTTAAAAAAAATTGTTTTGATGAAGACCATGAACTTTAAAAGATGGATAAAAATTGTCTAATTGTTTTAATTAGAGAATGCACACACAGAGGCACTAAATAACCGCAAGAGGTACACAGCCATATATGATCAATGCAAAACAGGATGAGGGACTTAATTTGTTTTTTCCGACCAGATATGCGACCCTTGCTTTTTTTTTTTTTTTTTAATAGACTGGTCAGTCAAAAGAATCTATGAAAGGATCAAGAAAACAAAAAAATACATTTTGTTATCCAAGATTGTAGAAATAGGTTTGGTTGGGCAAATGGAGTTAGAAACAAAGAGAAATGTCACTTTGTCAATTTATAATTAAACCCTTGTGTCAGCCTGACTAATTTGATAGACGAGCAACTGATCAATTTTCCTGGAGACAAGCAGATAGCAATTAAGGTTCAAAACAATTGCTATGCCTTTTTCAGGATAGAGAGAGGAAAGAGAAAAAAAAAAATGTTACTGTTGGGAATTTTTTCAACCAGAAAGTTTCATAACTTTTGAATCCAATTCATTTTGGTTGTTATATTTTGAAGAAAAAAAATTCATAGCTTTTTGTAAAATTTTTTGTTTAAAGAATTTAAGATAACAATTTGCTCTTATTATGGTTAATGCATTTCTCTGAGATTATTGTGGTGATAAAACCTAAAATATAAAGTGAGTGTGTTATTTATTACCTTGCCTTATATCCTGAATATATTTCAAATTCTTGACTAAATATTCTCAAAGTTATAGTAAAAGAAAAAAATAGACTTGTAATATATGTAAACTGTTAAGAGTAATTTTAATTAATGTCACTTTCTACAGAAGCATATTTAAGATAAAATATGTTTCCTTATAAATAAATTTAAGATAAATTGTTTTGTTATGAGAATAGAGAAACAATATTTGATAAACAATCTCTATAGAAATCTAAATTTGCCAATGTGATTTTAACAGTTTTCGGAACAGAAAAATAATTATGTAGTCAGGTAAAAAGAAAACTGACCTTCCATAAAAGAAAAGGATATTCAGGCAGATAGCAATATGTCTAATGAAATGACAGCGTGTAGAAGTTTCAATTTTTTTTTGCTAACATGGTTAAAGACATTCTTGGATTTGTTAAGTGGTTTGTCTGTATAATTCATTTGAAAGGATGACTTCTGTTTAAGAGAAAACCAACAATCAAAATCTTCAGATGCTAGTGAATATGAGATAATCTAGAAATGGGGCAGCTTTAAAAAAAAAAAAAAAAAACCCAAAAAACTGATGGACAAAAGAAATATCTAGGCACACCAAAACTTAGATAATTCAATATTCTTACATTAGATTAGACAACATAAATAAAACAAAATAGACTAATTGACAAATAGGTAGATTTTTGAGCAGTGTCACAATATCTATGATGAAATAAATGTTTAAATAAACAAATACATGTTTAAAACTAAAGGTACAAGTAAATAAAAACCAACAGATCTGTTTAAGATAAAAAAACCCCCAAAAAACCTTGAAGGTATATCTGAAATTCAATTAAATAAGTATTTGAACAGGCTATATAGATAATATAAAGTATAGTAGTAGGAGAACCAAACATAACACCTTTATCTCTTATTCCAATAAACCCTTTTGAGTTGAAAAAGAGTCAGTTGTATGAATGTCAAAGTATGCTTTGTTAGATTAAGGAAAAGTCATAGGAAAAATAAGTAGCATTTTTAATAAAATAATTTATTTAATATATCTTTAAAAATAAGTTATATTTGTAGGAATAAAATAAATGTTTTAGGAAAATAGTTTATCAGAATATTATTTTAAAACTTATTGCCAACATTTAGTTTATTAAAGCATTACTGATTTCATTATTATAAGTTAAATATTATTTTTATTAAGATATATTAAATAACTGAAAATATTACTTATTTTATTAAAAAGTAGGACATTACTGTTTTCTCTGACTTTTTTTCCTATCCTAACAAAGTGTACCTTTTTTTTTTCCTCAGTCACCAAAAAGCCAAGCATTTTAAAATTAGTTGATCAATCCATTAGCTGAAATGCTCTGCACTATCAAGTTTTCAAAAGATGGTGGCATAGGAGACTAGAGAACTTCTGCTCCATTCTGCCAGAAAATTAAACAAAAATTATTAAGTTTCCTTATGAATAAAACAAAGCAATGATTTAAATTTAGAATCTGTTGAATTCAATCTTCTCATCTTTAATGTTGTGTCCCATCTGTGAAGAAAAAAGGCAATTATAATATTGTCTGTGAAAGAATTGGTATGACAAGTCATTATTTATAATTATTATTCAAATTAGGTCAATACAGTGGATACTAAGAAAAATCCTATGCTTTGAATCAAAGCTTTCTCATCTTAAGTCTGTGATCAGAAGCATCACCTACTTGGCACTTATGGGAACTTGGACAGTCTACAACATTTCCATTATGTCCAGTATAGAAACCACTGATAACAAAATTACAGTTAATCATTCGAGTTCCATAAAGCAATTTCTGTTTGAAGCAATAAAAAAAAAACAAAAAACAAACTTATTTCCATTGTTTCTCTGAGAACAAGACAGAAACTATTTTAAGAAGGGGGGAAACACAAAGAAAAGATTAAACTTAAATGTACCACTTAAAGGTGACCTAAACTAAAATGTATTCTGTTTCTGAAACATTCAAATTTCTGTATCTGGTTTAAGATAACAATGTGTAGTATATCTTGTCAATTGCAGATAATTAGAATACATTGGTCCAAATGCCATGATAAAAAAAAACAAAAAAAAAAAAACAACAAAGACAATGATTTTAGAATGAATCCAGATTTTCCAAACTTATTAGTATTGCATTCACAATTAAAAAGAGCTGAAGAGTGCAACTGACTGAAATCAAATCCCATCTTATGAGAAGGCTACAATCACCACAATAATGGACTGACACACATTTATTCAATTAAAAGATTTAAAAAGTCAACATTGTTTCACGCTTGGTTTGTTTTTATTCTATTAAAAACCATTGTGCCAGTTCTTTGATATTTATCATTAAAATTGCATGTAGCATTGTTTATTGAAGGTTTCTCTCTTCCTGTCAGCAGATTTGGATGAAAAATCAGTTGTATACAATAACGTACCAATATTATTTATAGATAAGGTACTGGCAGCAAGATGCTGACAAATGCATGAGCTTTTAAATCAATAAATGTATATAGATAATAAAGAACAATTTCTGTGAGTACATGTGGTATGTTTACATTTATTGCAGGGTTATCTACGCCTTTGGTAATTACATTTATAATTTAACTCTAGCCTATCAGTGTGTGTGTGTGTGTATATATATATATATATATATATATATATATATATATATGCACGTAATATTTTGGTGTTCATCTAATGTCTATGTACACACATACCTTGATACATCTGCACAATAACTGTCACTAGACATTGTTGCATGTGTATGCATGCATTCTAAAAAAAAAGTCACCCAAAGATTCTGCATATTACATTTATATATAAGTAAAAATAATTTAAACAGATGAATAAAAACTACAACTGACAGTTTCAAAATGGTTGATCTTCAGGTATGTTCAGCTGATCTTCCCACCTTAGCAGGATTAGATAAAGATGCAGTTTTTATTCATGTGCAAGTTTAATTCTGTTTTACTTGTATAGTAGCTGTCTTTTGACAGTGAGCAGGGTTTTTTTTATGCCAACTCTGTGTGATAGCAAGTTTCTTGTTACCAAATCTAACACTGTTGTGATATTATATGGGGGTCTATATGGAAATATATACATTGTATTTTACTGTGTTCATAATATGCGTGTTGATGTGATCAGATAAAGATTTCGAGTTCAAAGCAGAAAATAAATGAAATTACATAAACAATTGAAAATAAATAAAAAGTGGCAGATAATGAATATTAATTCAACTCAATATGAGTTTTAAAATTCATAACTGAAGAATCATTTTATAATAAAGCAAATGGGTTTCACAAGTTGGATAGACAAAAGGCAAAAGAAAGTTAAGGATCAAAGTGAAAACCATTTCCACAAATAGAAAGAAATAGTTAAAAGAAAAATAAATAAATAAATAAATAAATATCTCCAGATTCACCCTCAAACAATTCTCAGATTCCTTAAACAGAATTTGTAATTGATTTGTATTAAGTGTGTAAAAAGCAAATTAACATAACTTCAACTGAAAAAAATATTAAATAATAATAAAAAAAATTTTTTTTAATTTATTTTTTTGTATTACCAAATTTGTAATAAATTTAAGTGTAGAGCCATTAAGCAATGAGAATGTGTGTGTGAGTGTGAGATAGAGATGTATTTTGTTTGTATGCACTTACAAATAATCAGGTTTTGTTTTTTGTTTTTTTAAATAAACTGGACACAGATATTAAAACTCAGTATCAACTTGGTAATTCATTTCAAGGTGGAGCCTTGAAACTGAAATTTATTTATTTAATAATAATAATATTAAAAAAATTTCCAACAAAACAAGATGATAATATTTATCATCATAGAAAAAGATTAACAAAATACAAACTACCCAACTAGTGTGGACAAAGCAGTTCCCTCCCCACTCAATATGCCCACCCATGAATCTATTATAATATACAAAGAGAGAGAAAGAGAGCAGGGAGGAGTTTATTAAAAAAAAAAAAAAAAAGAAACTAACTTTTAACAGGACAACTTTATACTAGAAGTCTTTTTTTACACCCTAAAAAGAAAAAAGTAGTTCCCTATTTTACCCACCCCGAGTATCAAATACAAAGTAAAATGATGTAAGCAAAGCAAATTCTTTTGATGTAGTCAGGAATGGGGAAGAGGGAGTTTACCTTCTGCATTGGTTTTGAAAAAGTTCCATACAGATGAAAAAGAACCAAAATATAAATAAATAAATTGTTGTTGTTGTTGTTCTTTTGAAACCAATTGCATAGAATTGGTGCAACTGATATTCCAGTGACCCTACAGAGGAAATTTAAGAGGAGGAGGGGAAAAAACAAAACAAAAAAACTAAGGGTCAGAACTTTGAGTCTATAAAAAATCCACAAACATTGAGGACCTTGTAAAACAATGGATAGCAAAGAATTGAAAATGGAGTGAATGAGAGGGAGGAAAAAAGGATGAGAGATAAAAAAAAAATAAGCAAAGTAGAGGAAGCAAGAGAAGAGAAAAAAAGGATGAGAGAAAGAAAAAGTAAAGGAAGCAAGAGAAGAGAAAAAAAGGATGAGAGAAAGAAAAAGTAAAGGAAGAAAGGATGAGAAATAAAGAATAAGTAAAGTAGATGTAAATTTTAAGATGTTACTTTTTTTTTTTTTTCGTTTGATTTCATTGAATATATTTTCTTTTATTTCCAAAAGATAAATTCTTGTTTGTCGCAGCAGATTCTGGACGTTAACATTTCCAAAGAATGGCAGAGAAATAGAGAACAAAGTTAGGATAAAAAGAAAGAAAAAAAAAAAAAAATAAACAGAGAGAGAAAGAGAGAGAAAAGGAGTGGGAGACCGAAACAACTTAATTATTTATATATATATATATTTTTTTCTTTTTTTTTTTAGTAAGCTTTAACAACCAATGAAGATGATTGTGATGACAAAGATGATAGTGGGTCGATATGTCCAAAAAGAAAGCCGAATAGACAGGCATGGGGAAGCTGAAATTGGGGAGGGGGACAATTACCAATAAAAAAATAAAACACAAGCCACTGCTCCAAATACAAAGGTGTTGAAGTGGAAGCCTTCAATTACTTAATAAGTCAAGTAATAATTATAGTAGCAACAACAACATCAACAACAACAACTTAGACCAGTGAACAGCATTTGGTCTCTACCTTGACTGAATTGCTAGACTTTGAGGAGCCAGCCATCTTGCAGAAGCCAGGCTTTAAGCCATTCCGGTTGATGTCTGTCTTGATGCGGCGACCAAACCGTTTGCCTTTTCGAATGTGCAAGCTACAATCTGCCGAGCATATAGACAACACATCCTCAGGCAATGGTGCCTTTGACGTTTCTTTACAGTCATTGTTAGCCCGGGATTTCACCTCCCAGATCTGAGCATTGAGTTCATTCAGATAGTTCACATCCAAGTCATTAGGGGGTCCTTGTTTCACTCGCTTGCAGTCCTGCTGCTCAGAGCACAGATTGTCCTCAATGCACAGCTTTGAGAAGCTGTTGTTGGACGACACCAAAGAATTTGAGTTTTTCATCTCACAGCTATTGATGCTTATTCCACTCAATCGTGAACTGCAGCCAGAGTTGGAGTTGGCAAGAACTGCCTGTGGTTGATTTCCTCCACCAATGTTGCTGTCGCCATTGCTGTCACAGTCATGGTTGCAGCTTTCACTGTTGGGGTCATTGCCTTTCGAACTCTTTCCACTGGAACCTCTGTTCCCTTTGTTATCAGAGGATTTATCTTGCTGGTTGCTGTTATTTGGCTTATTGTTCTGCCTGTTGCTTCCAGTGGTACCGCCTTGCCCTAAAGGGCGAGGACCCCCAGACATCCCACCAATCCCACCTGGGCCATCATTGTCACTAGAATGGTCACTACTGTCACGTCGTGTTGCAAACTTGTGCTTCAATTTGTCTTTGCGAGCAATGCTGTCTGTATCATCTGTGTCACTAGCATCAGAGCTGCTGCAACTTGTGCCCCGTTGACCAGTGCCACGCCGCTTCTTGTGCTGCTCGTATTTATGCAGAACTTCAGGTGAAGCCATATTGGCACGACAGCCATAAATGTTCCGAGAGGCCACTTTGGAGGAAGCAGAGGATGACAAAGAAGTAGGCAGCATTGTCAAAGGAATGTCTTCCTCTTCATCTGATTCACGTTCTTCTGAGATCTGATTAAGAAGCTGTGGAGAGCTGGCCACCGAGTGAAGAGGTCGACGAACAGCTGATGTGTCTAAAGAAAACATGTGCTCAACAGATGAAGCTCGTTTGTTGGAGTCCATCAAATTTTCTGCAGAACGCACACTCTTAAACTCAACCTCCTCACAGCTGCCTTCTTCTTCAACTGACTCTTCTTTGATGAGGCTGTACTTTCGGCTAAAGCTGCCCCTCGCTGGACTAGCTGGAGTGCGAGACGATGTGGACGGTAGCGGTCCTGGTGGAGACACAAGCGTTTGCACAATGCTGTGTTTTAAGTTGCTTGAATCATCATCTTTGATTTGGATGCTGTTAGGAGAGAAGGAAAGAAGTAGAATTAGTTTGGCCTTTGATAAATGAACATAGGTATTCAAAAATACTTTAATGATGACTGACCTAACTGCTTTAGAAAAAAAAATAAAGAGAAAAATCATTTAATCTTCAAAACATAAGAGGCTTTAATTACAGAAAAATATTTTTTGTCAATACAAATTATATAGCAATTTAAATATGAAAATTGTTAAAACCTAAAGACCAATATTTTTTAACAAGTGCCTACTTAAAAACTTTATGCATTAGACAACCTCTTATTCCAAATTAAAAATTAAAGCTTACAAAATTTTAATACACAAAATTAATAACAAATAACGCACAAGTTACAATAGTTTTTTCTACAGCAATTGCATTCAAGATAACTTTATGCCTTTATAATTCTGTTTCTAAAGTAAATATAAATCTTGTGGTTAAATAAAGGCTGTAAATAAAATGTAAGCTGGATTTATATATTGACATCAGTTCAATTTTTCAATATGACATGCAGGTATTTCAATGTACAACACAATTGTGAGGTCAAACTTGAGGATTTCTACTTGGTATTTGTAGAGGAAAATTGGGTATGCAATTTGAATATATAGTAAAGGAGTATGACTTTTAGAAATTGTATATATTAAATCCTTTCACAGTTCATGACAAATAGCAATATCATCAAGGAAATTAAATGGACACACACAAAGAAACTGTAATGGAAGACACTTCAAGAAAGCAAATCATGTTTTCAAAGTAAAATTATTTTATAAAACAAATAAAGTGAACCTCATATTGATGAAATGGATAGATTCATGAAACATACAGATGAGTCAACACAATTTGAATGGTTTTGTTAAGTAGCCAATCAGTAAAGAATTAAATAATGTCACAATGTCATGCAGATAAGGTTAATTAGTTGTAATCAAATATTACCAAATTGAAAGAGATTATGTACTTTGGGAATAAAAATTCAGTAGCTTTAAAAAAAAAAAAAAAAAAAAAATGCAAGAAATATAGAAAAACAAAATGAAAGATATCCGTTAAAGAGGGAAAGAAAATAAACCCTTTTTTCTTTGATATTTTCAAAGTCTGACCAATACAAGTGAAAACACAGAAAAATTGATGCAAATATACTTATTACTACATGTTTATTATGTCATTCATTTGGGTGTCTTAATCATGAGGTGACTGTATTAACTGAAATGAAAACCATCTATGATTTATAGTTAAGTAAACCTGAATTCATTTTCAAAAAAAAAAAAAAAAAAAAAAAAAAAAAAATAGATAACTTAGAAAAAAAAAAAAAAGATATGGTTTCATCAAGATTCTATAAAGTTTAGAGTGGAGGCATTGTTATTGCTGTATGATAAAACAATTTTGAAAAGACAAAACTTATGTTCCTTACGCATAACAAATAGATAAAGAAGCAAACATTATTTAAATATGTATTTATATTAAAATAGCTTTTAAGGGAGGAATCATATGAAAAAAGGAGACACATAATTACAGATGTTGATCTTAAAATCTATTCAACAAAAAATGATTGTTAATGAAACAATGATAAATACCTCCAGAAAGACAGACATGTGAAGACGATATTGACACAAAATTCTCCTTATGTCACATTCTTTATTTTTATTTCTCATATCTTAAACTCCCATTATGTGTATGTGTAGCAGAATGATTATGAACATAGACACCGTGATCAGCAAGCCATTTAAATTATGGTCAAGGCTACTGCAGTTATTTTCCCCATAAATATTCTTGGAGAAAGCTATGAATCCATTTCCTTTCAATCCCAGCTATGGGTTAAATAGCACAGCAGATGAAGTTCCCTAGCATTGGTTGACAACCAGTCTCAGAGAAGAATAACACTGAATTCAAACTGGTCAGACATGGAGTTAGCAATCTCACCCAGTAAAAAGCCTGTGTACTATGACAACCACAGCAGCAGCATGGTGAAGCTGTGGCTCTATATTCCACATGGAGTAGTAAAAATTCTTTCTCTAAAACCCATATGAACAAAAAAGCAGAGCAACTATCTAAGCAATACATGTGCATATATTAAATCCTTTCATAGTAAGACTTAATGACAATTAGCCCCATCATCAAGAAAATGAAAGCCACATACACAAACATACATTGCTTAAGATGATGTAAAACTAAAGCTTTAAAATAATCCAAATTACTAAAAGCTATTAAAAATCATTTGTAGGAAGAAGATATAGCTGAAAATCAATAGCCTCCTCCCCATCTTTAATACCATATATGCTGGCATACAAGGCGAATGGGTGTATAAGATGACCCCCCCCCTCATAAATTTTCAAGGTAAATGTTTTGGGCTATATTTGTCATACAAGATGACCCCCTCCCCAATCATATTTTAAAATGTATTGAATTTATTAAATAAATACAGTAAGCATATTATTACACTGCACTTATTATAATGTGAATTAAGTTGTTTCAGTAGAAAATATTTGTGTCAATAGTTACCAATGCAAGGGTTACCTTACTGCTAAAAATCTCCCATGCCTTTGGTTAAAAGGTTGCCTTGTACATCGACATATACACAGTATATAATATATGAAAACTAATCATATGAATAAATAGAGAAAGCTGTTCTCACTTAAAAAAACATATCTGGATACAGGTGGACTTGTGTAATATTACGTATATAAAGTCAAGGAAATAAGGTTAAAGATTTAAGTTAGAAAGTCTAACAAATGGCTCCTACATGTTGTTGGAAATATTTATATATCATATTTCAGAAATATAATATATCTGATACTGAGGAGTTGAAAAAATTCACCAATGTGTGAAAATCCTTGCCAGAAAAAAAATAATCAAATAAATGATAGAGTTAAAAAAATAATTATCCTGAGTATCAGAATGAAACAGGCCTGTGTGATTTCATAGGGTCACCAGATAAAGTCGGTAAATCCAAATTCAGAGATTAGCATCAAACATCATGAAAAAAGGAATACAAGTAAATGAAAAAAAAATGGTTTTGTTTATCAAACTAGATGTAGTGGGCTTGAGTGTCTTATTTGACTGAATAGTTGGATATAATTAATGATTACCAATTACGACGGTCCGAGATTTCCTTATAAAAGAAGTTTCTCTTAAAAAAAATTTTTAGCGATAGTTTTTGCCTCTTAGTAAACACACATGCCTGAAACTGCTAGGAATGAAAAAAAAATTCAAAGTCTCTCTCTTTCATGCATTTTCTCTCTTTTCCCTTTGCTGACAATTAGAATTTCCTTTCTAAAAGGAGTCAATTCAGATTACACGTGTTCGGCTGTTTAACATTATGAGAAAAAATCTTTCCCTTGGTGAAAACCTTTGTAATTTGATTTTCAGCAAGAGACAGAGTTGGGTCAGCTCTAGTACATTGGTTCAAAGAAAGTGCCAATGAACATGAAGAGGCAACCAACTCAGTTCACTTCCAAACAACAATAGTCACCAAACATTCATCTGATCCACAAAGTACAGTTATACAAAGAGAAGGTGATAGAACCACAAACCTATAGCCAGATACCAAACCACAAAAGACATCATAACAATGTCAGACATATGGTTTTAAAGGCAGGGTTAGATGAATAATTTTGCTGATGCAATAAGCAAATCTCTGAGTCATTATTCTTTCATCATTGTCATTTTACTTTTCATAAACAATTGATCAACCAAATTTATAAACATTTAGACACAAAGAAGTTTTTTCTTTTATTAATATCTTAACCTCTTCTAAGAGTGTCATGATATAGGTTTTATATTTTACATCAAAACTGATGCATTTATATTAAAGAAAATGTATCCTTATAGAATTTTGTCTAAACTAAGAGAAATGCCAATCAACTAGGACTTATATATATGCACGTTCTCCATTGTTAGTACATAATATATCCATTTATTTCTTTACAATTCTTTATTTCCTTTTATAAAATTAAACACACACATCATTTTCTAAGTAATTCCTAATTTATAATGGTTTTTTAAACAAAAATAAATGAATATTTAGAAACATCTTCATAAGGCGTACTTAAAAAAAAAAAAAAGATAAATTAATTGAATGCTAATGAGTAATAATTATCAGGAGGTGATTGAATACATGAATATAAAATAATCAGATTTGTAACGCTCCTAAATACTGACGTGTATAGAATTAAATCAGTCGTCATAAGAATTTTGGTTTGGTAACAAGGCTTTCTATCACTGGATGTATTCACAGTATTTTTTTGAAACAACTAAAGTTACCGTATTTACATTAGTCGGACTATTGTCCTCATCTTTGTCGCCATATTTGTCACAACGTTTCGGCCGTTGTACACTCTGGCCTTCTTCAGGTGGTTGGAATTTCGAACTGAACCCTTTATTTCGATCACTGGGGTAGACTGTTCTAATTCCACGTGCCATGTTTTTGATGGATGTCAGTTATCAGTTATCTCCTGCTAATTTTCCCTCTGAAAGTTCTCCACTGCCTTAACCAGGAATTGAACTCACCTTCTTTGGGTCTGTCACTGGATCTAACCAACGCCTTTATCCACTGTGCCATGGGTATGAACTTCTGAGTATTATAAACCTAATGTTTTCAGCATCATTTTTACCAGTGCTCATATTGCAATTTTTGCTGTTATCATTGCATGTCTTTACCAGAGTTCATATTGCAACTTTGTTATCATTGCTTTTCTCTGGCACTCCTTATTACTGGTTCCCATATTGTATTTATTTCTATGCTTGGTCGGCTCAGGAGATTTTTGTGGCCTAGCATATGTGCTGATTCCTTAAGTTTACTTTTTTTCCAATGGTGTTCCCTGTCTATGATCTGAACATGATCCCACAGGGGGCGGTGATCTCCTTCTCTCTCCATATGTGGTCAGCCACGCCTGATTTTTCTACTTCCCTCGCGTTACAGCTTTCTGGTGTTCTTGAAGCCTTACCTTGAGGGGGCGGCCTGTCTCTCCTTTATATTCCTTTCCGCAGCTGCATGGGATAGCGTACACACAGTCTTTAGTCATGTTCCTCTCTATGGGGGTCTCACTGTGAGAGATATCTGCAGTGTTGTCACGCTTTTGAAGGTTGTCCTGATGTTATATGGACCGCAGATCCTTTGTATTTTCTCTGACAACCCCTTCACATAAGGCAGGCAGACTGTTTTCTGAGTGTTGTTGTCCTCCTCCTCCTCCTCCTCCTCTTTGTACCCGCCCTATCCCAGTTTTTGGGGGCTGCTGCCATGTACCCAGGGTAGTTGTTGCGTTGTAGGGTACTACTTATACTGACCAATTCCTTATCTAACGTCTCTGGATCGCCACTTATGACTTTTGCTCGGTGTTGTAAGCATCGGACGATCCCTTTCTTTACGCTGTATGGATGGTGGGAGTTGAAATTTAGGTACTGTCCGGTGAATGTTGGTTTACGGTATACGGATGTCTTGAACCCATCATACCCAGATGTCCTCAAGGACACATGGCACAGTGGATAAAGGCATTGGTTAGATCCAGTGACAGACCCAAAGAAGGTGAGTTCAATTCCTGGTTAAGGCAGTGGAGAACTTTCAGAGGGAAAATTAGCAGGAGATAACTGATAACTGACATCCATCAAAAACATGGCACGTGGAATTAGAACAGTCTACCCCAGTGATCGAAATAAAGGGTTCAGTTCGAAATTCCAACCACCTGAAGAAGGCCGGAGCGCATAACGGCCAAACGTTGTAGACAAATATGGCGACAAAGATGAGGACAATAGTCCGACTAATGTAAATACGGTACATAATACCTCATCTCAGAAATATAGACACAACTAAAGTTAGTCTCTTAGAAATAATTGTTTATACATTTCTTGCACATCAATATCATTTCTATAAAGTTTTAAAGAAAATAAAAAAAAAACAACCAATAATTTCATTGAAAGTTGCCGTGAAACAGCTCGTCAGATAAACTGCATTTGTTAGACTGTTCATAAAGATTTTTGAATCAATATTAACACTTTGGAATACAAATACAAATTTAAATACAGATTTAAAGGATAAAATTCAAGGTAAAAACAAAACATTAATATGGAAGTATTTCAAAGAATAAATTTTTATATAAATCTTGGTGACTCCTGAAATAAAACATCTATTATAAAGAAAAGGAGAACAAAATTGACAATGTAGGAAAAGAAGTGAAAAAATAAAAGAATAAAGTGCAAATAAGATGTCTAAGAAAAAGAAAAAAAGGTCAAATACCTGTAATAATTAATATCCATACTGAGGCCAAAATATTTTTAAAAGTTTACAGTTAAAAATGGACACAGAGAATAGGATCCATCTTAGCTTGATTGAAAAACAGCCAAAAGAAATACTGTTTAACAAAACAAGATTCTACAGAAAATTTGGGCACAAAGTTTTTCTCTCAGAAATGTTTAATAATAAAGAAATTAAAAAAAAAGACATCAGACAGAAATTGATATTATTTTTGTCTCGATATTGAAATTCAGAGGTTTAAATGCCTTTCTTCTTTAGAGTGACATCAAGCATGTTTTTGTACTTTTCAAGTTTATATAAAGTTCTGTCATATCTTAAAATAATTATTCTGGTTTTTAGTTATTGAAATACTAATTTTGGAAAATGGGTTTGGCTGAGAACTTTTCAGTGCACCCTTCCTCTGCCCCTGTATTTCTTGTGCTAACAAAAGCCAGGAAATCCCACACACCAAATAGATAGAGATATAAGTTTTTAATAACACTTAACACTGCTGCTAATGTGGACATAAAACTTATGTTGTCAACACACACATTTCTTTTTTTCAAGACACTGCTAAATGTCAGGTCCTAACATTTGGATTATAAACTAACCAGTACTATTTTCAAACCAGTATAGACATATAGCAGTTTAAAATAGAAGTTGTTTTGTGACGCATTTTCAATCTTATATTGTGTTGGAAGTGTCATTTAGCTTAGTCTGTACTGTGGAGGATCTGATCGAAAACAAAATGGTGGTGCCCATGAGAAATCACCATCAGCATCTTCATAGTCATTTATTTCTAGTAAATGTAATTTCTTATTTTTCACAAAACTGGCCAGCACAGCCAGGCATCAATGCTATGACAATGCAATAGTGAAAGTGTTAAGCATTTGTGATGAATAAGAGATCAAAATTTCATTTAAAATGAATATAGCTTTGGCTGTAGGAAGAAAATTTCATCTAAAATAATGATGCCTTAGTTTATATGATGATCTTGAATATCAAAATTGGGTGAATGAGTGAGAAATTCTTTGCTAAGACTTCATGGATTTTAAAGAAAAAGTATAAAAAACCCCAAAAAACTAGGGATAAGGGGAGGTTAATATTAAAGATCACTGATGAACAATAAGCAAATAATAACATTAAACAAAAAAAATATCTTTTTAAACAAAGAATATAAATTCAATCATATCAAGTTGGAATGAAAGTTCTGTCTGATTTTATAGGTGTAAATATTGAACAAAATTTATTCAAGTACACTCAATTCTCTTTTTGCATATGGGGATACGTTCCAGAGAATACCGTGCAAAAAATAAAATATAAAATGTACATATGAAAATTAGAGATAAGTCCCATCCAAATATATTTAATAAAAAAAATGTTAATTTTCATATACAAATAAATTGAATTTTTTATTTATACATATAGCATAATCATTCAGTCATTCAGTGTCACTACTAGACAGTAAACATGCCCGCTTTCTGATGTTTTTCGGTGGTGCAAAATCACTTTCGTCACTATAAATATTTAATGGTGATATTTCTTCATGTGTATCTTGAATAAAATTAACATCTTGTGTTTCTTTTGTTTTACTGGTTTTGAATACAAATTCAGTTATTAGAAGCTGTGATTTTGTTTTTGTTAGTTCTTTATGATTCTTCATGATATGCCATAATCATTTTCAAATCATGTTGGAATCGCACAGCTCGTTCAACATTGTTATCATTTGTAAAAAAAAATGATTTCCAAGTTTATTGGCTATTTGGAAGCTTTCTAGAATTGTACTTGCTGATAGTGGATCCACTTCATCATCACTAGTATAAACTAATGAGTCATATATATTCTGTAAAATACTATGTACGTACAGTGCATAGGTCTCATCCACTATGGAAAAAATAGATTGGATTCTATTTTACGTCAATAAATTGTTACTTAATCATTTTATGTAGAGTTTTGACATTTTGTAAATTATAATTGATTGATCTAATTTAATTATTTGCTTGACACTTGCAATAAATTCATCAGTCAAACAAGCATAGATTTTTAAACCATGTTAAAGTATAAAAAAAAAAAAAAAAAAAAAAAAAAAAAAAAAAATCAGTTCTTTTTGTTGGGCTGTGTTATTTCAAATCTGTGCAAAAAGAGAATTGAGTGTATTGCCTTTTTATGTTGTTTAATAATTTATACCTTTTCAGATTATAAGAATATTATTATTCCTAATATACTTCAAAACATAGCGCCCATGTTCATCCAAAAATAAAGAACACATTAGAAATGTTGTACGCTATTGGTTTCATGAAAGAAGTTGCAGGAGGTGGGTCCCTCCATTTCTAAACTGGAAATATTAGTTTAGAGAATGAGTCAAGGAAGAGTCATCCAAAAGGTCTTGATTTAGAGTATTTGGAATGTGTCGTTATGGCAAGTCCTGCCACTACAGTTAGGAAATTCAGTGAGAAATTTAATATCAATCATACAACAGTCCTATGAAGATTGGAAATGTTTCAGTGGTTGGAAAATGGGTCCTTTACAACCTGTATTCAGAGAAATGTATCCTTTACCATAATGTTTTCCGCTGTAGTCAGTGGATCAGTCAAAGAAACAGAACTGTAAGAACCGACAGGTAAACTTCATCCAAAGAAGATCATGTTGAGTGTATGGTGGGATACTTAAGGAATCATCCATTATAAACTGTTAGACAATAATCAAACAGTCAATGCTGATCTCTACTTCTGACAACTTTGTCTTTTGAAAGCAGCTTTAGACAGAAAACGTTCATCCTTAGTCAACAGAAAGAGAATAATCCTCCATCACAATAATGCCTATCCTCACACTGGACAAGTGACTGAAGATTTCTTAAAGGAGCTCAGTTGGGAAAAATTGCTTCATCTTCCATATTCTCCTAACCTTGCTCCTTCCAATTATCACTTGTCTAGAGGTTTGCAGAAACATTTAGATGGCTTATGGCTGACATCAAGTTTCGTATTTTACATCAAAACCTAGGGAATATTACAAAAGTGATTTCTATAAACTTGTAGACAGATGGAATGAGGTTCTAGGAAGCAATGGAGGTTATATTGATGATTAAATTATTGTATAAGTATTAGTATCTTCACTTGTAATATACATGATAAAATCAAACAGAACTTTTGTTTCAACCTAATATAAATAAATGAAAAGCAAGCATCTCAGGACACTTAGTTTAAAAGATTTCCAATTTTTTTTTTTTATATAAAGTGATGTTAAAAACAGGAGAAAGTACATTTAGTAAATATGTAAGCAAACATGGTTATCATAGAAGTTGTGTCTTCTCAACCTTGATGAAGAAACAACTGATAAACTTTTAAAAGCATAGAATTGAAAATCACAGCATATAAAGAACAGAAATTCTCTGTTCAAAATATCAAAAACATCAAATGAAGTTACAGATTTCCTAGATTTTGTCAGGAAATTTTATTTTATTACTTTTGATAATTTGAGACATTCTAATGCTTTAGGATAGAGTAAAACAATTAAATACCAAAACCTGGCAAAAGACATTAACAAATACCCACAAGAAAAATTATTTCAAAATTTCAATTGATTTAAAGTGTTAAGAAGCAAAGGAAGGAGCGGAGAACCATTAATGTTAAATTTCAATTAATGCTATTCTGTTATTAGTAACAGTAATTATATATCAAAAACAATGTGGGTCATTTATTTTAATAAGCACAATTACCATTTACGCTAAAGATATATAGAATAAACAAGATGCAAGATTTTTCTTGCCTCTAATTGAGTTTAGAAAAAATGAAAGATATTTACTTTTATGACTACAAATATATAACTGATATAGTGCATTTAAATTGTGATGCATTGTACGTGTGTAGTCAGAGTTTGAGCTTAAATATTGGAATTTTTTTTATTGTGGATGGTTTCTCTAACTGAAGAAGGAACGATTAAATAAGCATATTCCCATACTTAAAAGTTATATATATATATATATATATATATATATATATATATATAGTGATCAGTTATATGCAATTATGTCAGCTCTGCTGATAGTAGATTTTCTTTTTTAAACCATATTGTTATAGTGTAGCAACTGTTCACTACCTCTTCTCATATTGGAGATAAGATTAATCAAGATTGGTAGAAAAAGATGCACAACGAATTAGTTTTATGCCTCTGTTTAAAGCATAAAATTACACTAGTGAATGATGACTGGGATTTGAAGATGTCACTTCTATGTTTTGATATCTGAAGTAGTTTAAAGTCTTATTGTTACAATGCATTGCTTGTTTCTTTCTCAATGGGTGCTTCAGCATTATGGTCCTGTGCCAAAGTTGGCTTTATCTAACAGATATGATTTTTTTTTTCATATATATAGGGAACATAATCATATCTGTAATATTGAAAGACATTCAGAACACTGTAAAAGAAAATATTGATGTAAGCCAAAAAATGTACTGAAACTTGTGCAAGGTCAAAGAGACTAGATAATGTAACATTGGAAAAGACAAAAAAATCTCTTAAATATATAATAGACTGTATATGTACATGGCCATTTAAAGTAGTCAGAATAAACATACACTATTTCTCTCTCTCTCTCACACACACAGAGGATTCTTCATGCAAAATATGACAATGTTAACCCATCGTGACATTTAAGGTTTAAATTAGATTAATTTATCTGATATCAAAGCAGTCAGATTCAAATCTAAACTTGCTGTTTGATACAGATTACTTAGACTTAATTACTCAATTGTTCAAGTACTGTCATATAAATTGAGAGAGAGAGTGAGAGTAAGCAACTTTCTTTTGGATTAAAAATGACAATGTTTAGGTACAATGGGTTATGTTACAGGTCATTTAGACATGCAAATTGACAATGTTAAGCAGTAGATATCAAAGAGAAAGAAACAAAATTCATAAGTTGAGATGTAAAGAGATTTTAGAGAATCAGTTCAAATTATAAATAGACAAACTAGAATTAGGAACAGAGATTTGGCTTGATAGTAAAAATGTATCCTGTATGTAAAATTAAGTTCATAGACTTAATTCACCAGAGGAAAAAAAGAAAGAAAAAAAAAACACAATGGCTTGCTTCACATATACAGCAGAGACGTGCAGTAAAAGCTACAATAATATCCACTGCAATCAAACAAACTCATGCACTTAATTTTCAGTGAAATCAACTTGAGAACACCCAACCAAAGTATAAAGCAGATTGATTAATATCCAAAATTCAGTTTAGTCATAACAGAATATCTCTGTAGATTTATTTTCTTATGCTTAAACCTAGTCTAAATGGACCTTAGAGGATATGTAAATAACATATGAAGATATGACCAAAGGAAATATAATTCATTTCAATGCAGATTAAATATACATCTACAATTTGTGTGTATATACATAATATATATCATCTATACAGAAAAAGTGAATAAAAAAAAAAGCTAAAAGATGACAATGAAATTGAATCTCACAAACCAGAATAAACCTAGTAAAACTTATTGGTTTAACCCTGCCCAAATTTAATATTAACACTTGGCCTTCCACAGCCAACTGGGAAAACTTCTCATTATATCATTGGTGAGTCTTTAATTCTGATGCCTAGAATCACAACAAATTAGCCTCAATTTATAACTATTTACATTATTCAGACTGTTGTCCTCATCCTTATCATATTCAAGATGTTTCGGCTGTTGTACACCCCAGCCTTCTTCAGGTGATATACATTGGAATTTCAAACTGAACCCTTTATTTAGTCCACAGGGGTAGATAGATAAAGAAAGGGTTCAGTTTGAAATTCCAATGTATATCACCTGAAGAAGGCTGGAGTGTACAATGGCCAAAATGTTGTGAATAATATAAGAAAGAGGAGGACAATAGTCTGAACAATGTAAATAGTTACAATACCTTATCTCAGAAATATAGACAAATTAACCTCACCATTGTTTCAACTTTTTTTGTTTCACTACTGAAGTCAGATTGAAACTTAAATAGTTTGTAGGTGTTGCTAGTTAAAGAAGCATTCTATTGGAGATTTGTAATTGAAATTTACCAGTAAAACCAAAATATCAAAGCAAAGGACAGCTATAGTTACTATATAGTCACAAATTAGATTTATTAGATGGCAAACTAGTCTTACAAAGCAAAAGTGTTAATTCATAACTATTTGGATGCTTATACACTAAGTTAATTAAGCATTTTGAAATTCCTACTAATTAATTAAATCCATTGATTGGTTTGTAAGTATTACATATCTCAACACACCTACACATGAATTAGTTGAATACAAGACAGCCTGCCATTGTGATGGTTAGTATGCTAATCTTGCAAGCCATTGCAAGTGAATTCATTTCTGATTGGGTGCTTCATTGTCCTTGTGCCAAAGTTGGCTTAGTCAAATATCTGAAGAGATGTAATGAAAATAGATTAAAAAGTATAAAGTTAAAGTGAACAGTGCTTGTCATATTCTTAAAGAAACAATACACACAACTGGATAAGGTGGGCAATATTTCACATGAACAAAAAGATGAGAGAGAACTAAATGCACTTGATGAATTGATAGCAACACAAGTAGAGAGAGAGAAGATTGAATCAAAATATGAAAGGAAGAGCGCTCAGAAAACAATCTTGCCATGCATGGTGTAATGGCATCAGATATATCTGCAATGGTGCAGTGTTAGATTGGAGATGGGGAGAGGGTAAACATGTGCAGTTGATGAAGATGATGGCATTAGAAGCAGCTGTAGTAGATAAATAAGCTTGCAGAGGTTGGAGGAGGAGGAAGAAGAAGAAGAAAGATAGCTTTTAGCAGACAATATCAAATGTGAGGCCAAGTGAAAAAAAGAGAAGTAGCAAGAGAAACCATGCTGCATTGGAAGAAGATGGTCAAGTGGAAATATTCTACCCCAGTGACCACAAGTTGTACATAAAAGAAACATTTAATTACATCTTGATGACCTGTTCCTAAATCCATATACCATTAAATCCAAGTTTTTCCTACAGCTTTTGAGGAAGAGATTTGCACGGATGGATTCCATTTCCAGTTCAACATTGTATAAAGATTTTTAACAGACTTCTATAACTTATTATTTATCCCCCTTTTTATTAATTCCTGATCTTTGCTAAAATTTATACTCTTCTGTGGGAAAGTATGAAGATTAATTGAAACTATTCTACATTGGCAGTTATTAGGAATCCTAACTAATCGACATGTCCTTAAATCTAGGAAACCTAAATATTATTCTTCCTACTAAAAGCAAGAAACAGATATTCTTTTTAGTATTAATTAGATTCTTAAATATTTAAAGGCTTAATTCATAATCCATTTCTTGCTAAATTCAGGTATATTTTGTTTTCCATTACATACATCTTCCACAGACTGAGCAAAATTAGGAGGCTTAATAGATAGATAATATATATATATATATATATATATATATATATATATATATATATTATTATTCATTTGTGTGTGTGAAGTGAACATGGGTTGCTCTCAAAAATAGGATAGAAAATTTTGGTAGGTGAGCTTAAAGAGGCAATGGAAATCAGTGACAAGTCTCCAGATAGGAAGAATTTTATTGTTTAGTAAAAACTCAACTCTTGACAAGAATTGGTTGCTCACAAAACAATTGCAGAGGAAGTTTGTGTTTACAAAAGCAGCTTGTGATATTAACTGGTGTCTTCTGAGTAAACAGAGAAGAAAAAGCTACTGAGATAAAAAAAAAGATAGAATACAGAGTGAAACAAATTTTCCAGTTTACTGTGTGTGTGTGTGTGTTTTGTTTGAATATGTGCAAGACAATATTTATAACAATGATTCTGAGTTGATGGAAGAAGGAAATTCATTGATTTAATAATGAGAAACAAAAAATATTTTATATCTTGTGCAACATTTTTACCTTCAGTGAACAATAAGGTAGTTTTTTTTTAAAAAAACTTAACTTTTAAACAAAATTGGTCAATATGGTTATTTAATACCAAAAAAAAGAAAAAAGAAAATAAGTTTGATTTGAATCTAATTAGTTTTTTTATAAATGCAGATATCAGTCTGGTTTCCTCTTCCAAATTTCAGTTGTCATTAGAGATTCTCTTTACCTATTTGCCAACTTATGTGAAGCTCCATTCTTAAGAGTTTTCACACACAAAGAACTGACAGTTTCGTTGTAATACTCAGCTGTAAAACACAAGATTATTACCTCATATACAGCAGATGCTGTAATCTTTTTTGTATTCATTTTGAAATATTTTCTTTCAAATTTAAGAATTCATTTTGTTCACATGTATTTTACCTCTTTACATATAGTGTATATATATTTTAGTTTTTTAAACTTATTATTATCTAGTTAAAATTGATTGCCATATTAGTACTGATTAACAATTATGTTACACACTTAAATTCTATTTGGTTAAAATAAACTATATACACATAATGCTAAACCCAAACCACTAAAATAGACTGAGTAGTGGTGTGTGTGGTGTATAAGCATACACATGTAAGACAGCAATAAAACCGATATAAATGAATGAAAAATATTAATATTTAAAAAACAATCAATAAATCACTTTTTGATTAAATCTTTTTCTTGCATTATGTGAAAAAGTTTTGAAATTTTTTTAAGAAACTTTTCTGTGTATTAAAGTTTCTAGTTTTCAAAAAAAAAAAAGAAAAAAAAAAGAAAAGAAGATAACATGAACTTTTGCATATTTCTTGTGTGTGTGTGTGTGTGTGTGTGTGTACATTACACATACATATTCTGCAATATAACATTTGTCTTTTTTTTTTTTTTTTTTATCAATTGCACATCCTTAAAAGCCATAATATAGGCATTAGAAGTATTATCTTGTCATTGTATAATCTAACACCATGTCTTATCCAATCTGGTTCTGGTTAACTGCTTTGCTATGCAATCTATCATACAAAAGATCCTACAATATAATACCTTATCTTTGAAAATCAAGAAGCTCAAATGACAATATATTAGTGCTACCTAATTGACAGAGATGACAGAATTCAGCAAAGCCTACAAGTGGGAATTAGAATCTGTACACAATTATTTTAGCTCTAATTGGAAAACTAAATCTGATAAACTATATGGCCTATTCCAGTGTAAGAATTTTGATGCCTAGCTAAGAGGAATTAATTAATGAATGACAAATCAGTTACCATAAACTCAACAAGTAAGATTTTCAATAGCAGCCGAGAGGTTTGATGGTCTTGAATTTCCTTTTTCATCTTAAAGAAAAAATCAAATGCATATGAACCAATGTATATTTGTAAAGAAAGTGATGGATTTTTTATTTATTAAATTAATTTACTTAAATATTATTTTTCGTAGATAGCCATATTTGAGTAGATGCTCTGTTTATTTATTAAACAGTATATTTTTGTCTACCGGTCTGAACATTCGAGAACAGAGAACACGTATTTTTCTTTAAAATAATTCTTTGGGGCAGCTTGACTATAGAGAACATTACAGCCCACCAAGGTTCTATTTACACTTTTAATGAATGCACATTCCCAGTTTCAGATTTACTTGAAAGACCATATCTGCTCAGTTTTGTAATGCATCCAAAACAAAGCAATTTCTAAAGAATGGATTTTTTTGATCTGCCATTTTTATTACTTTAAATATTATTTTTACTGTATGCACATACAATATATATATATATATATGACAACTCTGAATTCAAAACCTGCAGAGGGTCGTTTGGAGACCCTGTAGCAACTACATGTCACAGGTCTCTGTATTTGGCCCTTCAAAAAGTGTGGATGGTTCTGCCTGAAACCTTCATTACTATAATCAAATCTCATGTGCTGTTGTTGGGCTGTCGGTTTCCTAGGAACTGATCTGGTTGACCCTTATACATTGTATTCGAGTATGTGTGTGTGTGTGTGAGAGAGTGAGAGAGAAAGAGCGGTTTTACTCATGCAGATGAAACTTTTACAAGAGTATGAAAGAATGCTAATTATCCAACTAGGTATATAACGAGGGTCAAAATAGTAAGACAGAGAATTGAGTTATGAATTCAATTCATTGTATTCTTTTGCATTCAATAATTCTTGAAAATATATATATATATATATTTCCTGGAGAAAACTCAAATAGCTTAAAAATGAAAAATAGAAATGTGAAATCTTATATTTGTATAATACAAATATAATTCACCTGGGAGAAGGAAAACAATTCTAAAGCCTTTTAATTATCTTGTAAAATATAAAGTATACAACTTTATTTCTCCTATAGAAAAAAAAAATATTCAATATTTTTTTTTGCTAAAGAGGTGTGCTATCCCTGTGCAATTTTTTCACAATAAACTTTAAAACTATTTAAAAGAACCAAAATTGATAGAAGATATAGTTTTATGTTTACAGCATCATATTTAAGAAAACAAATAATACCAGACAACAGTTACTTTATTATATTTTTTAAAAGAGATAATGATTAATTTCCACAAAATGAAGAAAGCACATAGCACTCATCTGTTAATTTTATCATTAATTTCCTTAAATTTGAAAAATAAAGCTATGAACATTATAGAAAACAAAAAGTTAAATTGTTTGGACTAATTTGAAGAATAGCAAAAGATAAGTTAACTTGAATCATCTTAAAAGTAATGAACCTTAAATATTAAATTATGTGGTTCATTTGTAGCATCAAACATTGAAATAAAAAATAGTTAAAAAGTAAAAAACTTCAAGTGCTACATAAAAGAGAATTTGTCAAGTTGTGTGCAAATCTAATTGTTCACTGATAATATTAAGAGTGACCAATTACAAGACTACCATAATGAAAAAGGGATGAAAAAGAATTTCTGGTTTTGGAGTCCAAATTGGTATGTTTTGATCACACTGCTTGTTTTCATTTTTTTTTTTGTGGGTAAAATTCCAAAGGCACCAAGTATAGATTCATTGTTGTTTGAGACAAATAGAAAAATGCATTCGAGCTTAGTAGTACTGCCTTATTAATTTAGGACATTTTTATCTGTCTTACATAATAACATCATATCCTTTCTACTTTTATTGATTATTATTGCCAGACATTTGGTAAACATTATTCACACTATCTTGTCACTCCCCAAATGAAGATATTAGTGATAACATTTTTCTCTATTCTTCTCTCAAGTGTCACTGTGTACAGCGTGTGCTAAATGAGGACAATAGATGACTGATTTTCCAATTCTATAAAAGACCATTCTCTAGTGTTAGCTTTTTGGAAATATTTCGCATTTCTATATAGGGATCTTTATGCAAACTTTACTTATATACAAATAGACTAGAAAGAGTAGTTATAGATGAATTAAAGTTCTCGTTTGAGCTTAAACTAAATATGTACTTATCAAGTAGATTAATAACAGTGGTAGTAATAATAGCAGCTATCAGTTGTTTTCAGTTCTGTTTACTTTTATTTTTTTTTTTATTCTCTTATAATTTCAGTCACTGGGGTAAAGCACATGACATGATGAAATGAAGCAGGAATGGGGGGTATGAGAAAGAAACCTTTCTCATAGAATTTACATCAAACTGATAGACAGGTAGAAATAGATACAGCAAAAGAGATGGACGATGACCAGAAATATCTAGACCATATCAAAAACACATATCCAGTTAGTTTAGCCAGTGGACAAATAATAAACTCACTGTCGGAATTGGCCCTGGATTCTATGCCACATGTTGCTGGGAACAAAGAATAACACAAAAATATAAGGTGTTACTGTTAAGAAAGTCATCCAAATTCACAAACAACAAAAATCAAAAAGAAAAAAAAATTAAATTCAAAAAAATAATAATATTAGTTTAATTAATAAGACATAAAGCAATCTACGCTTTGCAATTGTTACTCTGTTCCCTTTCATTTTTTTTTTTTTGCTGTTTCTTTCCAAGTTTCTGCTTCTTTAAAAATGAACACAAACCAGGTTATTGGTTAAATGTTGCAAGTTGACCTTTTCTTTTTAAAAACCAAAATACTTCGCCGTTAGTAAAACAAGGATTGCTTCTTTTTTTTTTTTTTTTTATATATATGTCATATTGTAAATAAAAATTAATTAGAACTTTTTGACAGCATTTATATATTTACTTTTTCAAAGCAAATGTTACAAAATGACACTGACAAATTCTATGTTGGAATTTCAGATGATCATAGTTATATGTGTTTCTATTCAGATCTTCAATGTTCATCTTGGTTGTTCTGGTTACATTTGTGGTTTTATCTTCTAGAGAATCAAATACATTTTAACCAATGCTTGGTTAAGAAATATCTCATTCCTAGACAGCTATGAGTTTAATTCCTGGGTTTGGTAATTCTGAAGTTCCATATTCAAGTTTAGTGGAAAAAAAAAAAAGACAAGTGACACAAAGGTCAATAAGACTGGTGTGTATTAATGGACATAAAATATACATGGAGTATAAAAAGTAATAAGAACAATCTACCTCATAAATTGAAGTAAAGATTCAATTCAAAATTCCAGGAAGATTAACACGTACAAATGGTAGATACCTGACGAAGGCCACAGAGTACACCAGCCAAAAATGTTGTCGGTATAATAACCGAGATGAGCCTGCTAGTTCAATTAGTAAAGCATATAATAATGACAAATTTTAATAAAGAAAATGTTTTTGAAAACCACCAGAGAAATATTTTTTATAACTATCTTTGTTTCATATTACAAAGTAGTTATATTGTTAAAATATATGATCCAAATAGCATGGAGACTTAGTTTATGAAAAAAAAATGTTATTGTCAGTATGTATTCTTAGAAGAAAAAAATTAAAATTTACTAGTGTGGATTTTTAAATAAATACATCTGATTTTTATGGTCCACATAATACTAATGCTATCAAAAGTTTTAAATAATGCATGTTCACAATATGATAGATTGTAAAAAAAAAAAAAAGCAATAAACTCTATTCTCTATTCAAGAAGGTCTATACGTTACCTGTGTACAACTGATGAATATTGGATATCTTGAATTACAAGATGATGGCTTCACAATAGACCAATTGATCAGGTCTGCAGGATAGAGGTGTTGATAACCATTGCAGTGCAGAAGGAGTTGCTTTTGTTTTTACAATATCAAGAGAGTACAAAAAAAAAATCCTCTTCTGTCAATAACTTAGCCATTCAATAATTAACTAGAATTTATGTTTTACTTTCTTTTCATTTTGAATAAACAATTATACCAAAATTCTGCCATTTTTTTTTTAACATGGATTTTTTCAGAAGAAAAAAAAATGAAATAAATCAATTTAGAAATATAATTATTACGGCAGAATAAAGGGCTTGTGTGAAATATTATAGATACAACTGATTTGCCGCTCTTGGAAAATTACAGCAATTGTTCATTTCAGTCTAAAATGACAATTTTTCAATTTGGAAAGACATTTAACTGTAAAATATAGATTTAAAACTTTTGTGAAAGTCACAGGAAAATATCAGGGAATGAAGAGCTCCATATTTAAAAACAGATGAAAAGTGATCATATTTGGCAGGATTTTATAAAACTAATCAAAAATCAGCATTAAGTATTTTTTTCATCTTAATTATTACTATTTAATATTTGTTTATACTGCAAAGACATCTTTCATTTTTTTTTTTTAATCTAATATTAGCAGTACATCCCAAGTCAGTTTGTGACTTTTCAATAAATCTGTTTTCTTCATTACATTGAGTCAACAAAAATAAAAAGAGGAACTGGGTATAAATATGTTGTTGATGAAATTCAAATGTAAGTAAAAATGACTCCTATTATACATTTGAGAAGTGATTGCTTTTAAACTGAGTCTTAAATTCATTGATAATATCTTTAATAACAGTAATATATTTTCTTGTATAGAATTACTCATATATCCTTATCAACTGTATATGCATTATGGTGTACAGTCTATTACAATTCATAAATAAGAGAGTAAAATAAAAAGAATTAATATTAATCAATTCAATCATTGAAAAGATAAAGAATTTGAAAGACTCAACAACAAAAGATGATGTAATGAAAGCAACAACATTTGCAATGGTTATCAAATAACTTGTTTGTCCATGAAATTGAAAGAAGAAAATGTGTTTCCGGCAAAATAACAGGAAAAGAATAAAAATGTCGACAGATCACAGCAGGAGGTTAAAAAAAAGAAAAATTAAAACAAGAAATATATTGTAAATTAACAGAATCATTTTTTTTTCTTTTTTAATTAAAAAAAAAAAAAAATTGTTCAAAAAGCCTGTAAATAAAAATTTGCCAAGAGAATAAAAAAAAGGAAATGAAAAAACTGTAAATATTTTAATGAAAAAATTTTATCTTTTTGCCAAAAATTGCAAGCTTAGTTTAGATTTTTTTTAATTATTATGATACAAGATATTTAGATTTTTGAAAGTCTATTTTAAACAGTGAAAAAATAAAACAATACAACTGTTTCTCACATTGAGTTAGGTTCATAGATTTAACTTCATTCTATTTAAAATAAATTGATAATTTTCAATAAAGCCTTGTTTCTAAAGTACAAAGGCCAGCATTTTATTTTTAAATAATTAGCCAAAATTTCTTTTTCCTATCATTTTTGCCAATTAAACTTCATACCAAATGTTTAAAATTAGCAGATTATGTTTTTTTTTTAATTGATGTATTTTATAACTTGAGCAAAGTATTGGCATATTACAACTTTCTTCAATGGCTTTTATAGTAGAATATTAAAGTAGCTTTGGATTTAATAAGTGGACTTAATAAATTTAATAATGGTGTAACTATTTTTAAAAAATATACAAAGCATTTCTAAAATGAATATAGTTATATAACTTCTCTTTGTTAGTAAAAAGAATGGCACATTTTCTAATTTCATGGTGTTTGGGAAAGTTCAGATGATTGTGCCATATAAAGAAAACAATTATAGTTTATTGACTAAATATCAGTATTATTATGTGCCCTCAAAACAAGTTTGATAAAATATAAAACTTTTAATGGTGTCTGTGTGTATAAATGTACCTTCCTAACCACCTTTATAGATTAGGTAACCTTACCAAATAAAAGTACTTTGATTAATATGTGTATCTACAAGATGATCAGCAAAACTATTAAAAACATGAAACATTTGGATAAAAAAAAAAATTCATGCTATCAGAAACAATGGAGAAAGTCACAAAGAAATGTGTAAATTTGGAACTGACAAAAATCATGTGTGATGGATCTTAGCCTCCCTTGCCTTTTTGTTCGTCAACCAAACTTATTTCTATCGTCAAAAGAAACTGGAAGGAAATGAAACTCAGTATATTTTTTTTTTTAACATAGACACCTACATGACTTATGAAAAAGTAAACATGGTTTTCTTTGTACAAACATAGTAATAAAATTGAGAAATGGCAATTGGTTGACTTTTATAAAGTCACAGATTAGATGGACGTCATGAATTACATAAAATGATTGTGGGGTGTCTGTGTATTTTTTTTTCATGGCTGCCAAAAGCAAAATAGAAAGTATTATCCTGGATATTTTTATATTATGTTTAAAACATAAAAAAATTAAAAATGAAAAAAAAAAAAAAGCTGAAAACACTTCAACTGATTCTTTAAGGAAGACCATAAAGGAAAAAGGGGAAGTATTCCAAGCAAAGAGAGTGTGTTACAAGTATTTAGACACATGTTACTAGTGTAAAAGTTGATACTATGCACCTCTTGTTCCCTTCTTGTATGCTCTTACAACAACCTCATTCAGTAATGCTTTATATTGTGTGGCTCTTGGGCCTTAAAGCTGAAATTATATATCAGTCAATAGTCTCATCCTATACACATCTCCTTGTTGGAGGGCATGAAGCAGGGTCAGAAATAATCAGGGATAGAGATGCAAAATATACCACTGCATATGCAGGGACATAATACAAAGTAAATTTCTAACTGAAGACAAAATTATAAAATTGCAGTTTGAATTTTGATTGCCAGATCTTGCAACTACCAACTTTGTTCTCTAAATAAAGTGTCAATACCTAAATATTTAACAATGGCTAAAATCCTTTGACTTCATTGTTTTGTTCAAACTGAATGCTGGAATTTACAGTACAAGACGAAAAAAGTTAAATGTAGAATATACTGACCTAATAAACTGACAAAATTACAAAGAACAAATTCACCATATGAGTGAGGAGTCTAGACTTACTAACAGTGGACTGGAGTGGCCAGGCAACCTTTCTCTAAATATGTGTAGTTTATAGCAGGCATTCAGGTTTTGTAGTTTAACCAATGATGGTCAGTGAGCCAAATTTAAGTTTTGGGAACTGGACAAAAAATAAACAATCTTTCTTTTCTACTCAGTGGGAAAGAAATTTCACAAATTTAGCTGTGTAGTCAACCCTCTAACATTCATGGAGAAAATCTTTAGCAATGCTCTTACAAAAAGAACAATAAAGTGGACATTCACAAGTAAGTCTAAGACCACTTTTACAAGCGATTTGTAGAAACATTTTTACATACCAGACTACCAAATACATAGACCCTCTCCCATGTGAGCTATTACTTGTTTTCTATTTTCTCAGAGACATTATTTGTTTACAACAAATAAATTTTTATTGTTTGTTTAAAACCTAGTTCCTTCTCCATTTATTTCAGTAACCAACCAAGTTCACTTTGTTCATTTTGTCTATTCTTTGCTATTTAATTCAACAGTCACTGACCACTTGGCTGATGATCTTTCTATCAGTAAAGTTAACCTCTAACATAACAGTAGTTGATTTCTTTTTGTACTTTTAAAGTAGCAAACAGTACTACCTGCTTTATCATAAGGTTAGTGGCTATCAACCAGTCTCTGACAACACTTGGTAGCCCTGTTTTTGAATATATATTTATAAAAAACTCACAAATGTTCTAGTACCAATGATAGGCACAAAATGATACCCAACAGAAATTATGAATGGAGATCTTGTAGAATCTCCCTGAAACATATCTAATGCTATATAATGTCCAATATACTGATTTGATTTTCACAACTACAGATCATTTTAATTTAATTGTAAAAATCAACCAACCAAGGACAATCACAATCAGGATCACAGAGTCATGTCAACTCCATTCATTTCATTAGCTGCATATAATATGTGCTTCACCAGGGCTACATACAGTTTTTGAATTCAGAATTGTCCTCCTCCTAGACTGGTTTCCAACCAAGGCCGAAGAGCGCAGTCTTCTCTACTATTTAACCCATAGTTGGGGGAGGAGATTTATATATTTCCCAAGAGTATTTGCACATGAGTGAATATAATGAACTTGACTGGAACTCAAATTTGGTTCTCTAATTTCTCATTACACCATACACACATCCATAATAAAAAAAAAAATCCTCCCACAAAAGAAAGAAAAAAATCTGCTTGTTTTATTAGAATTTCATCACATGAAGCAGCAAATGAAATAGTGGATCTACTAAAAAATGTTGTAGAAATTGAATCAAATGACATCATACTCAAAGCAGCCTTGATAAAAAGAATTGGAAGGTTGTAAGAAATCATGCTACAAGTTTTTTTTAATAATACAGAGATTGGAGATTGAACCCTGTCATCACTCCTTCAACACATGATTGAGAACAATTAAGAAAATATTCTATTTCTGGAAGTGAGACAATTATGGTTCAATATGGGGGGGGGTATGAGAAAGAAAAACTCGCACAATTCACACCTAAGTGAGGAATAATACCTAGCACAAAATCTGAAATATGAAGAGATGAGATCATCAAAACCAATTTGACACATGTTGGTGCTATTTTAAATTTAGCAGAAATGCACCCAACCATGTAAACATAGTCATGCAAACTAGGAAAACGACTCTTCCAACCAGTAATGGTAACAACTCTTGCTAGAGCCATTTAATGTCACCTGTTCTATATACTAACAGAAATAGCTACCGACATTTAGTGAACACTAGCATTGAAATAAGTGTGTTACCACTCATAGCAGCATAAATACTTATCCCTCATCCATATAGACTACAACCTGCAAATAGCATGAGGATAGACACTTAAGGCAGGAAAACTCTTAGCACTAAACAACAAATTGCATTGTGATTTCCACTGATCTTTCATACAGGCCCATGTGAAAACATTTATCTTTGGGGCAGATTTTCTAACCCATTACAATCTATGAGACAATATGAAACAAACATCTAAATCACTGGAATCAAAACTCAGTGACAGGAATCATCATTGTAACATCACATAGGACCTAGTCTATAGGAATCATAAATTAATGTACATAAACAGCAAATTGACACCATAAAACATCAGAGCAGACCCCACATAAATTATCAGCCAATCTGTGTACTCACTTCCATGTTGACTGTATTCTGAAAACTACAGGGTTGAAAAAGGCTGTTACCTGAAGGGATTGTCAGTCCTGAATTTTCATACATTTCATCCCTACATCTAGCCCCCCAAGATGAACAACTCGGGTTTCTATTCATGCATTGATTTTATGAAAATGATTTAAACTGCACATAAGATGAATTAGTTTTCTGTACATCTTTATCTCTACTAGAACAGTACTTTGATGAAGACAAACAAATACAATCATTAAGGGCCTAAAAGATGTCCCAGCTCCAATTTACACCCACTTGACATACTACAACATAATTATTTGCACTCAAAAACCTTTACAACTGCAAGTGCATATTTGTTTGAAATGATGCAGTAAAATTCACTCACAGTAAACTACCAAGGTTCTCTGCATAAAGCATTTGACAGAGCAAACAAATTCTTCATGATACAAAAATGAAAAAACAAGACAGCATTGCCAGAGACAGGATAAATCTGCCTTTTTTGGAGGAACAACAAGAATCCTACATTGATTTCAGAAAAGCACAGAAAATATCAATAGAAGATTAAGAAAATGCAACATAGTGCAAGTGCAAGAAAATATCAAAATAAAGACTTAGATCATCAGGTAGGAAAAGTACTCCTGCCACCCAGACACTTCAGAACTTTTATTAAATACGAGAAATTGGCTTATACCTTATCAATCTAATGGTGTTAGGGTGGAGGTGTGTGTTGGGCATCTGAAGAACAAATTAACTACATGAGCAAGGGGCCTAGACATGCTGATGCTAGACTGGAGTGACATAGGGATGAAGCACAGGATGACCTTTCACCAGTTATGCTTAGTTTACAGTAGGCACTAATGTGATGCTGTTTGATGAATAAGTATTAGTTTCACTTCTGGGAAACTGAACAAAAAATTTTTTTTTTTTTTTTTTTTTTCCTCAGGACACTACAGGAGACAGACCTGTTCAAATTTAGCAGCATGTACAATCCCCAATTTTCACCAAGAAAAACTTAGTGTTTTAAATGAAGGACAAAAACAGAGTGAACATACTAAGTAAGTCTAATTGAAAATTTTTACAAGCAATTTGTATTAATATTTCTATATACAGGAAACTACCATATACATACCCCTCCTCATCATTATTTACTTTCTATCCTCTTGGAGACTTTATTTGCATTCACCAAATAAATTCTTGTAATTTGTTTAAATATTCTTCGTTGCTTTATTTCAGAAAGGAGAAAAAAGAAAGCTCACTTTGTTCATTCTGCCTTTTCTTTTGGTTAGTCCTTTGATTTCTTTTGGTTTCTTTTTATGTGCCATGTCCTTTCGGGACGTAGCTGATCATGGCTCTCCACCTCCCTCTATCCCTTACAGCTCTCAACAACTTCCTTCCCTCTGTCACCTCCCCCATACCATGTTCTGTCATCCACTTGCTTAAGCCCGCCAGATATGTCACACGTTGTTTTCCCTTGTTTCTCTTTCCCTCTATTCAACCTGTATGTATCGGATTCTCCAGGATCTCCTTCCTCATTATGTGTCCCAGAAACTTCAGATGCCTCTTCTTGATGTTAAGTATAAACCTTCCCCTTGTTTGCATCCTCTCTAAGACCTCATCGTTGCTCACATGCTCAGTCCATGATATCCTTAGCATCCTTCTGTAGAACTACATCTCTGTCACCTTGAGTATCTTCTTCATCTTTGAGGAACTCATCCAACATTCACTGCTGTAAAGAAGGACAGACGTCATGTAACAGCTCAGTATTCTTTTCTTTGTTAACAAAGAAATCCTCCTGTCTTGCAATACTCTGCCCAGGTTTTGGAATGTGTCTTTGGCCATCCCAATACGTCTACAGATCTCAGTGTCTCATTTACCGACCCTTGTCAGAATGCTTCCCAGATATTTAAACTTCTGCATCTGCTTGATTCTAGTGTTTCCGATCTACAAATCGCATTTCAGGCTCTACTTAATTCATAAGTTGGCGACACCTGACTGCCTAAGTAAGACTATAACTGACTGATGATAACTTCTATCAACAAAGCTAATATCTATCATAGCAGCAGTCACTTTCTCTCCATAATTTTAGAGTAGCAACCAGTGCTACTAGTTCCATCATAAAGTTATCATCCAGCTTCTTGCTACAGCAAAAATATATATATATATATATATATATATATATATATATATATATATATACACATACTACAGTACAAAAGTTTGAAGACACCTCCAGAATTAGCTGGGGATGAACTTGACAAAAGAATAGAAAAAAAAAAGAAAAAAGATTTATTAGAGTCACTGAAAAAAGAATGGAATCAATTATCAAACTTATACTTTGAGAAACTTTTGCAGCAAATGCCAAAAATTCATGCTACAGTAATCAAGACCAAAGAGGATATTTTGACAAGAGCAAAATTTAATCATAAAATGCTTTTTATCTTTGTGTCATAATAAAATTTTTAATAATGTCCCACTTTTTTTTAACCATATGTAATAATGTTCACTTATTTCAAGTACAAAACAACTGCTTTTGGGGCCAATTTAAAAAATTACCAGGGAGGCCATGTTAAAATGAAATTCATCAAGGAAGGCATCATAGTTTTTTTCTAACACAAGTACTTTCGATCTTTCCTAAGATCATCTTCAGGGGTAAAGTACAAAGACAAACTTATTGTAACTGCTATAAAATCTGTTTTTCGTTGTGACAGCAATTTTTAAAAACACGCGCTAATGTGCATAAAAATAGATTCAATATGTCTGAATTATTCAATGAAACATGTTTGAATGAAGATGTGCTGTGTATATATATATATATATATATATATATATATATATATATATGTGTGTGTGTGTGTACACAATGTAAAATAAACAATCAATATTCAGTTCACATCTTTAATATTAACACTACCCTAATAAATAAAATAAACACAAATGAAAAAAAATTAAATATCACTTAAAAATCCAATTCTTAATATCATACACCCACTTCTATATTATTTTCACTATACATGAGAGACTAATTCAAATAGTTGTATTACTTAACCAGCTCAATTACATTTTTTTAGACAAGAAATATTCACAATTATCTCTAAATTCATTTAAAAAAAAAAAAAAAAAAAAAAAAAAAAAAAAAACTCAAGTCCAATTTTAACAAAATTTTCTCATTTTTTTTAGAATAATTATTTTAAATACTATGCATAATTGCCAGCAGGCAACTCTAGTTAAAATGTTTAATGTTATATTTTAAAAAATTCCCCACTGATGATAACTAAGTGTAACAATTGTAGGATATTACAATTAGATTTGAACTGAAATATTAACTAGAGAAAAATAAGCCATTTGACAAATCTGATTCATTAAACTTGATCTGATGAGAAAATCAATAAGAAAATGTCATTTGTTAGATTAAATATTTAAGATATGTAATTGGATTTATGGAAAGTTCTTATTAGTAGTTTCTTTTAAAATAGTATAAATGGAACTCTTTTTGTAAACAGTCTCATCTTCATAAAGGTGGCACTGCGGGTGTTATTTTAAAAAAGTATATCCATTTATTATAAAATAAAAAAATTCTAAACCAGACTTAATAATATGAAGTCACCTAGAACGTTTAATATGAATCCATGCTATGCAAAAGGCCATAATGATGGGAAACAAAGAAACAGGTTAGTCTGCCTGTCTCTCTCATAAGAAATGATGTAATTTAATTTACACTTTAAACACTTCCTTGAATACGAGAGGCTAAGCTCTAAGAAATAGTGTAGGTAAAAATCAGAATGAATGGATTTTGATGTTGTCTCAGTCATTTAGATACATATTAAAAACAACATAGATCTGATAGGTAAACAGAAACTCATGTACATTAAATGTGATAAAGAAAGAATTTAAAGAATTTCTCTTTAAAAACAGAAGTCATCCTTTTGAAATTTAATGCAGAAAAAGTGCAAGGATAAAATTTTACTAATCACCATGATGCAAGTTATACAATAACAATGATACTATTTAAAACAGGTTTCACATGCCTATAAATCGTGTAGAGAAATAAACAGAATTTCTTTCCCCAATCTACATAGAGAACTGGTTTCAGTTTACATGATTCTAACTGAGTCAGCCCTTTGTATGTGTGGATTTCACATCTATGAAGTCAACCAACTATAGATCAAAAATATTCAGGGAAAGAAAAATAAAGAAAAAAAAAAATTCCATAGAATTCTCATCAAAAGCAATACTTGAATTTTCCACTCACAGAACATTATCCTGAATCTATGTGAATGAAGAGATGAGTAGATATACTATTCAGTAGCTTTCTGTCATTTCACACATCCTGTCTTTTGGCCATTGTTCCTGCATTGTTTGCTTTGTGTCTCCTTGTGTGCACCCTGTTTTTCTCTCTGAAATTTGGAATGGAAATATTTTATTTAATAAGAACCAAAAAGTTATTAAAATCCATTAATTAATTGATTTTTGGTGGATATTTAAAATTGTGATGCTTTTTGCCTAAAAAATATTCTAATGTAAATTATGCTTTTCTTTTTATACTGGTAAACAATTTTTGACACTGTCACTTTTCATGAATATACTTAGTTTAACAAAGTGTATACAATTTTATATCAGAATTTTCTCCAGTTTTTCTAATTAATGATGTAAACCTGAAATGGGGCCATCACACAGCTTTCTACCAACTGGCTAATGACTACCCAATGTTGCATCTCCATTACTGTTCACGTTAGTGTGCCAAAAACTGAGTAAGGTTCACTGCACGTTCACAAGGAAAAGAAAGATGAAAACAAATGCCATGCTGAGAAATGAGGACACACACCATTTTCAATATATCTGGGCATTTTATTCAGGACTTTCTTTGTTTTGTCTGGGTGGGTAGGTAGGTGACACTTGGGACAACTTCAGTCATGTTGGAGTAACAGCTCAGATCTTCCTTTCAACTCTTCCTCCTACTTACTCGCTGTCCCCTTTAATATCATGACACGTGGCTGACAACCCAAGAGACTGATTGTCCCCCAACAAAGGCAGACCAGAACTGAGTACTTCAATCCTAACTGTGACAGTTAATATAGACCAGCAATGAGACATCATCAATGTCTGGCTTGTTGTCACATGGCCCCAGAATATCTCATTTACTTATTTGTTTTTCCACTTAGAAAACCCAACTTCAAAGACCGGGCAGAAACAATTGAGATAAAAATTACTATTTGGGTGTTCCATTCATAGTAACAGAAGGGAAAAAAGATTTTGATGATAAAATACAATCATACAAGTTTAGCACCCCACCCACCAACAAAGTCTTTTGTCTATATCTACAGCCAAATGACTATATTAGTTGTTATTAGGTATTATAAGTAATCTAGAGATGGTTTAAAGTATTCATGACGATGTGCATAATTTATATACCAATTTGACACCATTTTATTGGGTTGTCTGGAAAGTTAATGGCGATTTTTAGTTGCTCATGTTCCAACACATTGGAACATTTCAAATTTATCAACAAATATGCTTACATTTGCCATTAGAGCACTCTTCAAACTATCTCATGAGAAAGAAAGTTTAAAATTACTTAATTTGTGTCAATTTTGCATCCCTATGAAAATGGAAGATAATAAGGTACATTTTAGCTACCATAAAGGCAAAAATACCTTGCAAGCAACAAAAAAGATATGTGCTGTGCATGGTGAAGGTGCTTTATCTGACAGAACTATACAGAAGTAGTTCACTAAGTTTAAAGTTGGTGATTGTAGCCTTATTGGTGAAGGACACTCAGGTAGACCCCCCCCCCCAATAACAGATGCCGACCAAATCAAGATATTGACTGAGAATAACCTGCATTACACAATGCGGGAATTGGCAGAAACACTAAATTTATCAAAATGCACCATCTATGAGCACTTAGTGAAGCTTGGGTACTCAAATTGCTACAATGTTTGAGTACCACATGATCTGAGTGAAAAGAATTTTTTGAGTTACATTTCATCTGTGATTTGCTGTATAAACAATGAAAATGCATCCTTCTTGATGCAAATTGTGATGGGTGATGAAAAATGGATTAGTTACAACAATGTTCAGTGAAAAAGATCCTGAGGTAAGTGACATAAGTCAACTTTAGCCATCTCAAAAGCAGATCTTCATCCTAAGAAACTCATGCTGTCCGTCTGGTGGGATTGGAAAAGAATCCTGTACTATGAGCTTCACTCAAGTAGCCAGTCAATTGATTCTGGAAAGTCCTGCTCGCAACTGGATGAATTAAAAGACAGCAATTTAAGAAAAATCCCCAGAATTGGTAAACAGGAAAGGTGTAGTTTTTCATCAGGATAATGCCAGATTTCATGTTTCTTTGGCAACCCAGCAAAAATTGTTGTAGCTTGGCTAGGATATGTTACCTGACCCACCATATTCCCCAGACATTGCTCCTTTGGATTTTCATTTATTTAGGTCCTTGTAAAATAATCTCAATAGTAAAAATTTAAATTCTTTGGATGATATAAAAAAAAACAAAAAAACACCTTAATGAGTTCTTTGCCAAAAAACCATTGAAATTCTGGAATCTTTAAGATGAAATAAAAATGGAGAAAGGTTGTGCAACAAAATGGTTCATTTTTAGTTTAATAAATGTTTAATGCTATAATTTTGTTTTGTGTTTTAATTTCCCTTAAAAATCATCATGAAATTTCCAGACAACCCAACTAAGACTGTTTTTTACATTTACATAAATTGTAATCATTCTAAGTAATGTAGTTAATTGGAATAAGTGCTGCATAATTTGTTGCATATTTTAAATCTGTTTTTGAAAATAGATCCATTTTTCTGCTTTGTGTTTTTTCAACATTTGAGTACATTACCCAAAAAGGCATTTAAATAGGCATGTATTTTTATATGTAAATACAGCTAATATGATACATTGATTAGCAAGCAATTTTTAAGTCATTCTGACTATTTAGCTTCATCATAAATTTTTTGAAATTAAGTAGCAAAATGTTGCATTAATAAGGATTTTCCTACTTGTTCCTTATTTAATCATTCTGTCAGATTTAATCCCCATTTTCAGTTGGTGTGTGCAGGATTTATACATTCCTTTTCTTATGTATACAAGAATGTTCTATTTTAAATACTACTAAAAGGGTTTTTTAATATACATAAAAATAGAATTCTGTAACTTGGTAAATAATTAAATTCTATTATTGTAGTGTTATTATTAGTTGTGTGTGTAGTATATATATATATATATATATATATATATATATATATATATATATATATATACACACAAGTATATATATATATATATATATATATATATATATATATATATATATACACAACAAGTATATATATATATATATATATATATATATATATATATATATGAAACTTGAATAAATTATATATATATATTTTTTACAATAATGTTCACTTCTATACAAGGCTCAAGAGCAACTCGAGGTAGAGGGTTACAGAGTAAGAGTTAAGCTGCACAGTTTTTGAGGATATCTGGGTTAATCCTAGACTTGAACAGATTGTAGAGATTGGGGGAACATCATCTGAGGAGTTGGTTTCACATAGTAGTTCATGGGAAGAAGCTGTTCAAGTGGAACTTACGTCTCAGGCTCAGCAATGGAATATGAAGGGAATGAGGGTGGTTTGCTACAATGTGTGTGGCATGGTGGGTCTTAGCCATGAAGGTTAGAACTAGCAAAACTAAGAAATGCAGTTCGTCTGAACACTTTCCAAGGAAATAGTAAGAAGCTTGCAATGTTTTGTCTGTGAGAAAGAGGTTATTTTCATCACCCACAAGGCCAAGTATATGGTTTTGAACTCTATTGAGACTGAAAAGAGAAAACTGGGCAGCTCCTACAGATATATGTCAGCAGTACTCCATTTTCGACCTGATCTGGCTCTTATAAAGATAGAGGTGATCAGGAGGTGTCAGGTAGTTACTGGAGTGGTACAAGGAACCAACCATCTTTCCAGCATCTTTAGCAATGGATTGTATGTACAAGGTCCAATTGAGGTCTGGGGTGAGTGTAAGTCCTAATAGGTACTTAAGGTAAAGAGCCTCCATTAGAGAACATCCGTTCATTGCCATTCAGGTTCTGTTCAGAGGTCAGAGGAAAGATCAGCTAGCAGGCTCTAGTCATTTAGAATATTGGAGGTTCACCAACATACCATTGTATTAACAGTACAGATATACACCATAGATTGGAGTATAGACTTAGGATCATTAATGTAAAGTAAGAAGCGAGGAGGACTGAGAAGTGAGTCTTGGGGGATGCCTGCATTGATCACATGGGCCTTGGAGGAGTGGCTGTTAACAATTACCTTCAAGGACCTACCCGTTAAGAAGGACTTGATAATTAAGAAGACTCTCCCAATGATTCCATAGATGGAGAGCTCAGACAGCAACTCTTTATGCTACACCTTGTTGAAGGCCTTTAATATATCTAATGCAATCACCCTTAAGATGTATTTATTGTTCTAGTGCCTCACTAATTCTCTAATTAATGACAGTTAAGATATCAGCAGTGGACTGAGCTGATCAAAATCCATATTGTTTGTCATTCAAGAGGCTGTCCCTATTGAGGGCATCAACAACATTGTTGATTATAACCTCAAAAAGTTTGCTAAGGACACTAAGGAGGCAGATGGGCTGATACTGAGATGGGGGATGATCACTCACCCACATTGTTGAAAACAGGGCATACACTTGACACCTTCCATGGGCTTGAGAAGGATTTCTCCTTCAAGCAGCAGTTAAATAATTTTGCTAAGATTGGGGATAACGCAGGGCGGATAATCTTAAAGGATAACTAATAGAATGTTATCTGAACTGGTAACCATCTTACAGTTAATACTTTTGATAAGTCTTAAGATTTTCTGGTCTGTGATAAAAATATTACTAAGTTTGTGCTCTGTGAAGTGGGGTTTTTCCAAAAACTCCTGGTATCCAAGTTGTTTGTTTTCGAGCTTAGCCTAGACTGCTTATCCATAGCTGCTTTTAGCATTTTCTAGAACTCTCTTGCAATGATTTCCAGCATTTCTGAATGTACACCATTCCCTGTGATAGATATTGTAGTAGTGGTTATAGCTATGTGGCTATGGCTGCAGCATATTCAGGGGTGAACCAGGATGCCTATTTTGTTTTTACTGGATTTCTTTCTGGGGTATGAAACTTTATATTTCAGAAATGATCCATTTAGAGATGAGGGTAGCAGTTTTGGAGACAGTATGTTTGAAGAATGCTGAGAAAAGAGTTTTCAGTGTAAGATTTGAAGCTGTTTCAGTCGGCTTTCATGTACTGAAAAATAATTCTACAGTTTGGTTTAGCATTAATTTTAACATTGACTAGTGAATGATCAGAAGAGTCCAGTTAGAGTAACACTTCAGCAGTGCATTTTTCAGAGCAGGTTGATAGAAAGGAATCTAAGAAGTTCATCTGTTGCATCAGGAACATTGGTGGGCTCTTCAATGATCTGTGTCAGTTCGTAGGTGCTGGACAAGTTTTGACAGTGTCTGCCTGCATTGGTTTTGTTTGAGGTGAGTAACTACTCTTTGTGATGAATATTAAAGTTACCACAAAAGCTGAGGGATACTCAGAAGAAATAAAAACAAATTAAAAAGTTTTGTAGCTTGATTGCTTGTGAAAAAAAAAAACAAACTTTAAAACATCCCATTGTATATACTGACCAACTACATATGTTTATAAATTTCCGATTCAGATTATTTCTATATGGCAAATCTATTAAAAAGCCAGAAAGATCATGAATAGGAACACTTATCAATAACACAGAAACTGAAATCTTCATGTGTCAACAAAGCAAAAACTATGATGCAAATAAAACACAATAAGCAACAGGATCAAAGAAGCATGATGGAGGATGAAGCAAATCAGACAAACATGAAATTGAAAGAATAAAATCATTAAATATTTATATGCGAGAAAGATACCTTTTAAAAAGAAATTACTAAGGCCAAAATATATATATTTTACTCAAATGATAGAAACACGATAAATTAAACATCCACAACAGAGCATGGTATATTATTAAAATAAAAATGATTTTCTGAAAAACAATTGGAAAATGCTTTGACTGAAATAACATTAGCATTAGGCATAGAAACATGCATTTCACAAGGAGAGTTTAAGTTGACTGCTATATTTAAGAACAAAAAAAAAGGCCTTTTCTTTTTTAGAATTTTCATTTATTAATAAATATTCTTTACTAAAAGAAAATATTCTTAATTTTTTTTTTTACAATCACAGAAAATAAATAGTGAATAATCCCACCAACTAAAAATAAAATTACTAGTTAGGTTATTTCAAACAGTTAAAGCCTTTTATACAATAAAACAACACTAGCATTTATTTTAGAGTTCTCACAGCAGTAAACACAGCAGTCATTGAAAGAAAGTATTTGTCCTTATAAAATTTTTAAGTTGCCAATTTGAATTTTGATCTTTGCTATTAATTTATGTTTTGTGCATGTGTATATATATATATATATATATATATATATATATATAATACAAGCCTTTTTACTTTTGGTGACTAAAATCTACAGTACAAATGCAAATTACTTAAAGAAAAATATTGTTTGTTCTGACTGAAATGAGAGCAGAACTAGAAGAAAAAAATTGAATGATCCCAATCTTTAATAGTAGAATAATGAGACACTATTCACTATTGACAGCATTAAATTCTCAATGAATCAGAGTGACAAAACTAGGAAAAGAGAAAAGATACTATGAAGAATTACAAATACTCATATGGTTGAATGAAAATCATTTGAGAAACAAACTGCAACCAGCAAACTGGGCAACCAATAACAGAACAACTTCAAAAATAAAAGAATAGAAAGATATGAGAAAAAAAAAAAATAAAGTAAAATGATATGAATAATTTTTTTTAAGCACACTGACATGTATACAGGACATAAAGGGCCAAGCACCATTCATAGTGGAGTTGAGACAGAGAGAGAAAAAAAAGGTTGAAAGTGAAAGAGAAAATAAATATATAAGAAAAGTAGACATGAAGGAAAAAACACTGAACAAGACAATGAAACTTTATGAAGAACTAAATATACTTGTCATTTTCATAAATTTGTACAGGTTGTTTAAGGTTTTTTTTTTTTTTATTTCATATGTATGTAGTAATGAGCATCACCAATTTAGCACATAAATTGTTACTCCAATGCTATGTCATTAATCCAAATGAAAAATGCTTAGCTATTGATTATCATCCTGCTATGACAATTTTTTTTCCTTTCCTGGGGATATAATTAACTCTTTCTATCAGCAGTGATGCAATTTCAGGTTTTTCAGAGGAACAGTCAAAATAATCCTCTTTAAAGAACAGCTTAATCAAGTAGCAGATTCCTCTATGATAAACATGAGATGAAGATAGGTAAATTGGAAAGTTCAAGTTCAGCCTGACATTTAGGGAAACTGAAAAATAAATAAGTTATTTATACTATATGCATATTGAGGATAAAACTATCAAGAGAAACTTTTTATGGCAAAATGATTTCCCTCTTCAAAATGTACATGGAGAAATTCATTGAAGACATTGTTGAAGTTGAAGCTCTCAAACTTCTTAGTCTAGTTTTATACTCAACAATTCATTCATTCACACACATCTCAGGTTTTAAATTCAGAGGTGTCCTTTTCCTAGGCTGACTGCAAACCAAAAGTAAAATGCTCAGCCTGTCCTACTATTTAACCCTTAGCTTAGGGGAGACCAGATGGATTCATACCTTTCCTAAGAGTATTTGCACACAAATGAATGTAACAAACCTGACTGTAGTTTGAACTCAGCTCCCCAATTTTTCATTCAGAGCTGCTATCCACTACACTACCTGCATATCCATATATAAATTTAAAAGAAAAGGGACATTGTTAATTGTCTAGTATTTACATTATTCGGACTATTGTCCTCATGTTTGTCGCCATATTTATTACAATGTTTTGGCCTCAAACTCCGCCTGTTTGTGTCGCCATTTATTTCTGTTCCACATGCCATGTTTAATTGATGTCGTTTTTGTGGCCTAAAAAAATCTCCCTGAGCCGACCAAGCCTAGAAATGAATTTAACAAGTGGTTGCCAGAGAAAAGCAATAGTAACAAAAGTTGCAATATAAACTCTGGTAAAAACATGGAATGAAACAGCAAAAATTGCAATATGAACACTGGTAAAAATGGTTGCTGAACATTAGGTTTATTTTGGATAAAGGCGTTGGTTAGATCCAGTGACAGGACCCAAAGAGTGGAGTTCAATACCCGTTAAGGCAGTGGAGAACTTTCAGAGGGAAATTAACAGGAGATAACTGACATCCATTAAACGTGGCACATGGAACTCTACCCCAGTGAAAAAGGGTTAAGTTCCCAACCAAAAGAAGGCCAAATGTTGTAATAAATATGGCGATAAAGATGAGGACAATAGTCCAATAATGTAAATAGTGCACATAGTACCTCATCTCAGAAATATAGACAGATACTGTCTAGTATTGTATATCTGTATACATGATAACACTTTTTGTATCAGTTTATTTAGACGAGGAAACTTTTGAAACAATATCAAAAAAAGATAAGACATAACCAAAGAAGTACAGAAGTTATCACAGTAGCAATATAATAAAGGACAGGGGGAAAGTGGACACCATTGTACTAAAAGTTGAAATAGCCATTTAAAACAGAGGAAGATATAACAAGTTAATATTTGAACAATTACTGCATCCTTTCCTTATTTTTTTCAATGTTAACTATTGAATACAAGTTTACAAATATGCAGAGATTGTTCTATCATTGTCTTTTAAATAATATGGTAAAGCATAAAAAAGATATTTTACCAAAGTTCATATATATTTCTTTCATTGAAGAAGATTTTTATAAATGGTTTTATAAGGACAAATAAGGTGTATCCATCTATGATCAATAAAGGTCAAATCAAATGCACACTAATGTATATGCTTTATTTAGACGGGATTGAACAACTCAAAAAATGTTGGTTCAGAACAATATAGGTAGGATTTTAATGCATTATTGAATTGTGAAGTGAATTTTCTATCATTGTGAGATAAAGAAATAAAAGAATGTGAAAAATGATATGCAGAAATCAGGAGAGCTTTGAGAGAGAGAAAGAGAGATCAAGAAATATAGATTCCATTGCCAAACCATTAGAACAGAACAAATGAATTGGAAGGAATAGAAAGAAAAAGAGAATAGAATAAAATGAAAGTGGACAGACTTTTAGTGGGTGTGGGGAGAGATGGGCTGGGGAGGGGATAATATTCATTTGGCAAAAAGAGACTCACAAGAATGACAGGCCAAAATCAACAAGCAGGGGTATGTGCGGGGTAACACTCACAAACAGGACAAGTCCATTCCACAAGCCGTAAAAGACTTCAAGCTCTCTGTACACTATCATCTTCAGGGATTTCACTATAAAAGGTTCCATGTTTTTTAAGACAGCCTTTCGTTTTCCATGCTGGATTCCTAAAAAAAATTTACAGAAAATTTGGATGTTCAGGTATTTTTCAGATCTCTTTTTTTAATATATATGCTGATGAACAAACACGTGTGTATAGATGCGTAATGTGCATTTAAAATAATGGAGGATGAAAACTGGTATAAAAACATATGCACATCTATAAGTGTGTTTGAAAATTCTGGATTGAACAGAATGGAAGAGCACGGCAATTCTTCAGAGATGTGAACATACATGAAAGACCAAAAAAATTTATGAAATACAAGTTTATAAAAAAAAGTTTGTAACATCTAAAACATTTTTTCTTCTTGATTTCATAAAATAACAAACATTAAAACAAAATGTATGCTTAAAAACATTTTGCTTTAAACTAGCAAATAACATAGTAAGGAGTGCGGAATAATTCATCAAAATATAATTTTGACATTATCATAGACAGTTTTGCAGTAAAACAAAAAAAATTTTTACAAATTGCATTTGTAAATTTCAGGTGCCACGAAACCAGGTACACTGTACCTGAGAATCAACTCCAAGTAGAAAAATAAAAAATTCATAAAATCATGAATGGAGCTGCATTGGACATAATTTTAAAAGTATTTCAGCTCAATTCAAATAATAGCAAAGTGATATAACTCTGTTGTTGCTGTTATATGCAATGTCAATTGTCAGGTACAATGCATATAAGCTTGTAGAGAAGATATATAGTTAGTCTAAATAGACTTTAAAATTAAAGACAATTCTGTAAGGAGCTTGAGATAAGGAAGGTGATGTAATTAAATGCTGGTGAAAATTTATAAATATAAACATATTGGAAAGAATTTTTTGTCATAAAAATTACCTGTAATAGTACAAATACTGAAAGGGTTGCTAACAAAAATACATGGCTAATATCCTCATTACTATTTTTTTTAATTTTTAAAATCATACATCACATTGTCTAAAAGTAAATTTTATTTTTCAACCAAACTCAGCTTAGAAGAGGATGTATAGTGGGGGTGGGTTACCCCCTCGCTTTCCCACAGATGAAACATTACAAACCTCTTGCTAGTGTTATTTCCATGGAAAATGGGCTGATGAGGTACATTCCTTAGTTCAACCAGTCCTGACATTTGCAGCTAAGACCTGTCATGCCACTTACACTGAGATGAATCATTCTCATTCACTTTGAATTGCATACAGTTCAAAATGAAAATGATATTCTCCTCTAAATAATTACTCATGTAACAAAGCATTGGATGTACTGTTAGTGTAATGATTAGTGAATTGGAAACAGGAATCAGTAAGTTGAATTTGATTTGTTCATTTTCGCACAAATACTCTTGAGAAAAGGTATGATTACATCTCTTCTTCTCCAGCTATGGGTTAAATAGCAGGGCAAAGTGGACTCTCTAGCTGTGGTTGACAGGCAATGTAGAAGAAGGGCAACTTTGAATTAAAAACTATGTAACCTACAGGCATACTATATAGTCATGGAAAAGTTATTATCTACAATAACTGCAGTACAGAATTGTGGACAACAATATCAACTGAGGTCAAACTGTACTATACTGCAACAAATATTGCATTGTAGCCACATCATTGTTTTACATTTCTAACAAACTATGCAAGTTTAAATGTTTCTCATTGGTGATTAATTTGTGAGAGGTACATTAGTACCGGATGCAAGTTAGAAGTTACTTGGGTTTCTTTTTCCAGCATTGGTTCTAATATTTTAGATGGTATTTATCAATCCACCCACGGGGATCGAATGTGACACAAGGCCTTTTAATGTGGGTATCTCCCGAGCCCGTAGGGCCCAGCCAAAAATAAATAACCATCCAAACCCGCCGAGGTGGGCCAGTTCCGGCAACCTCCCCCAAACGAAACCCTACCCTTCGCAGAGTTCGTCCGGGTTCCTCTTTGCAAGCAGAGAGTTAGACAGACACCCGACACGGCAGCTCACAAAGCGCAGATACTACACTTTGATCCTAGCCACCGTGCCGAGCGGGTATTCTTTTTATAGAATATATATATATATATATATATATATATATATATATATATATATACATACATACATACATATATATATATATATATATAGTTCTAATATTTTAGATGGAAACACACAGAAATTTGTGACTATACAAATTTGATTCAGTAAATCCCTTCCCACTGCTTATGTGAATCGTACACATCAAAGTGACAAACATAACCAAGATGATACAAACACTTGGATATTTTGAGTATGTTGGTCATATCCTGCATTAAAAAATGTTAATTATTGTTCAAATAATATCTTCATTTGCTTGCCATCAGCCTCACCTGGTCTATCTGACTGTAGAGCATTGTTCAGTAAGAAATCTCTGGCATAAAATTTTGCCAACCACTTTTGACATATTCAGTCATTCACAATAACTTCTCCATAAACTGACAAAGTCTTTGGGGTTGCTATTTTTTTGCATTTCTGTTGTATTTTTACCTTTCTTAAAAATAATATGCCAAAAATGTTACTTAGTTTCTACCATCTTCAACATTAGAATCAAACAAAAACATTTAAAAAAAAAAAAGAAAAAGAAAGACTGCTGAAATATAAGCTGTCCCAATCAAAAGTGATCTTTTTGAATGAAGTTGATTGAAACTAAATATTTCTAATAACATATGACAAAAATAGAAGAGACTTAATTTACTTTATGTAAGTCATGTGATAAGAAAGAATTTCAGTTTAGATTAACAAAATTGTCTTTTTAAAATTATGATCATAATAGAGTGGATAAGACAGTTCTTTTCTCATCTTTTTTTTATGAGCAAGCAAATTAGTTGAAGATTACATTCCTTTCATTAACTCCAACAAAAATGCTACCAGAGAATAAGATAAGTCGGAATAAGAGAAAAATAATCATATTGAGTCAGTAACAATAAATCATTTGAGGTCAAGAAATGATTCCAAAAAATATCAATAGACTAAATGTAGAGTTGAAAAAAGAAAAATAATCCTAACAGAATTACAAAGAGAGAGAGAGAGAGAGAGAGAGGAACAAAAGGTTCAATTTTCTATATGTGTAATAAAACAAAATAGGTGACAAGGAAAAAAAAATCTATTAGGCAGACATAATTTATTTGGAAATAAAAATTCCAGATTTTTACATTGTACTCGGCATAATATTGCTGGTGGCAGAGGGGTGGGGTCATGAACAGTCATATGAGACCAACCAATACTTTCAGTAAATTTCTATCAATTTATAAGATATCAATAATATTTTAAAAGATTCTGAGAAATGATGTAAGCTCTCATTATGATGGGGTGTGTGTGTGTGTGTGTGTGGGGGGGAATGACCCTATAAAAGGTACTCTGCAAAGCTGATGTGTTTGATATCCTGAAATATATTCAGTATCTCCAAATCCAATCTAACTCAATAATTCTCACAAATCCTTTATTTATAATTGGTAAATAATCATACAAGACTATATTGTTGATTTTTTTTCTTAAAGTGATTAATTGAATGTATTCAAAAAATTAAATCTGGTTACTTAAAAGCTAAAATGAGATGCAAATATACACAAATGATACAAAAATTGGGAATATTTTTTATGAAATAGTATTAATAACACTATTGTGATTACTAAAACACTGTTTAAATATAGCCAGAGACCATCAATTTTTCTTTCATACATATTTCTATATCAAATTCAAGACAAGGAATTACTCTCAAGGAAGTAATCAATGAATGAAAACAACCCTTACTGAATCAAAATCTGGTATGAAGCCATAGGTCTATTCACCTTCTACTTTAATACTTAGCAGTTCCAAAAATTATTAAAATGATTAATAGATATAATGCTTAGGAATCAGGAGAGTTACAGAGATGACTGACTACTGATTAATTCTAGTTTTAAATGGCCACTTATTTCATACTAGGCTTAGTAAGCTTTGTTTGCACTGGAAGTTGGAGACTATGAAGTAAGGAAGCCAAATCCTAACTTGGACTAAAGAGACTTTATTATACAATAATCCGACATAGGGAGGAAATACAAAAAACAAAAATAGACAAAACAGAATGAATATCTTTCTAAATAAATAAAAAATATTTGCAATTAAAGAAATAGATGTCACTTTTACCTAATAGTACAATTTTATTACACTTTAAAAATAAAATCTATACAAAAAAAAAGAAATCCCTTGTTGCTAAACATTTTCTGGTAGCTATCAAAAGTTATAAACATACTGGACCTTATCGGATCCTATAATAATAAACTACATATTGTTCCAATACATTATCAGATAAGAAACAGTAATATTTATATTTTACATTGTTTTAAAAGTATTTTTTTAACTTCTGAATTAGCATCCTTTTCACCGTTTCATGAGAGATGCAGTCACATGGTATATAATTTCTTACAAACACATGCATACACATATTTATATATACAAAGATATTAAAAACTGAAGTGTTTGTGAGCTTTTTGCTTAAGCTTAATTATTTTCAAAACAGAGTATCTCTTCAGATTTTAAAAATCATTCTATGAATGTTTGGGTTGTTTGACAAAGAGAATGGCTAAGAGGTCACAATTAAACCATTTAGAGAGAAATATTAATCTGTGATACTTTAAAATTGATTTGCAAATCACTTTACATACACAGAGTATAATAGATTTAACTTAAAAGGAATCTTGAAATAATGCCTTAGATATATACTTAAAAAAAAAAAAAAAAAAAAAAAAACTCCAAACAAAACCAAATAGAATAAGAAGTGAATAGAACAAGTGGAGTTTGACCTAAGACATTATTATGTAAGAAATACATTGAATTCTCAATTTAAATCTGATATGAATTAAAGCAGACAAAGAAATGTTAGAAGCAGATGTTTTTCAGCTTAGAAAAATGCAGTTAATTTTTAATTTCTTGAAATAAATCTGAAAAGATTCATTTTTTTCTTTTTCTATTCACCTTCAGCTCATCCATAATTTGAGAAAAAAAATCAATACCATTTTGCTGATCAGAGATAATGCAATCAAAGCACTTGAGAACAAAATAGCTGAGTATTCTTCAAGAAAAAAAATATGGTCAAATGCTAATGACACTTAATGACTAAAGGTACATATTTTCAACAACTTAAAAGGAAAAAATGCTTTGCTGTATAGTTTATAATTTGAATGGCTTTAAAAGTAAAATTTTTGATATAACTATCTTGAGATAAAGAGTTCCCAAAAATAGAGTACATTTCCATTAATAAGATTGTTCATTGTCTTACAGAAAATGAAAACTGTTTCTGGTTTATATAAATCAGTTTATGTGTATTAAGTGTGTCATTAGCTCAATCACAAAACTTAAATGCAATGTGCATTTTTGTTCTCAAATGGAGCAAACAGAGCAGGTTATATAGATAAGTGTAGAATAACAAAGAGAATTTCTGGAGATGACACTAGTGTCAATGACATTCACTAGTTTTAAAAAAAAAAGAAAAAAAAAAAAACAGAATAGTTTATATTTCATATTGAAACTAACAGTACTTAGGGTATTTTGCCTACAAAATCTAATTTTCTAAGTTTCATCCAACCAATTAAAAATATCCTTTTAGGTATTTACTAATATCACTATGTTAAAAATGAATAATGAACTCCAGCTGGACTTTCAATACAATGAATTTCAATGTTTAATTAAATTGAACTGTAATTAGAAAAACTCAATAGTTGTTCAAAATGTGTTCTGAAAGTTCAGAGCATTCCTACAGATTTATTCTATAACAATTAAATATGAATAGAGTCAGTAGAAAATTTGTATGAGAAGCTAATGAAAAGATTTTGGTCTCATCAATTAAAAAAAATTCCAATGTTGGTTATAATTTGAACAGATTTTTGAAAATGGGTTAGACCAAAAACTTTTCAGCATCCCCTCAAACAAAGTGAAGTAATGTGAGTATGATTATATATATATATATATATATATATATATATATATATATATATATATATATATAGAGTCATTTTATAAAATATTTTCAAAGATATTTTCTGATTCATAAACCTTAGCCAATATTTCTACCTTTCAAAATTGGCAGTCAAGAAGTTACAAAGTTGTTTGCTTATCCCAAATAAAAACTTATACAATGCCAAGGATAACTTTATTTGTGTCTGAGAAAATAGAATATGTCAATATATTTTTGTACTCCAGTGAATGATTTTTATGTACACACTTAACAAGATAAACAAAATCTAAATTAAAAATAAAATTAAAAATAAAACTAAAAAAAACAAACAAACAAAAAAAAAAAAACAATCTAGATTATTTCTTTAAGTTTCAATTCTATATCATCTGTAAAATAGAATCTATTTTTGTCAGTTGGCGTAATAGGTTGCATACAAAACAAAACAAAAAAGCAAGAAAAAAGAAAAAAACAATTTGAGTGAATTTGTATCTTTGTGATTTAAGCAATATATATAATTTTTTTTCTTGTATAATTATCATCATTAAATATTGAAATTTGAAATAAACTTTTGGGGGGTGCAGGAGAGCTATATAAACTGGTGGAAAAAAAAAATCTGAAAAAGAATATGGTATTTAATATTTTTTCAACTGCGTTATTCAAAAAAGAAAATAAATTATATTAAATTATTGAAAAGAAAAATAAAGATGAAAAAAAAAAAACACCTCTAATAAATGATAAAAAGCAAAGGAAAAAAAGGAAAACAAAGACCATAAACAAAGCTAAATGGCTTATAACAGTAAAAAATATTAGTCTTAACACAATAACAATGACTGGAACCACAGCAATAAAAAACAAAAATAAAAGTGGGAGTCAAATTCTAATAAGCAGCAGTAGCAGCGGGGGGGGGGGGGTAAGGTTCAACCATGGCCATTCATCATTAAGGTTATTATTGTTACATTACTGTTACTTTCCTATCATTATTATTGGTTGTTCTTGTCACTATTTACTTATTTTGCATCTAAGGGACAGGGTCAAATGATGAGTTGAATATCTTGAAACAAACCAGAACCATCACTGCTTACACGATAAGTAGTGAAGCAGTTACAATAGTAGTAGTAGTAGTAGTAGTAGTAATAATAATAGCAAGCCAAGGAATTAGCATCCAAACTGCAAGAATCAAATTCAAGTAGTCAATTGGTGATTTCCAACTCGGATGTTGAAAAGATTTTCAAATATTTACTCTATAGACATTTTAATCAGTCAAAAATTGGTGTTAGTTTACCGTTTCTTTAGAGTCAAGTAGCTATTACTTAGAATTTTCATTAATCATTAAACAACTTATTTGTATCTTTTTAGTAAGCCCACATATAACTTATTACAAGAGCAACAGCCACTTAATTTATGGTACAATCCAAGCAGTTACATTAACAAGTTATTTTTTTTTGTTTATTAAAAAAATTATTATTAGAAATAATCTTATGTAAAACTAGCTTAACAATTGAAAAGGTTTCAAAATTTCAAATTGCCGAAATGTGAAGACAAAAATAAAGTTGAAGATTGAAAAGAAAGGAAAAGCTATTTAAGAAAACTTGTATTGTTAAGCAGGCTTACAATTCTTCAGTGTTTCACACATTAGTAAAAAAAAAAAAAAAACTATCAATAACTGCTGAACTCAAGAAACGGTTCTAAATCTAAAAAGCCAAGACCAAAATGTAGCATTCTTATAATTTCCACTGACTTAAAAAAAAACAAAAAACAAAATGTCAGGGATTACTTAGTAAGACATCAAAGTTGGAAGAATTTAGTTATCCTTATGACAAAGAACTCCAAATGGGGATGCTGAATTAAAACGTGCAAAATCTTATACCCGCTAGTGAACTTCTTCAGGAAGGTCTGTTTCTTCGTCTTTGGCTTTTCCTCCAATAATTCCTTTTCAGATGAACCCTTCTTTTCAAAAAGTGAGCTGAGGAGTGCTATTCTAGACAATTTGGAGGATTTCTTTGTTTTTTCATTTGACTGCAAAATGTCCGATGTCGCTTCACTGACATTGATAGAACAGAAGGGTGTGGCAATATTTGGTGTTGCTGTGACAGGGGATACACTGGACCCCTTTGGAAATGAAACCCCAGAGTTTCTCTTTGCATTAGGTCTCCGGTCAAGTGTCATGCTTGTTGTGAGACTCTTGAAGTAAGGGGAGCTGGCATCAGAAGCTGAACGCCCAATCATACCCTGTGGTAAACTGTTTCCATGGCCAATCTCTAGAGGGGCTGTTTTTGTCTTCTTGGCCAGGACTGGTTTGCTTTAAAAATTTTACAAGGAAAATATTTACTCAATATAAATAAAAAAATATATAATAAAAAAAAAAAAAAAAAAAAAATGAAAAACTTAAAAGCATCAAATAAATAAAAAGTGACAAAATGATAAAATTAAAAAAAATGAAAAACTGTGCATAAATTACAAAGATGTGTGTACATTTTATACACACAAACAGAAGGCAAAAAAAAAAAAATAGCCAAGTATGATAATGCTGGTCAGGTATCAGAGGAGACAACTGAAAATGAATCTGGTTTTGATTGAATTAAGAGGAGAGAGAGAAAAAAGAAAAGAGAGAGAAAAAAGAAAAAAGAGAGAAAAAAGAGAAAGAAAAGAGAAAAAGAAAGAAAAGAGAAAGAAGAAAAAGAAAAGAGAAAGAAGAGAAAGAAAAGAGAAAAAGAAGAGAAAGAAAAGAGAAAAAGAAAAGAAGAGAAAGAAAAGAAGAGAAAGAAAAGAAGAGAAAGAAAAGAAGAGAAAGAAAAGAAGAGAAAGAAAAGAAGAGAAAGAAAAGAGAAGAAAGAAAAGAGAAGAAAGAAAAGAGAAGAAAGAAAAGAGAAGAAAGAAAAGAGAAGAAAGAAAAGAGAAGAAAGAAAAGAGAAGAAAGAAAAGAGAAGAAAGAAAAGAGAAGAAAGAAAAGAGAAAGAAAGAAAAGAAGAGAAGAAAGAAAAGAGAAAGAAAGAAAAGAGAAAAAAGAAAAGAGAAGAAAGAAAAGAGAAGAAAGAAAAAGAGAAAAGAGAAAAGAAGAAAAAGAAAAGAAAGAGAAAAAGAGAAAAAGAGAAAAGAGAAAAAGAGAAAAAAGAAAGAAAAGAGAAAAAAAAGAAAAGAGAAAAAAAAAAAGAGAAAAAGAGAAAAGCGAAAAGAAAGCGAAAGAAAGAAAAAGAGAAAAAAAGAAAGAAAAAAAGCTTAAAAGGAAAAAGAGAAAAGCGAAAGAAAGCGAAAAGAGAAAAAGCGAAAGAAAGCGAAAAGAGAAAAAGCGAAAGAAAGCGAAAAGAGAAAAAGCGAAAGAAAGCGAAAAGAGAAAAGGAAGAAAAAGAGAAAGAGAGAAAAGAAAAAAGCGAAAAAAGAGAGAAAAAAAAAAAAAAGGAAAAAGAAAGAAAAAAAGAAAGGGAAAGAGAAAAAAGAGAAAAAGAAAAGAAAAAGAGAAAAAAAAAAAAAGAAAGAGAGAAAAAGAGAAAAAAAAAAAAAGAGAAGAAAGAGGAAAAAATAGAGAAAAGAAAAAGAAGAAAAAGAGAAAAAGAAAAGAAAAAGAAAAAAAAAAAAAAAAAAGAAAAGAAAAGAAAAGAAAAAAAAGAAAAAAAAAAAAAAAAAAGAGAAAAAAGAAAAAAGACAAAAAAAGAAAAAAGACAAAAAGAGAAAAAAGACAAAAAGAAAAAAAGAAAAAAGAAAAAAAAAAAAGAAAAAGAGAAAAGAAAAAGAAAAAGAAATAAGGAAAAGAAAAAATAAAACTGAAAAGGGATTAAATATTTTTGAGAAATTATTTAATTTTGAAATGTTTGTGAGTAAAGTTGTGCCCAAAACGAGTTCTATTTGACAAACATAAATATTACCAGTTTCATGCAACAGTGATAAATTTATGGTGAATAAATAATTCAAAAGTCAGTTGATAAATAGTAATAAAAGTCAAAAATAATGGTAGAAAAGCAAAAAAAGATTCAAGTATAGCACATTCATTCTACATAGATAAGAATTTAAAACTAAAAACTTACTATACAAGCCAATTTTATTTTACTTTTAAATTTACAAGTCAAAAGTGGAGGATTGTTGTGATAGAAAAATAAAAACAAGAAAATCTTTTTATCAAATGAAATATTTTAAGAGACAAACATCAAATGCTTCAACACCTTATCTACATGAACTCAAGTCAGAAATGCTTTATTCAATCAAGTAAATACTTTATAGATGAAAGAATAAAAACAAAGCAAATGATTCAATTCATTTACTTATCTTTAAGAGTCATTAGATGACAAAATATTTACGAAATAAATTTTAGTCAAAAAGTTGTTTAAAATGCAGATTAATACTTATTATTTTTTTTTACCAATCAGAATTGCTATCTTTAGAATTATTTTATTATTTTAGATCAATATATAAGACCAAACTTTTTTTTAATACAATAAATAATTTTATTCTTTAATTCATATTCTCACAAATAAAAGTTGGAGGATTCACACAAGCATCCAATGATGATGTGGCAATTGTTTCAATGAAATGACCAGCATTTATGTGGCTCCTTTTTATATTTGGAAAAAAAATGTTCATATTTACTGAGATGTGGAACTACTTCCTTAACCATTTCAACCAATAAGAACCTTTTCTCAGTAATGAGTGAAATACTCATTTAATCCACCATAAAGTCAAGTGGATGGTTCAATAGTTTTTTTGATTTTTACAATTGTGGCTGATAGCATTTAAAGGATCTTGAATTATCCTACATGAAATTTATCAGAGCAATTTTTAGATCCGGTTTATT